>VXAX01003126.1:0-50510 GCA_013399835.1 Leptocoma aspasia
CTCCTCACAGCCAGGTGAGGCTCCTTCCTAGCCATCCTTCTCCTGTTTGCTCTTTCCAGCTCTCCTTTTTTCTTTCATTCCACTCATCCTCCCTACGTCCGTTGATTCTTTCAAAAACCACATCCCAGTTGTGCATTTGTGTGGCTGCTTACCCCTCCATTACATTGCCTTTGACCAGCTTGGTTCCCTAGTGTAGTCTTGGGCCTGTGCACTTGCTCTGCTTGGGACAGAGCTGATTGTTGTTCCCAGCAGGTTTCTTGGTACTGGAACAACAGTTAGGGTCCCAGCCAGTGCTGAAGGCACACGAGGGCTTTGGTGGTTGCACAGGAGTGCCAGCTCCACCCCCGGGCCTCCTCTGTTTGTCCTCCCACAGCCAGGGAGTGGGCATGTGGTGGTCACGAGTTCATGAGGGACACAGCCAGCATAGCTGGCCCAAAGCCAGTGTCCAAGGAGACACTGCATACCACAGACATTATGCTGAGCTGTACAGTGGGAGAGTAGGGCAGTTACAGTGGCCACTGCTTGGAGACTGGCTGGATATTGGCCAGTGGTGGGATGTGGTGAGTGACTGCCTTTGCATCTCATAGGTGGATCCTCATTTGGTTTTTAATTTCTTCACTTCTGAAAACTGTCTCTGTCTGGACATGCGTGGGTCTTCCTGCTTTGGCTTCTCTGATTCTCTCCCCATGTCTCAGTAAGGGGGGAGAAGAAGTGGCCAGGTGGGAATCCTCAATTTTACCTCTGCCTTCCTCCTGGCAGCCTTCACCCATGAAAAGTCAACTGTGCCGCACATTGCGCCACCTGTGACCACAGAGAAGACCACAGCCACCACCTCCATCAGCAGCACCTCCAAGACCTCTGTCTCAACAGAAGTGCCTCTGGAAACCTCTCCAAATCCCAGCTCTCCAGCTGCTCCCAGGAGCCCACTCAGCACCCAGCTGCCATCCACTGCCACGTCTCCATTCTCTTCTGCTTTGGCCCCAACCGTCAGCACCATGTCTGTGCCTACATCCCTGGCTACTTCCACATTTAGGTCTTTTGAGAGCACTACAGAGTCTTACTTCCAAAACACCACATTGACTCCATATGGCAAAACATCTTCATTAGCTGTCCCTACCAGTATCTCTGCCCAGTCCAGGCCAGCATTGATCCCAACTGTTTTGTCTACAACCATTACTTTTGCTCCCCATGTTATCACTACAGCTTCTACAGAGTCGGTTGAACAGAGTTCCCTGCAAACAACAACCCTGACCACTGCCCGCACCACGTCATCTCCTCCTCTCACCTCTGGACTTTCAACATCCCTGTCCTCTGTTGTGCCATCAACAGTGCCACACAGTAATGTATCTCCATATCATTTCCTTTATCATGGATTTGCTTTTAATGCCTTTCTTTTGATGAGTGTATGAATTTTCTTTACGTACCCTTTGGCTATGATCCTGCTTGTACCCATTGGCTCCATCTTTTCTTTTTGCCCTTTCTGCAGTTATTTTTTGTAAAGCTATTGTCTGACATCTTAGATTTCAGGTTCCTTGCTATTCAATATTTTAAACATTTAAGAAGTGTGAGTTTAAGAGTCTGACAGGATGCACTTCAGGAGAGCCACAGAACCTTTATTCTGTCATCTGTCATAAAAAGCAGTGTAAGAAACCTCTTATTGGAACAGGCTATCCCCTCATTACCCTGCAGCCTTCCTGTTAGCTCTCATATGCTCTGCACACTGGGGCACATAGATACAGAATCTTAGTCTACTGCCCAGTTAGTAGTTGTCTTATTTTCCAATAAGAAAATCCCAAAGTCATACTACAGCATTGACTGAGCCTCCCCTGCAATAATGTTCAATAATCTACAACCTTTCTCTCAGCAGGGGACCTGACTGTGCTTAAAAGATCATTGTGCAGGATCAGGTGTGAGCAGTGTATGAATTGCCATCATAGTTTTCAACATCTTTGCTCTCCTTAATATAAACTTCAAACACTATCTTTGAACTCCTTGGAAAACCTGTGTTTTCAGTCAGCTTTCTGCTTCATAAAGTGCTTAGTGTGGTGCTGCAAGGCAGGAGAAAATATAACACTGACACATAGAATTGTTACCTAACATGTAGCATTACACATTCTCCCTAGTAAGGCAAGTTGTAAACTTCTGGCTACCGATAAAAATGTCCTTAAAATGAGTAAATTAAGCAATTTTCAACTAAGTAGTCTGTGAACCAGAAATAATTTTACAGAATGAGCCAACTGGTTGTTCTCCTTGCATCTTTGTGTTCTCAGCAGAGGATTAATTTTTCCATGCTGGACTGAATGTACTATTTTCTTAACAGGATTTTTTTGTTCATTTGTAATTCCATTGATTTCTCTTTTCTTAAAAAATAACTTTATTCATTTCTTTTGTTGTCCTCCAGGGTAAGCCTCTCCTGCAACTTTATTGCCCAGTTTAAAACCTTCTCTTGCTGTGTAACTCACTTGTGACTTGTTAATTATCTCATGCAATAAGAATGGTTTTCCATGAAACCAACTATGGAAGCTTTGGGCATCTAACAAAGGTCACTCAAGAAGACCAAGATGAATTATAGCAGATTTTTTTTCTTTTTACATTTAACAGAGCATTGTAGAGAAGCTGAATATGAAGAAGAAATAACTTACAAAGGCTGTTCCACAAATGTCACTTTGAGCCGATGTGAAGGATCATGTCCATCTTCAACAAAGTAAGGATAACTGAGCTGTACAGTACTAAAGTTGTTTTCCTTATTTGGTAGTCTGTAAGTAGGGAAATTTATGAACAACTGCACCTTTATAATTCAGGGAGGAAAATGTGGTTAGCATCCACCCAGCAATACACAATGTTGCTGTATAAGCCAGTTAATAGCAACAATAAGGTCATTAATTACACAGGGATTTACATCTAATCAAGGAAAGTCATCTCACTTCCTTAAGCTTTTGTTGTTTTGTTTTTAAAAAAAGCTAGACATCAATGCTACAGGTTTGGAGGGCTTTTTTGTTGTTTTGATGGTTGGAGTTTTGGTTTTGTTTGTTAGCTTTTTTAAAAAAGTGAACTTTGTGCTTTGAAAAAGTGGTTTAGACTACAAATACCTATTTCAAATAGCTAAGACAGTAAAATAAGATGAAAAAAATTTCATCTAATTCATTCATGTCACTTTAGTTGTTTCATAACATGCTCCTAATAGTGTAATTCAGGTATATTTTATAATTACAAGGGTACTATCTGACCCTGTGCAGTTCTGCTGCCTATTAGGAGAATCTGACAGGAAATCAAGGCTTCAATACAAATAAACAGTGCAGCAGTAGTAGAATTCAGTTATTGGGAAGAAAAAAAACATTCCCAACAATCCAAGCCAATACAATGTTCAAGAATAGAAAACAATGAAGGGTTTTGCTTTTGCAGGAACTAATTTAAATTAATCCTGATGCTAAAAATTGTCCCCTTCAAAGCACATTCAAGAGTCCCCCAGCATTTTGAAAACTGAGTGACTGACCTTGTATCCTGAGAGTTGACAAAAGGGCTGTGAAACCTGGAGGAAGACTTTTAGAGTTAAGGTCTGTCTCAATTGCTAAGAAAGTTGTGGTAAAAACCCAGTTTTAACTGAAACAAGAAAACTTTTCTCTGCTTCAAAAGAGGTTTTTCCAAAAAAAAAATTTTTCCTTAACTCTCTTTTTCCCATACCTGAGTTCTGGCCTGTTGTTGATACAGTTTCCCACTGACAGAGAGAAGGGCAGAACCAAGGCCAGCAGGAGGCTGAACACAGTCAGGAACCAACAGCCTAAGAGCTGCAGTAAGGACTGTAAGGACAGACTCAAATCCTTACCTGCCTACTCAAGCTCTCACTTCACCTGCCTGTGCTGTGAATTCAGCAATTGTGTGCAAGTCTTCTACCTTGTTAGCTGACCTCACACCCAGAACTGGCATCATACAGCCACCATCTCAGATTCCAGCACTAACTGTTCAGGGAGAAAGGGCTTTTCCTTCCTCTGTGGACTGCAAAAGGAACACACACAATTCAGTATCTGCAAAAGGGACCTTTTGTAAACCCTAAGTAGTCCAGCAGCTTTAACCAATTTAATCCTAGTTACTTTACAAATATTCAGAAGGCCAAAAGAGACCAGGGGAATCAAATTCTATTAGTTTTCCAGTGAGGTCTGAGGCCTAACAGATGATGAGATCATAGAATCACAGACTATCCTGAGCTGGAAAGGACCCACAAGGATCATCAAGTCCATCCTCTTCTAAAATGGAAGGCAGCAGCTCAGTACACCAGAGCTTCTGGCTCATGAGAACCTAAAGTGGGGAGTCATTTCCCACATTATTTGTAGTCCTGCAGCTGACAGAACCATTCATCTGAGGGCTGTGCTCTTTTCTCTAAACCTCTCACCATAGGAAAGAAAGAAGTTCATATACCTGAAAGGCTGTGAGCCTAAAATGCTGTGAACAAATGCCAACTGATTATCTCTCCCTTCCACACAGGCTGGATGTTGAGAAGATGACTGTCACCACAGCATGTGGCTGCTGTAGACCACGTGAACTTCTTAAGAAGCAATTCCAACTACCATGCCAAGACCCAGATAACCCTGGAAGAAGGCTCACCACAGAAATAATTGCATTTAGTGGCTGTGTGTGTAACTTTGACAGCTGCACACACTAGCCAGACCTGATGGCTGCAGATACCATTTTTTGTAATTAAACCCCGATCACAAGTTAATCCTTCCACAGCTCATTGCTGGGTTCTCTTGTACTGGTAACACAGGACAGCCTTGCTGTCAGGCTGCCTGAGCAGCTGCCTGGACCACCAGTGCAATTACCAGATAAATTATTCCTGATCAGGAGCAGGGTGGGGTGCAGAGGAGGAAAGAAAGAACAGGCACAGAAAGAAAGAACAGGCTCAGAAATAAAGAACAGGCTCAGGGTGGGGATCAGGAGAGAAGACAAGAAACTGTTTGGCCTTGCTCAGGATGATTTATTCAACCAGAGGCTAAAACCTGGCCCCATGCACTGGGCAGTAACAGAAATTCAATGTTCAAATAAAGTAGAAGGAACTGAATTTGCTAACTTCTTTCTCCTTATTTGACCAATTATTTTTACTGAAAAAATAGTCTATTAGGTTCACTATAGTCAACTTAGACCTGTGGAAAAGCCCACTACTTGAGTGGGAGAAGGGAATTGACCTGTTCCCTGCCTTTGAAGGTGGACACAGCACCTGCGCTCATCATCCGCAGATGACAGGGTTGGAAAGCAAGGTGCTACAGGACCCAAAGGTGAATGGTGAGGTTTCCACAAGCACCCCCAGTGCTCCTTAATGTCCTGTGGGACATTTCTAGAAACATAACACACATGTGGAGCAGCTCTGGGATAAAGCAGGAAGCTGAGGGCATTCCTCTGCAAGAAATCAAAGCCCACAGGCATCTAACAGGATAAAAGTTGTTCACTCACAAACGATTTCTACTTCCTGCCACTCTAGACAATCTTTACTTTGTGTGGAAGTCATTTAAGGAAAAGCTGTATCATTGCAGAAAAACTCAGAGTGCCCTTTTTTCCCTTTTAGCAAGTGTAAGAGAAGACTCTGAAGCATACATTTCAAGCTTAAATGAGGTTATTTAACAGTTTAGATTACTCTTCTTCTACAGTGCCATCAACCCTGCATGCAATACAGGTGTGTGCTGCTTAGCCTCAACCCTACCCCACTATTAGAGCAGTCTACTGCAAGTACTGCTCATGTACTTAATGCTGTTAAACACTCCAGGGAGAAAGATTTTCACATCTGGGGCTCTTTTAATAGAGTATTTATAACTTCTATCCAAACTAGAACAAAATCAAACTCACTCACTGGGAGAGCAGAAATCTGTAGACCAGGTAAGACTCCAGTGAACAAACCCACCAGTACTTCTCATAAAAGAATCACAGCAGTTGTACTCCACAACAACCATTCCATGAGAATATTTTTTACACCTTCATGCCACCAGACAAAAAAAGGACAGTTTCATCACTGTTCTAATCATTTATTTAATCTTAATATGTTCTTCTGATGAATATAGTCTAATATATAGTCTTCTATATGAAAATTCTCCACTTAATTTGACAGAACTTTGTTTTATACAAATAAGACAATCACCATAAATGTTACATACTGGAGTGTAGGTCAAGAATGAACATATGCTACCTGTTTTGCTATTCAGTTATTTTCACATGTCAATGCCTGAAAATACTGCACTTAAAAACAATAACACTGTTTACTGCAGAAATTACTTTGTCTGCTTGACAGGATACATCACTGGTAAGTTAACCATCATTCACAAAAAAAAATAAAATCAAGTATTTGTCTTTAATTTGTTCACTTTTCCGCTCATGGCTTCATTGAGCTGACATTTAATACAAAGAGTGAACAGTCATAAGCTTAACACAGTCACCACTGAAAAGACACTTTCCCTTACCCCCCCTCCTTCCCACATTTTAATGCACATTTTAGCACAGCTTGAACCAAAGCAAAGTGAAATAAAGTAGTGCAGTGTCTCAAGGTGTCCTTTAATGAGGGCACAGAACATTTTTCAGGGGGACAGATATACAACAGGATTTGGAAAATACAAAAGAGAACCTCCTCCTCTGTCTTTGCTAAGACTCCCTTTAGTTCAGCACATCAGATGTCAACAGAGCAGCCAAGAGCATGGTTAACGTAACAGGACCAATAATGAGACACAGGACACGGTGAAGCCAAAACAAAAGGTATTCCATCAGTCTTTGCCAAGTGCCCAACTCAACTGCAGGAACTGCTCACCAAGATTTTCAATGACAATATTTATCATTAAAGAGTCTTAAGTAAGAAGAATTTGAAAGGCCTTAAAGGGGCAAATTGTTCAAGAGAACTTCTGCAGAAAGACCAGGCCTTCAGCCTAGTTTTCAGCTTTAATATCCATAGTTACCAGCCATTTCTGGAAAAACAAAACACATCCCCCATAATCCACACATCACAGCCAAACCTTTGTTCCTCATTTTTCACTTTTACTCAAGTACGACCAGGAGCCTTCAGCCAAACCAAGTGATAATCTCCCAGTTCCATCGTCTAAGCTCCAAAGCACTGAAGACAAAAAGCAAGGCACACTCAATCATGGAGAATCCTGTCCCCTGCTGAGCACCGGGCAGCATGACAGCAGGCTCATTTACATGTATTTTCAGTGTCACCACCATGACTCAACACCTTCATTTCCTGGGCACACTTGTCTGTCTGTGTTGTGGCACAGCAGTCCCAGGCTTCCTTTCAATGACCATGAGGAAATCTTGACCTGAGGCTCCCCTCTCCTGTCAGCAGGAGCTGATTTTGTTCACCATGATCTGTAGCTCTTGCTGACACCAGCCCAGGGTTTCTAACTCGGCCATCTCACCTGCTTTGGTTTAGCAGCTTCTGTTGCACCTCTAGGCTTGAGGAGTGTGAGCCAAAGTTTCTGTCCACTGACTTCTGCAGAGAGGCTGCAAAGAGTTTGATGTGAAACAAGGTACAAAGACTTTGGCTGTAAAAACCACCAGAAAAGCTCAACATTTTTGGGTCTTCTACTTTCAGTTTCAACAGAAGTTTTCTACACCATGTTGGACATTTTTACCACTGATGGGAAGGAAACTGCTTAGGTATCAGTTATTCAACCTCTTGAGTCTGAACATTAATGTACACTGGGGAAAAGATATTGATTAAAATTACATTTTCACCTAAGAGTGCATGCCTTACAGCCCTTCAAGGGCCCATTTCTTCCCACTTCTTTTACACAATACTAGTTTCTGCAGTTAATTGTATCACATCATTAGGACTATTACTTGTGAAGTCTGATGGCAAACAGAAAAAACATAGAACAGAATATTTAACTTCACTGAGAAACAACGAACAAGTATATACTCATTCACCCCCTACCAGAGAAGCTCACCTCATTAATGGAGATAAGCAGGAAAATTAAGAATAGCTTTTGTGTTCAATCCCAAGATCAGAAAACATTAGGATGTAAAATATTACAAGATTAATACTTTAAGACTCTGGTCCTGTGGCATTTTTCAAATACAAAGACTGGCGACACAACATAAATGTTCATTTTAATCAGATTCACACACATCTTCAAATCTGCCCTTCCATCCAGTAGACAACTTGTGGCAATGTTCAACTTTACAAAGTTTTGACTCTACATTAACATGGGAATTAACCTTCCTGAGCAGCAGTACATTGGTTTCTTTCAGCTCAGAACAGAGGAAGTATCTCTTAAAGGTACTGAAGCAGAAGGTTTTTGAGCTATTTTCAGCTGAAATCTTTGATTGCCACAACTAAAACCATTTCCCTTCAACAAGTTTAAAAGCCTGACCTCTGCAAAAAAAGGAGCAAAAGACAGCCCTCCCACCCTTGGTGTACCACACTAAAAGCCATTTTTAATGGAAAAAGTCACTACCCTGTACTGTACATTTTATAGTCTTAATTTCAAACAAGGGTCAAGTCCTGTTAAGGCAGGGAGCTGGTATTGGTTAACATTGCAGTACTCAGACAGTGATGTACAAGACATTTATTTGCAGTATGATGACAGTGATATAAGTGGAAAAACCAAAACTGACATGGTTAATATTAAAACTGTTCTGACAGCAATTCACATAATCTCTGAGATACAGCTTCTTTACTTGTTCGTAGTGTGAGCCTATACATCTGAAAAAAAACATAAAATAATAATTTTTAAACAGTTTGGCATTAAAGGAATGCACAGTCAACAGTGAAAACTAACAGTTACCTCTTACTTGCTTTGTAAGCTTTGGTAGGAAAAGGATCTCAAAACACTCAGAGGCAGCAAGCCACTGAGCAACACAGCTTTTTCAAACCACTGGCTGAACCAACCCTATCTTCAAACCCTTGTTGAGAATTACTGTTACTCAAGTATTTTTTGGCTTTAACAGAAAGGTGTTATCCAGAATATCTGTTAAAGAGGAACAAATGCTGTGGAAAAGTCTAAAGGCCCTGTACAACCATTCTTCAGGGAACAGAAGACACAACCACCAAAACTTTATTTTTAATCCTTAGTTAATTTTGGTAACACCTCTGTCAAAAAAGCTTTAGTAATAATACTCTTAAACATTGTACTTGCTTGCTTATGCTTTCTCTTTTAGCCAATTACTCTTTTACTAATTTAAAATGGCAAAAGGAAGCATGCTTAATCTGGTCCAAAGTGCACAAGACAGTGTGGAATATTACAACAATCTCTTCCAAGAGGAGAAGAGAATTGCTCTGAAGAAGCAGCTTACCCAGCTGGGCCAGGACCAGCTGCTACAATTTAATTTCTTCTTGGTGTCTACAGTCATAAGCAGCTATTGCAATAGTGATTTTTAAATATCTTAAGGAGTTTCAGATACACAGAGATATTTAGTTCAAATGAGAACTTGTATCGAAACTGGAGATAGTTACACAGATACCTGTGCCTGGAGGTTGGGTTCAAGGCGCAGCAAGCATCCAATCTGAGTGGTTTTTGTGTGTATGATACCAGCACCAACAAAGTTAGCAGGATTGGGATCTACCTCCTCAAGCAGGGCTGATCCGAATCCAATTATCTGTTAAAGAAACCCACAAGATTTAGATGTGGGGAGAGGAGGACAAATACCAATTATACCCAAACAGTCATCATCAAATAGCAAAACAAGGAGGAAATTGATTTTGAAGTCTTCAATATTCATTCATTACTACAAATTGTTGAAGGCTGACCCTGATAAATGAGCTTTTCTGTAAATAAGGCTCTTTTCAAAAGCAACTGAGAAGGAAGTTAAGATTTAACATCAATCTCCCCTGGTTTTGATACAGCCATTCCTGTCTCACACAGTCACTTCTGTTATGCCTAAGGCAGCCAAAAAGTCACTTTCCTTTTCTAACCACTACCTCAAGTATAAATTAAGGCTTGAACTATCTTCCAATTCAGTTTTAAGCAGTGAATTGGTGCTTTCTTAAACAGCTTCAAGTCTCCAGCTGCTACTGAAGACTGCATTTAATTCAAACCACAGCTAGAAACTGTCCATTCAACTCAGCACTGCCACAATCTATCACACAGCATGGACTCACACTTTCACTGGATGATCCAACTGCCACATAAACAAAAACACACAAAGTTTGCTTATACCATGTGCTAATTTGGGCTGGGATAGAGTTAGTTTTCTTCTCAGCAGCTGGTATGGGGCTGTGTTTTAGATTTCTGCTGAAAACAGTTGATAAAACAGGGATGTTTTAGCTATTACTGAGAAGGGGTCACACAGAGCCAAGGTCTTTTCTGCTCCTCACCCCATCAGTGAGGAAGCTGGGGATGCACAAGGAGATGGGACAGGACACAGGCAGGACAACTGAACAATGGGATATCCCATACTCTACGATGTCCTGGCTTAGCATATAAGGCTGGGAAAAGAAAGAATGGGAGGGTGTTCCCAGGGATGTTGTTTTGCCTTCCCAAGTTACTGTTACACCCGATGGAGGCCCTGCTGCCCTCCCTGCCAATGGGAAGCACTGAATTAATTCTTTGCTTGAATGTATGGATTTTCCTTTACCTACTGAACTCTCTTTACCTCAACCCACACATTTTCACACTTACTCTCCATCCCACCCCACTGGGGGAGAGTCATCAAATGGCTGTGTGGTGCTTAGGTGCCAGCTGGGGTTAAAGCATGACCTGCCACTGCCCTGTACACTATTAATTGATTAAAAATAAAAATATCACACCACCACCCACCTTTGCTTTCGTGATCTCTGCATCCATCGGGTGCTTTGCTTTAAAGATATTCTGTACTTCCTGTTTTGGACTGCAAGACAAATACATTATGAACAGCATTTCCAAGAGCAATTAACTCTACTGAGAGAGCTCATGGCTTACAGGACTGAGTTTGGGATGAGGCACTGCACCAGCTACATCCACAATATAGCCTTCTCTTCCCTTGCCCACCACAAGAGGCCCAAGTACAGAGTCTTACTTGCTCAGCTGTTTCCAACGCTGAAAAAAGTCTTGAGAAGACATCTCTGTTGGCTGGAAGAATTTATTCAGAGTGATGGGTAGTTTTACTGAAAGATTTTGAAATGTTCCACCATACCTGCAGATGGAATAGAAAAACCACGGTGCATGTGGCAGCCTCAGCAGTGTCTCAGCAGAAATCAACCAAGCAACTGAGGAACTCTTTATGATTAAAATCATCAACTGCACATGACATTTCTAATACACAGTTTCAATCCACTGTTAAATAAATTTATTTTCTCTCCTTAGATGGCAATAGATGAATTGGCAGAACTACTTATAAGGTTCTTTCAGTTTTAGCACAGGTTTATCCTTCTAGATAGCACCCTAAATAGTGACAATATATTCTTGTGAAAACATACCAATAAAACCAGTTTAGACTAGAAAAACAGCATGTAGCCCAGAACTCAGGATTTTATAAAGCTGAGCTGATGTTGAGTGGACAGAACAAGATTCTATTTCTGGTTGCATACACTTCCAGGCCAAGTTATTTGCAGAAATGTTCTTGGTTTCCAGAAGGGAGAA
Source organism: Leptocoma aspasia (assembly GCA_013399835.1). Taxonomy (NCBI): domain Eukaryota; kingdom Metazoa; phylum Chordata; class Aves; order Passeriformes; family Nectariniidae; genus Leptocoma; species Leptocoma aspasia. The sequence continues at coordinate 11,529 of VXAX01003126.1, forward strand.
GTTACTGCGTATATTCCTGTCAAGATTTCTTAAGCAAACAGGAAGATTGCTGTTTTATATAGATAGCAGAGACAGAAGTCATGGAGACATTTTATCAGTAGCTGCTTCTTGACTGTTTGGTTTGGCTGGGGTTTTAAACCACATTGTTCCAAGTGGATTCTCCCTAGCACCTTAATGCTTAATTAGATCAAATTTTCAAATTGTCTACCCAAGAGAGCTTTTTGTGTCCATATTTTGTATTTCAGTCACAGGGCCATGCCAAATTTAACATCTTTCATCTAATTAATTCAGTAGGCATTGAATCCTTTGTTTTACCTGAACTGAATGTTCAGGATTGGAGCTTCCATGAAGTCTGACACACATTCGATGTTCACAACCTGCTGAACCTGTGCACCTCCATCCACTGTGGGGTCAACAGGTTTTGTCTGAAGATTCAGGCGTAGAAAAGTAGTTAAGGAAAAAGATCAACGAACTGGTAACTTAAAAAATGCAAATCTTCCAAGAAGCTCTATGAGTAATTAACATCATGTTTTCACTCATTCTCTGTGTGCTACTGAAAATTTAAAGCTCAGTTTTCATACAAGAAAAGAATTTGTGGGGGTTTACTTTTCGTTTGTTGGGTTTTTTTCATACTGACACACCTACAAGCAATAACTGAAAATTCTCAGTTAATTGGATATTCTTAAAGAAAGATGCCCTTAAAAAGGTGTGAAGGCACAGAGACTTCACAATAAAAGCCACAGGACTATTTTGAATGTAAGAGAGATGCCTTGAGTCAAACAAACCCGATTACTTAATCTCCCAGAAATCCTAAATTTGCAATAACAAGCATTAGGGACCAGCCATTAATTAAGAGCTTATTTTAAAGTACCATCATCTTGGCATACATGTATTTCATCTCCATGTCAAGTTTTAGGTTATCTGCTAATGCAGTACTCAAAGGACACATTTCTACCTCTGCTACTTCATGTCAGTGGCGAAAGCTACAGTTCCAGTATGTATTTATTCAGCTTAATTTCTTGTTATTTCAGAAGCAAAATCTGTGTTTATAACCAGGGCTTTAAGGAAAGATTCTTTCATCCCTGCTCAAGACTTGTTCTTTCTACGAGAATTTCAGAGAGCTATCAGCAAGTTTCTCATTTCTTCATGTTCAAGGACACTGTGCCTTGATCCAACAGATTTATTATATTGTGCAGCAATAAACCACAAAAACCTAATAAGAACAGACACATGCTGCTACATTTAAGGATATTTGACTGAAGGTCATCTGAGCAGATTACTGTTGGAGTAAAATTCAAGAACTGTGTTGATGTCTTATTACCATAGAATATGAACATACGTCCTGGAAAGAGAAGAATGAGACATCAGAATTTTTAGGTCATGTAATCACATTGAACTACCCGTGCTTCAATTCCCTAACACACTGTCTTTCTACCTTTCTTTAAAACCACTTTTAAGAACAAAATACAGTTTGCATCGTTTATCTCACCATGACATTCAGAGTTCAAAATGCAGTGATTTAACCAAGCCATTAGATCTCTCTCCTGTAGTAGCTGTCACACAGGCAGTTAAATCATCAGTGAAGTCTTACAATTGCTGGAGAATTTTGTTAAGATGCTTCTATGCCACCAAGAGTTTTACAGAAAGGGAGAAGCAAGCAATTCTATTGCTAGCCTCTGTTCAAATTCCATCTCTTTCCTAGGTGGTTCCAGTATCTTGTGCATTCAATCTGATCTGAAATGTTTTCTGTCTCGTATCATTACAATAAGCTATACTGCAAGATATAAATTTTGAGAAGAATGGTCCTTTATAAACCTGGCTGCACCAGCCATACAACCAGGCAGCACGAGCTGAAGTGCTGGAGCTTAACACTCCTATTTCATATCAGCTACCAAGACAATCAAAAAATTTAAGGAAGCAAGAGATCACACAAAAGCCAGGGATGCACAATAGTGGGAATTGTAAAACAGCTTAGGTCTATAATGCTATTTCCCTCTTTAGTAGCTGACGAGTGAGTCCTATCTGGAATATCACACTGGCATTGTGATTGATATTGCAGACAGCCAACCATCTTACCCAGGTTCTGTCGAAATTCAGATTTCAAGCCAATTTGTAGCAACTGATTTTCAAATAAGACTCCATTATTTTTACACACAAACCTAGGGGAAGAGAGGGAAAACACGTTTTAAATTGAGCCACATTAAACAATATTTAGAACCACAAAATTCAGGGTTTACACAGAGGATGAAGATTGCGGTTAACCTAGAATGCACCAATCTGTGAGAGAGGCCTTTGCAGAAAACTGCAGAGTGAGAAAAGACAATTTTACAACCAGAACCACTTGTAGGACACTAAAAGAACTGACATTTTTATTTGATAGGATGTCTGAGAAACTATGAAGGAAACCACAATATGCTATAAACACACACACTGTCTAATAAAGGACCAGGCAACAGATAAGGATTTTTCTTTTTAGTCTTGAGAACTTCTGAAACTCATTAGGTTGGTGCAGAATTGAAAAGTTTGAAGCTTTGACTGTTTAAACCTGAAAGAAAAAGCCTTGTTTTATCATTTCTGTATCACCTAAGCCAACTGAGAGATGTACTTTTTCCATTTTGAGAGAGGAAGCCTATTCTCCAGTGATTTCAGTCCTTTCTAACACCCTTCACTTAAAAGTAGAAGAGGTGGTCAGCAAACAGCAAACCTTGTATGCCTTTTGCATACAAGGCACTTAAAACACACTCCCAAATATCAGTACTTCCGACAAGTACTCTGTTTTTTATTTATTTCCACATAGTTGCAAAAACTTAACATACAACTGTCATTGCCTCATTTTAGAGCAGTGTGTGATAGCACTGACTTGTAAAGACAACTGTAACCTGTGTATTCGTGAGCCTGTCACAAAATCCACAGCATCCACAGAGGTGTTCTAGTCACAAGTCTGACAGTACATGTTTCTCTAGTTTTGCTGGTATTAAGTTAATGAACAATATAGTTTTGCTTTATAACTATATTCTGGAAATTGCCCAGCCTTGCAAGGTTTTAGTATTGCTTACTTGTGAAAAAGCTCATCAGCATCATGCACAGTATCAGCTGGTTCCTCAGAAACTACCTCAGATGAAGCCAGGTCAGGGCTAGTTCAGGCAGCACAAAGGAAGAAAGGCAGTAGCGACAGAGACAGCAGGAGTTAGTAAAGACAGCTTAGAGCTTAGGTACTTCTTTTACCTCCTTCCTCAAAAACGGCACTGCTGAGCTTAATGCACGAGAAATTGATTAGCTGACCTAGCTCAGTACCCTAGAAAGGTTTTAGGCATTAGGCAATGTTTTCCCCCACTTCTCTCCCCCATCCCACCCCGACTGTTAGAAAACCGCAATCCTTCACGAAGACAGCTGAAGGTGTTCAGTAATGTAAATCTCTTACAGAACCTAGTCCTTTTAGGTGTTTAACTGTGACAGCAAAAGTGTTTACAGTCAAAATCAAAAAGGTAGCTGCATATTAACTACTACAAAGGTATGCTTAAAAGCAGAGGCCTCGTCAACCTTAGAGACCCTTCTAATTACAGGTGCACAATCAGTTCCTAAAAACACACAAGTATTAAGCATAGGCAGGAGTACACAGGCACACAGAGAATGACTTACCCAAGCAACAGATTAGAAACAAAAGTGACAAAAGCACTAAAAAGAGGCAGGAAACTGTAAAAAGCTACTTCTCAGTATCATCAGAGAAGCATTTAACCATCTACAGACAGACCAAGGAGTTGGGCATTGCTATACATTCTTCTGCAGAAAGAGAAAACTCTTTTTATGTAACATTTGCTTATGAAGCTACTAGCATTGGTTTCTTTCTTTATCCTCTTAAAAAAAAAAAGGCATGAACAAGCTTGTGTAGCTTATAAAGTCCTGGGTTTGTGTTGTATGATCAAGTATCACTTCTGACCTTCCAGCAGAAACACAGGATCAAGTATTAATCACTGCAAACCTGCAACAATGCATCACCTGATATAAAATTTTGATGAAAGTGTCAATGATCCAGGCAGATCAGTTTCCCTAATTATGTCTTTTATATTAAGATGCACTGAAAATTCGTTGTGCCAACATTCAAAATTTGGTCCTTGACATCAGTAATACACTCTTGTCCAGTAAGACAACTGATTTTAAAGACATTCTGTAATTTTATGCCATTCATTCCCAAAAATTTAGCCAAATAACATTTGAGAGTAGCCACAGGGACTTTTAATACTAACGAGATTAATAACACATTGTACCTACACTACACTTGCTAATGTAATTGTAGTATCAAACTCCCTTTAAAAAAAATGAAAACCACTTGTTCTTTATCCTCCTTTTCACACCCCTTTGTCAGACAGTAGCAGAACAATTGAAGTGTAGCATTAAAATCTGAGAAGCAGTATCTCTGGATACAATCCATTTCACTGTTTCAGTAGCAGCTTGCCATAAGTGGAGAGACAACAATACTTTATGTAAAGAAAATAAGAATAAATGTATTTGTCAGGAGTGATAACCCCCACTTCAAGATGTATGGAGATGCACAAGCAGCTTAATTTAACAAAGAAGCAAAACCAGCATGAAAACCAGACACTACTGTGTGGCAAATATCCTCAGGTTGAGCACTACAGAATCAGTTTTTCCATTAGAAGAGACATTCAATAGAGACAGCAGATCCAGCAGTGTCCAAGAACACTTCTCTTGCTGCAAAACTACCACCCAGGAATGCACTCATTACGCTGGAACAAAACCAAAAGTTATGTGTGTTTTTCCTTCAATCCTGTTTTAGCAGACAAATTCTCTTTCAAATTCCTTTCAGGGTGACTTAATTACCTCGCAAAGTTGTCATCAGAACCAGGAGCAAGAGGTGCAACTGCAGAAGCTGGATCTGAAAATACATCCACGAGCAGGCCACTAGGTGGGGGAGGTGAATTGGTGACAGGGGCAGCAGTCAGACCCAGCAGATCCTCCGATGGAGAAGGAGTACACTAAGGAAGACAAGACACTTCAGTGTTACACTGCAACAGAACTACAACAAAGCTGTCTCGTTTGCACCCCCAAACCAAGGTTTGAATGGATGTGAAAGGGTTCACAAATGCAGCAGTTACCACGCTGAATTTCAGCTTAAGGTCATTTACAGGTGTGGTTTTCTTTTTTGCCTTTGAAGAGAGTTATGTCCATCTAACTGTTAAATAAAAGCAAAACCAAAATTCATCTCTCTAAAATCTGGTTCTGCAGAAAAAAGATGACAAAGATGACAGTTTTCCCCCCCTTTCTTTTCCCGTTAGTTTCAAGGGAAAGTACGTACTGTAGGGAGTAAAATTCCCATGTTGCTTTTCTTTCATGAAGATTCCATCAAGAAAGCAAGTGGCTTCTACACAAACCTAAATCACAGGTCATCACAGCATCTTTAAAATGGACTATCAGTTTAATCCTGGGCTTCTGAAGCCTGGCAAATCTGAGAAAGAATGTAAACCCAACCAGCAAAAAAAGCAGACCCTGTATCCAGTTCAAACTGCAAACACTAGAGGAAGAGACAAGATGTTTAAACTGTTTTTCCTCAAATAGAACAAATCAAGCAGCCAGGACACAGAATCATGCAACAGAGGCTGCACATATCTGCCCAAGTTGCATGCAAGAACAAAGCATAGGCTGTTAATCAAAATGGTCATGTATTAGCATTAGCAGCTTCCACTATGCCAGATAATCTGAGGATGAGTCATGAGATGCATTTGGATGAATCTGAAATCTTGTTTTTGTAAGCCAACTCCAAGTTACCATATACTCCATACAGTATAATGAAAAATTGCCTGGCAAAAGACCATAAGAAGCCAATCATTAGGACCACTAAAAACAAACAAAGGTTGGACCTCAAATTTCTAACATTTTTGGAATCTAAACCAGGTAAAGCCACTGGTGAAGGTAACACTGTGCAGTTTGTTACATGGCTGCAACCCATAAAGTGAAGCTCACAAAGCATAATGCAATATTAACTGCCTGTTACCTCAATTTGGCATTCAAATAAAATTTTGCAACTTTTCCGCTGGAAAGAGATTTCTGTCCAGTCAAAACTACTGCCTTGGAGTAGCTACTCTTATACACTGCAGTGACTAAGTGGTAAATTAGTATGCTTTAACAAACTGGGCAGGGAGCATGCTGCAGTATTTCCTTCTCTAGGTAATCTTCTACGGCATCTTAAATCTAATTACAAGTTATTCTAGGCATTAAAACCAGAAAGAAGTATTACATTATGGGAAAAATTGATCCTACTAGCTTTAACTGACAGTCAAATGAGAAGTTTCAGCTCAGAAAAAAAACAAACCTGTGGACTTGTCTAGCATAACTGAACTCAAATAAAAATATTTTATAATAACTGGACTCAAATAAAAATAAAAATAAAAATATGTCAAATAAAAAGTAACAGCTTTATATTGATTTAAGGACATCCCAGTGAAGATAAATCTTGCCCACTTCTATTAAAAACAATAGCCCAAACCAAGATGCAAAATAACATGTTAGACAAAGCAGAAAAAACAGCTGATACTCTGAAATTCAAGTTAACTCCTTTTAAATATGTTATCATCTCACTCTCACTGCAATTTCACCAACAAGGAAATTCACATTTCTAAAATAACAGTAATATTTTTGAAATAACGATGTAAAAGGGATTTTTTTAGCCTGCAGGCAGGTTGTCCCCATAAGATTTCTAAAGGAAAATTGCATTGAAGTATGCAGTGAGGGGAAAGCAGCTGTATTGTCCCCTGCTTTATAGAGCAAACAGTCACAGCCTTAAGTTTCAGATGGGAGGTTTTACGTCCCCAAAAAACCAGTTTTTAGGTTTTTTCTCACTTGCACACCATCTAAATTAGTGAAATAACAGCTTTTAAACTCACAACAGCAGTGTCATTGACAGCGGCAGGTTCAGCACTTCCATTCATATCAGAGCTCCTCTCCTTTTTGATCTCTTCCAGGTCAGTAACTGTGCCTGGGCCTTTCTTCTTCTTCAGTTTAGCCAAAATGGAAGATTCCCTCTCTGGAAAGGGAGGCATTTCTTCCAACACTGTAGCCTTACCATAGAAAAAAAAAAGTATTAGTTAAACTTCTTAGAAAAAGCCAAACCAGCTTCTGAGTCTTTGAAGAGACACACCCTTATAGATTGCATAAAGCAAAAGCAGAAGTAGTTACCCACACAGAAAATTATTATGCAGTTTACAGTAGTGAGGGATTGATCGCTTTTTTAAAAGAAAAAATTCTTTAAAACTTTCTGAAGTCCTTCCAAAGCACTTGGTTAAGAAAACAGGAGTGTATCACTTCTCTGAAACAGTGATATTAAATAAAAAAAGAAAATTTAAATAATTAGATCATAGCAGACCTAAGGGTCCTTAAGTCAGGCAGACCTAGACTTAAACCACAGAGAATACTCAAAGTTTCTACTCAGACCTAAGTATTTCTTAGATGTCAAAACCAAATGTGCAATGCTCTGTGCAGACCTGAAAGCACCAGGTTAAATCACTGAACTTCAAGAGATAAAAAAATTACACTTTTTCTGCCCACCATCAAATAAGTCCTCAAAATAAAGCCCCAGCCTTTTGACACCTAAATCTTCTAGGACCCTGTATTGTGCCAGCTTTCCCTGGCTTCTCTGCTCCAGATTAACAGGTCTTAATGGTCATATGTCCCACTAGAGCAATAACAATTTGGAATTTAGCTCTAAATTAAAGATGACTACAGCAGAATTAAGGAGACTAAAAGAACCAGCACCCACATTGTAATCCTTAATCTTGCACTCAGATTTCTGAGCAATCAGGTAAGGTTTAGTTGAGTTTAACTTGCTGACAGTGGAGTACTGCATAATAAAGAAAATAAACCTTTATACCTACCAATATATCAGTACTAGCAATAGTACTGAGCCTCAAATACTCAACAGCTCTCTGCTGCAGCTCAACATCAGCATTCTTTAGCTGACTGTCACTGCGCAGCACATCTTGAATTGTAGTTTTGATTTCTGGAAACAGGTTCACAAACTTGATGTAGGTAGACAGAAGCAGAGCTCGGGTAGGAACACTACACAGATGAAACTTTGAATGTAGCAAGTTGAACTGGATGAGGGGACTTAAAAGAAGGAAAAAAATAATCTGTTCAGTTTTTGTAGATATTATAATCCTTATTATTGCATTATTAGCAAGAGTTGAATGATTTGTTAACTAGCCTTTAGGAATGCTCAGAATTAAATTGTTTACAGAAAGCATTACTACTTCGATTCAGTATTTTAGAAGGTGTTTTACCTTGACCTTGGATCACCTGCTATCAGATTTCCAAATTCTCCCAAGATGTAGCCACCTACTTTTACAAGATTCTCATGGCATGCTGGAGCTTGAAGGGCCTGTAACACATTAATAATCGTTGATAAGCAATGTACAAAAAACCTGTCTTTTCTGTCACTTCCATTCCCAGGTTTCTCATCTACCTTCCTGCAAGAGCAGACTACAGATCTAGGCACTATGGAGCACTTATGAGAAAAACATGGGTGGTATGATTTCACAGAAGACTCCAATGTAAGTATTACTTGATTAAGAGCACTCTTAGGCCCATCTAGCAGCACTGTGGACTTTTGACAACAGATGGAGCTCCTTAAGTTTCCCCTGTTACATAATTTCCTTAATTCTTAACTCATTTTGAAAGGGAATTGGAAACAGCTACTCTCACCTCAAAGACAGTCTTTGCTGCATATCCTTGCACATCATCCCTGTTGATGACAATCTGAATAACTCTGTACCATACTTCTTCACTGACGTAGTCACCAGCAATGCGAATCAGATTCAGGATTGTATCCACATACCAGGTGTAATCCACTGCATACTTCTCAGCTAGAATTGCAACCTTCAGAACCTGAGCACACAAAAGAGAACACAGAAGGTTGGCTAGCTCTTACTATGAGCTGTATACACCTGGTGATGCCCCACACTGGCCCAGAAGCCTCAGTTTCAGATGCATGAGCTTGTTCACTTGTTCCCACAGCCAAGGTGAAAGGTGAACATGGAAATGCTGTGCCAGAATACAGCAGTTGCCAGGCACATATTGCTTTCCCCATAATGCATTCAAATATGTTCTATCTTTGTGGCTTTCCAATTGTGTACCTAAGTGATCAAGAGCCATTTATAGAACATTTTTTGTTTGCTATAAAAACACCATCTAAACTACCACTGACACAGGATCAAATAGGAAATTGGAAAACTCTCAAAAAATGGCAAAAGGAAACTCAAGATAGCAGAGATAGACAGAGTCACCAAAGCACAGCTGACTTTTTCAGGTCATACTCAGATTCCTGCATCCTGAAGCAAACAATCAGCTTCAGAGGAGACCCCACACAATTTATTATCAGTTGCATTTACTACCCCTAAATGAACAGGTCAGTATAAGGGAAGAGAATTAAATTCTCACTATCTGCCAAGTCAGGGGACATTGCTAACAGCAACCAGACAGCACAAGAGGTAAATCAACGAACGCTGTATTCCACAATCACTTCTCCAACCAAGGGACTTCAGCACCTAACTAAGCTAAATGGCTACCGTAAATACAAGTTTTGTTTACCATCCTAAAAAGGTTGAAGTTGAGTATTTCAACTTGTATCCTACTGGTAGGAAGGGGATAGATATCAGACCTCTTAGCTGATTATAAGGTATTGGTTTGGGGAACCTTCAGACTGAACATTCTTAGAGCATACAAAGTTCTACCTACAAATAAGCATTCACCACTAATTTTTGAAGCTATTGGACAATTGACTAGAGTAGGACCTAACCCTCAGATGTAGGGAATGTGTTGGTGGCTCACATATAAAATTCACCTTGCTTTCTATATGCACTGTCCTGAGACCAAGACCAGCTTTTAAACTTCGTAAGTTTCCAAGGTTCCCTCCTGCCCCCGGGTTAGTTTAACCTAAATTCTTTGCTATTAGACTACAAAGTTAGGAGTTTTTGTTTGTTTGTTTTAGTAGTTTTGTCCGGGTCGTTTTTAAGCCCCCATGAAAAGCAATCTCTATCACAGACTATGCAGCATCCCAATTGAAAAATGGTACTTATGGTACCAAATCCAGCTATGAAACAAATATTTAAGAAAAACACCAATAGCTTACAATTTCTTCTCTAATGGAATAATCAGCAGTCTCCAGGTAATTGAGCATTTCAGCCACAATCTGCTGGGCATTGCTTCGGTCACACATTGCATACAGGAGATCTACAGCTCTTTGTCGTACACTTACATCTCTTTCAGTCTGCAAAAAGACACAAAGGTCAAAGGTCAAGATGATTTCATCTTTGTTTGGAAAGTACATGCAACTTAAGAGAGGAAACTTAGTATAATACACAGTCAAATTTAAAACAAATGAATTTGCATAACTTTTCAGAGGCAGAATGAACTCAGATATACCCTTTATATAAGCTATGAGTTTCTTATGCTATTTCTCACTTTCAGTCACCTAGGAAGAGCTCAGTGGAGACTCAGGCAGCTTCCTGCTTTTAAATACTGTCACAAAAATTCAAGTCATCAGCTTTTGTTTCTGTAGCATACTGATTCAAATCTTTGCAGGTGCTGAAAGAATGGAGGAGTCTGAACAGAGCACTTCAGTATTATGCAGAGTAGGGTGAGTGAACTTGTGGTCCACTATGCACTGAGTAACTGGTACCAGTGACCATAAATGCAGCAATAATTGGCTGAAACTGTTAAATTGTTACCAGGCCAATGAGCATTTAGCTACCTGCAGGTTTAGTGTTGGGCATGCCTTGTAAAAACTGAAGTCCAGCTAGAACAAATACATACTTTGAACTTAGACAAATGTATAAATATACTACAGCACAAACTTGGAAGAAAACAAAGGGTTTAAACATCCAAGTGTGCAAGTAAATTTACATACAAATCAGTCTTACTGTTTTGACTTCTGCTTTGTCACAGTCTGCTTTGTTGTTTTCTGGTTTCTGGTCTTTACAATTCTGCAGTGCAAGCTGATCTGCTCTACCACTCCCTATAAGCTACTACAGTGAAGGAACAGTGTCCAATACCATCAAGACAGTAATAAAACTGTCTTCCCACAATTCTCAATTTTGAAATTCCACATTTTTAAACAATTATTCATCTTCAGCCTACACTTGAGCAGATACCAGATACACAGGGAACACAGCTACAGGTAGCAGATTTACCAGCAAGGTGCAAAAATCAACAAAAGTTGACCTCTGTAATTGCCGGCACAGCAAGATTTTGCTGGATTGAGGTAAAAAGCTGAAGCAGACTTCAAAGAATAACTCATTTGGTCCCTAAGTATTATTAACTTAATTGAGGACAGGGAGCTTGGGGCAGTGGGGGAGAGGGCATTGAGGCAGGGGAGAGGACAACACTCAAAAACAGATCACACGCTTCAATATTTACCTTCAATGCATTGATAACTGTTTCTATGTGTGTTTTCACAGCCTCATGTGAGAATTCAGAGCTGGCAAGCGTGCACATGCTTTCCAGTGCTAGGTAACGCAAATTAGTTTCTCGGTGCTGCAAGAACTGACCTAGCTGGTTACAGGCACGGACTAGTAGGTTTGGCTCACTGCACAGAACAGGAGAGAAAGTGAAAGGGTTAAAAGCAACAGGTTTGAGAACACTCAATTCAGAATACTATTTCTGCAGTGGGGATTTCTTAAAATGCCTCAGAGTGTCTGCTAGAATGCTTTGCTAGTGAAATGCAAATTCAGATACTGTGAGCAAATAATCTCTGTTGATTTAGAGCAGTGGGGTCAATACAAAACATCAAATAAAGAAGCAGCAAAACCCAAAGCTACACAGTTCATTAACACTGTTCAGTTACATTGCCGTGGTTGTGTTCCAATCTAGCAAGCAACTTTGTATTCTTTTCCCTTTCACTCCCTCCTCCATTGAAATCTGATTAACTGTTCAAGACAAAGCCCCATCTTTTCACTTTAAAAACCCCTCTGAGAACAGAAGTGTTGTCCCAGCTCACCTGTCATGATGTATGATTAAGCTTATTGCCTCAAACAGGACCGCATTCTTCGCATTCGAGTGCTGCACTTTCTTTGACTTTGGTGGCTCCTGTGCTTTGTTGAGGATGGTTTCCAGGCATTCTGTCAGACGGCCACGTACCGCAGGGTCTTCTGGAGAAGAATGAGCCGTTGGACAACTTCGTTTTGCTCCAAACCCTAATCCCTACCTTAGCTTTTCCCCATGTTAAATCTAAATTAACTAAACTAATCTGAGACATTAAAAACATTTACACTCCCCAACATACACATGGGAAAAGAATTCCAAGACACAGTTCTATCTGGGTAAGAACAAAAGCCAAACACTATCTGTATTACAACATACTTGGAGGCTTTAATAGAGTTGATAATATAATGAATGTTTAAAACGGCAGCTGCCAATGATTCGTAAGATGCACACTGGTTAGACATTTTGTTAAAATTAAACACAACATAATTCAAAAGGCCAAGTAGCTTAGAGCTACCAGAAACACTCAGGAGTACAAACTTCAGTGTCTTTGCCTTAAGACAATGTGCTAGCAGTCCAAGCTATGACAACACTGCACTGCAGTAGCTCTTTGAAGCCAGTGTGCTGCGTAAGAGAGATGACCAGTGCTGTGATGTGTGCATTACCTGGAGGTGGATAGCACTGTAACAGCCTCAGAAGTTTCACAGATAGCCAGGGAGCAGGAACAAAGTAGTATGTGTAGTCCTGAAGGTCTGTTGATGCAGAAGTTACAATCTGTAAGACATAAAACAAACAGCCAGCACATCAGCTGCTGAAGTTAATTGATTCACAAGAATGAAAAGGACCCAAAGAACACTGTAGGTCACCTCTGATAGAAGCTTAAAAAACTGTGTCACTAGCAAAGTCTAGTTCAGTAGATTAATTAGGTGCAAGCTGCCATACTATGAGTATGTCACAGTAAATGCTTGTAATGGAAATCCAGTTTTGCAGATACAGTAGTCTAGGAAGTCTCTTCTGAAAGCCTACTAGATTTTTTAAAGAATGAAGACAACCATCTTGTAACATCAAAATGTTTAACCAGAAGCTTGACTTTCTCTAACAATTCTCTAACAGATTCAGCCAACAGTCTGGTGGCTGCTGATAGGTGAGCCTGCAATTCAAGTACAAGATGCTATGATAGACTGACCTAAAGCAGAAGGATCAACTAACACCTTCAGTAATATCCATACAGCAAAGCAAAAAAGAGATGGCACTCACAGAAGAAGTTTATATGCGTAATGAAATGTGATAAGGATTAGATTAGATTAGATTACCCCTCTTCATAGATTTATTTTACCCCTTTTAATCTAGGGTAACCATGAGTTTGGCACTAGCTTTGCTCAAAATAATTCTATCTAACTCTTACTGCTCCATTACAGAACAGCTTTTTCACTTCCCTCAGCACTCCCTTGCTCTTAAGTATTAGAAAAAACCTTCACATTTGAAAAGAAAGTAAACAAGTAATTTGGGCATAAGACTGCATAAAACTGGGTGTAAAATACATTTGTGAAGTAGTAGCCTCCCTAGTCTTGCACACCATCCAAAAGGAGGGAGAAAACAAAAATCAAACAAAACAGTGACATCAGTTTTCCAGCACAGAAATGTTAACTTACAGACATGTCTCTCTACTCCTCCCTGCCCCTGCTTAACCCCCTACATCTTTTACAGAGTATCAGATGCTTATGATTATTAACTTAGCAGCAGCTCAAAAGAAGGAACAGGAAGGCAATTAGTCTTGTAAGAAGCTTAGATAAAGTTAAAGCTATAGTCTGTATTTTTGAGGGGTTTGTGTGAAGTCTGTAGAATCAGTCTTTGATCCAACTATTCTTTGGCATTACAGTAACAAAGTAAGGATTACTACTTGGAGCACAGCAGGGATTAAACCAAGAAAATTTGGGCAAGCCAATACAGCTTTCTGTCATGGTAAGCAACAAGCACTTAAAAGAGGTTACCTGAAGCACCCACATGAAGTGACACTGAATCATCTTCACATTTAATGGTACAGTAAACTAATCTGACCCTAGAAAGCTGAACAGGAAGCTAACCTGAGCTAGAAAGCTCAGTAAATCAATCAACAGTGAAGTACTGTCAGGGTTATCATTGTACTCACTCTGCTTAATCTAGACACTGCCAAGGAGACTGAAGTCTTGAACTCTTCTGGGTTCTTCTGTGCCAAAGTGGTGATCAGACTTGTAGCTGCAGTAACCACACCCTAGGAAAAAAACAAAACAAACCAAAAAAAACCCCATGCTCAATTTTGGATCAGTTTACGACACTGCCCATTAACACCCTTCAATTCAACTGTTTTTCAATATACAGAAAAAACATGTTTATCCCCATTACAAAGCCCTACGTTAAAAGCCTTTTATTTGTCTAGCAGCTAGACTAATTACACACCTGCAGAATCCAACAGAATTTTCAACAACATGATACTGCCATGCTTGCAGAGCATTTTATGCTATTTTTTGTATTAGCTTTGTCTCATGTTTGGATAGTACATCTAAAATGAGAGAGCTGTATTAAAATTAAGCCTGGACACAAATTGTCTTATTATACAAAAGAAGCATGAGCAGAAGAAATTCAATGCAGCAGATCAGCCAGGAAAGAATTCTTACAACCCAACACGAGGAGAGGGCTTTGTGTAACACAAGCACTGCATATTACTACTGCAGACTAAAGCACTCATTACTGTTGCAGCACAGGTATTAACAACTTTATTTTCATGAAGTAACTGGACTGGGGGAAAAAACAGGGTCTCGTAAAGCAAGAGGGTTTTTTAAGCATCACAGTAAGAATGAGATGGACACCACAGGACAAGTCTAAGCAATGACAAATCAAGGCTTGAATCTTTAGTGCAGATCTAATCTTAAAAGGCCTAGGACAATTAATATTACACCTATGCAATGTGACTTAGTGTAACAAGGCATAAGATTAATTAATTTACAGCCAGAGGAAAAGAACTTGTACATACCATTCTTCTATCTACAGTGAAAAGGTAAACAAAGCTTTATTAAAAATTAATACAGACAGCAACTAAAAAAGGACAACTCCTTCCATTTTCTTCCCAAAGCCTGAAGACAACAGCAAGCCACTTGCTTGAAAGACTCAAGAAGAAATAAGTCGTGTATTTAACAGCAGAAGTCACATCATTCTCTATACACACTAGGCCTAAGAAGCATAATGAAGCTGATTTACCAAGTGCTGATCATTGAGGAGATGCACCACTCGAGATGTCCAGTCTCCCATGGGAACAAGGTCAGGAGAAGTTCTGTATAAACGCAGCAAGCATAAAGCAGCACTTTGCTTCACACTGTCCATAGTGTCTCTGCAAGACATACATACTGATGTAAAATACAGTGGTTAAGGCACAGCAACACCTGCAGGACAGCTTTATGCCAGATTTCACTGACTCAGCATCCCTGGCCAGGCTGCACCTTTTCAACAGAAGTTCACTGAAGTCTTCTTATGCTGAAGTATTCATTCTTAATTTTTCCAATAAGTTTAATTAGTCAAGTTTTCAACTGTTACAGAGGCTACAAGACATATGTAATGATTCTTTACAAATTGGAGAGACATGTCACATCTTTTTATGAGAATTGAAAGTTCATCTCATCTGATCACAAGAACAAGCTTCTTCCAGGCTGACTGAAATCAGACAGTTCAGATATACTACCTTATGCAGGTGACCAAAGCTGGATCTCCTGATAGGTCCTGTGTGTCAGGAATCATGAACTACTCAACAGCTTCAGCACCTACAGCTAGAATCTAAGGTGGCTGTCACCAAGAACACAACCCACAAATCTATCCACCTTGCCATCCCTGCTGCTGGCACAGAAATTGACTATTTTAAGAGTGGCATGCAACTATTCTAGTTCTGTGAACTCCTTTTCACAAAGCAGTTGATTAAGCATTTTGTGGGATGCACAGACAACAGCTATAAAATGTACAGAGCACTACCAGTAGGAGTTTTAAGAGGCAGCTTATAATGTGCAATCTTGGCTACATGTTCAGAAACCTCTATATCCTCAGCAGAAGTTCAGTCCAGCTATTCTTCATGAATTGACCAGTTTTCCATGAGATCAAGCTGTACCTCATTTAAAAACCACAAAACAAAACGACAAACCTATTCCTCCCCTGTCTCTAATTTATATTTAAGCCAACAGAGCTACACTGAACTGACAAATGCAACTGACAGTGCTTTTTCTGCCCACGTCACTTAGACAGGACAGGCACACAAACATATTTCATATATATTATCTTAGAAATGGAGAAGTAATGAGAACCTGAAGAGTGATCTCAGAGAACATAAACACAGCTCGAAGTTTAAACAAGTCTGACCTGAAAGTGCTGTGCTCTGTTTGCGATTAGTGACCCCAAGTGAAATTTTTGGAATTTAACGTTATCTTATTCAAACCCCATGATTCATCACTGCAGTATTGTCTCCACCATGCTATGTGGAGAACAGCACCTGGCAATGGCAGTGGCCTGACATTTAGAGTATTAATACAGTTCTTATGCCACATGTCACTTTTTATATTCAGGTAAGACAGTTAATTGCTATAGAAAGATCGATGCATATTCTAAAACATTTCATATCCACAAGAGTTTAAATGCCCTGTTTGCACTTGGACATTTTAAGTTTCAAAACAAATTAGCCCTACCATCACAGGTCCAACTCTACATTGACTTAACTATAGTTTCAGGCATTTGCCAGGTCTGTTTAGAAATTTTCAGCCATACTGAAGTAAGAAAGTTGGTGGTGACTACCATTTACATGAATTGCTGTTTACATGGCTAATAGAGGAAGTAAGAAAATTCACGAATCAATATTATCATGTTCCTTATGAAGTCAGTACATTTACCTCAGAACTTCAGTTTATAACAAAATTTGTAGTATAAACATATATTTAGGTTCATTTATTTCTTCTTTCATCAGGAGAGGTAAGGAAAGTAAAACATATACATTTCAGGGGTATTCAGTACCACAGATTTATCCAAAACAAAAATCAGACCACAACTAGGCTGTAAAAGCCTATTCAAGACACCAAAAGTCTTAATTTCCATGTAGTCTTACACTCCTACAAGCAACTCCGCACTCAAGCAAGTGAAAGCACCTGCAAGTATTGGAACTGTCATTACACTGCAAGCCCAGGGCTGTAGAGCCCAAGCACGGGTTAAGGTGCCACCATGGAACCAAGTTGCTGAAAAGTTTATTGGTGCTGTATTTGAAAGAGGCATGTCACACCTACCCAGCCACAAGAATTTTGGGAATTTCTCCAGCAAACGCTTCCGCCATCTCCCGGCTGCCCACGTTGGCGATGCAGTGCAGAGCAAGGCCCATGAAGGTGGGGTTCCGGCTGGCCAGGTCGTTCTTGATGGCATTGTTTATCAGGCGAATGAGCTCGCTGTTAGAGTTCACCAGCACGGAGATGAACAGATAGCCCTGCGAGTCACAACGTGCAAAATCTGTTTTAGCTGACTTCACTTACTGTGACATTAACAGGAAACATGATTTCTTTGACACATACGCTTCTCTCCAATACCATATGGGCAGAAACGGGTACTTAGAGCGAAAGCTAGAAAGATTAAGTGAATTAAACAAAAATTAGTAAGTTCAGTGTTACCCTAATTATCTGGTTTTAGGTGTTTTCTCAGTCTATTCAGGCATATACTCAAAAGATCGTTTTAGATGAATGGCGACCAATCAAGATTTTGGCTCATTATTCAAATACTAATAAGTCACATGCACGTGATAAACACAGCCTTACCTAGGGAGATGGAAAGAGATTTCAGAAAATTAAAAGGTTACTTACCTTTTAACGTAAGACTCAAGGCAGTTTCTTAACAAGAGTAATAATTTTATGCAGAACGCACATTTTTTGCAACTAGTTCAAGACTTCCTGTGCACAAAGGTGTTTAGATTTGAGAATCATTCCTAGAGCCAAAATGAGGCTTTAAGCCAGGGCAGGGGGAATGAAGCAAAATTCTTTACAGACTCCACAGCTGAGGCAGGGTATTAGACACACTGCTTTATCTTTTTTAGAGCCCAAGTTACTCACAATTTGTTTCTCTGTATATCTATTGGAACTGAGCAGGTTTACAGCCTCCATGTGACCAAAGTCAATGTCATGCCCCAGCAGAAAGATGAAGAGCAGTTTGCAGACATATTTTTTCTTACTGTAACCATCCAGAGCCTTGTCACCTGAAAAGCAAGGAAACAAACAACAGTTAAGTCTATGTTGGGCTTTTACCTGGTTACCTAGTGATAATTCCATCTACCATTATCTATATCCTAAAGGATAGTGATGAAAGGATGGTCAGGAAATAATGCTGTCATCTTGTCCTTGAAGTATCCTCCAGTGTCCTTAGAGTATGTTCTTACTAAGAGGCAGCACATCCATGTCCACTCCATTTTGATTTTCCCACTTCAGTTAAGAACACTTAGGTCTTCCACACATGTTCCAAACATTTATCTCAGTAAAGTGTTAACATACTTTTCCAGGTGCACCACTGTAAAGAACTCAGCAGCAACAAAAAAAACCCTAGCAAGTTGTTTTACAAAGATCAGGTGACAATGATCTATCCCAAAGACTCAAACAAACACATGAAATGAGATTACCATGAGAATTTTAAAGTTTTTGTAAAATTAAAGTATTCACAAGTGTTCCAGTTTCAGAAGAAAAATGTACCCTAAATAGGTTTGGCCATATGTTGCAGTACTGCTGATTTTAGAAGCTTGCAGAAGCAACATGGAGCAGTGCAGCTTCGAGTTCACTGGGAGACCATTACTTTTCCTGAAGGAAGGAGCTACATATGAACATAACACTTTCTGTGTTACATTCTCTCCCTACCCCAAATCAGGAAACAAAGGGGTATCCAGTAAATCAGGCAAGACTGACTGCTGGGTAGCAAAATTCTGTACACTGCTGCCTAAAAGGCTATATAAGCATTCTGGGTCTGGAACAACTGATCTGTCACATCAAGTGTGTATTCCTTAGTGATGGGCAAGTTCAGCCAGAAGAGCACTGCATAAACTAAAGCTTCAATAAGATATCCCCTACTCATTGCCCTTGCCAATAAAAGCTCTAAGCTGCCTTTTTATTTTATACTTAGCTGCCTATTACATAAACCTGAAGTTAAAAAAGAATCTTAGTACTACAGAAGTTGCTCCTTCCTCCTTCTCATGAACTGATACAGAGGCATATTAAATTTGCCAGGCCACATGAATCTACAGCTCCTCTGGATTTCACACCACATTCACAGACTGGATAAAAACCAAGGAAAGCTTACCACTACTAAACTTACAGTTAGTGAAGGAATGAAGACTACCATCTGCATGTGAAGACATGTAACAGTGAACCAAAAGAAAGCATACTGGCCCAGTGAAGTACACAATGCTAAAAGGTTATGTCTACAGGCTACAGCTACTCATTTTGGGGGTCACTTTCTATTTTGACCCTAAAAAATTCTTCTACTTAATCTTATTTCCACTGAGATAAATTTAAGCAAAACACTGCTATTTTAATGTAGACAATGATACCCTTCTAATTTGGGTTTTTAGGCACCTGTTGATTTTTTTTAACTGGCACAGACAGTGCACCAGTTGCCCACAAAAAGCTTCACTTTAAAACTATTTTTATGCTGTGCAAAGAGGAGTCGTCTTCAGGTCCATACTACAGAAGCCAATATATGCCACATTTTACTTCAATACAGGAGGCAGCATTACTGAAGATACCCAGGGCAGTGAAATTCTGCTGCACTGGATCCTGTCAACATCCTCTGACAACAGCCTGCTCTGCAGAAAGCTGTTTAAAGCCATGTTTTCTTCAAGCCACTTTTACAGTTTGCTGCCATAAGGTTCTTTTCCTGCTGAATCAGCAAACAAATGCAGGGAATTTTGCTCTCCTAGACATCAGGATTACTGTCAGAAGAACCAGAGTGAAACACCCACTGAGAAATATTTTTTTTTCCCTTCTTTGGAAGCAATATGGCCAGAGGAAAGAGAAGATACTCAACCATGTGTGCCCATCTGCTGTGACCTTTGAACTATGGCATGAGGAACAATGGAGTATTCTGCATAAATACTTCCTGTTATACTATTTTCCCAATAAAATGGCACTCAAGAGCAGAAGCTTCTTCCTACCCCACCATGGCAGGGAGATGCAGATCAAAGATACCTTTCCTTAGGAGAGGCAAGGAAAAAAACCCAAAAATGAAACACAAGAAAAGGTAATGACAGCTTTAGCTTTCTAGTATTTTTTCAGCTGCTTAGGAAGAGTTTCTACAAACTCTTAAGAGTTGAATTTAATTGGTCATCTACATGAGATCCAGAAGGAAAAGAAACAATCAGTGAATAAACCAGTGGGGCTTTACATTACCTAGCAACAAAAACAATTCCAACTCCTGACAAGCCAGCTCTTCTAGGGGACCAATGAAAGGAACAGGTGATGCTCAATACCATTAACAGATAGGATTATGATTCACAGAAAGGGGCACTAAAGCTGAATCCATTTCAGTCAGTCTAACTAACTCTAGTGGCCACGCTCTACATAATTGAAGACTTAGTGGTATTGGATAGCATTAATATCATTAGTTGCTTCTCTGAGATTTAGATATACCAAAATACATCAGAAAGTAGCTTTCACATGAACTTTACCACAAGTGAAGATACCCCAACCAATCTCCAAGACCAAATTCCCAGCAGGCCAAGAGGCTGAACTGCAGCTGCCTGTTAGTGTACAATCCATCAGCAACATACAAGAGTTAGAAGTACTACATCTAATCTCTTATATTCTCAAATGACTTTGTGATACCAGAAGGGTAGAGGGAGTACAGAATGCTGCAACCCAATTGCTTAACGAAGAACATAAGTGAATGAAAATATGTATACTTTGAACCACATCACCTTTCACAACGAACTATTTGTTAAAGTTTGGCAATTCCTTTTTTAGGTTTACGACCCAGCTATTTAAATATTTAATATTTAAAACACTATATCCTTTCAAGATATCAGTATTTTAAGAGCTCAGATTAGCAAGGTCCTTGGATCTCAGGGTATTTGAAGAATTTTTGATAGCAGCTACGCCATGCAATCAGGCACAAAACATATCACCTTCCTACTAACAAGCAGCTTTCCCTCTCCACCATGTGGTATCAAAGAAAAATGTTATAAAACCAGTACCTGAAACACCTTTTCTGAAGACAGAAAAAATGCTACACTGACTGCTTTCAAAAGCTCCTGTTCCTTGTATACAGAACTGAAGGCAGTGTGACAGTTCTCAGGCAAGCTTATCAACTAGGCCAAGTTAGAGTTACTACAGTTCTTCTTCAAAGTCTTATTAGTTCCCAGCAATAACAGAATATCATGGGTTTTAAAAATTGTTGTTATTTAATTATCTGAGCAATTTGAAGAAAGAGCACTTCAGTCAAAGGTCTCACAATAAATGTCTAACTCCAGCTTTGTTTTGAAGAAGTCTGTGACTCTGATTCTTATTGAAATTTTAACTATTCCTCTCCCTTCCATGTCGTGTTTACGAAGAGTTCTGAAGGTTCTATTTTAAACATTACAAGTCTCATTGCTTAAGTATGTGCCAAAATAGTACAGCTTCCCCCAGTCCCAAGCAAACATCCGAACAAGAGCAGAAGGAAATGTCACATGTTCTGTTATCTTTATTGCAATACACAATCATTTCTTTTAACTCAGCTCATTTTCAAATGCTTTCGGGAACATTTGCAAGTGCTGCAAATCAAGTCAGCAGAAACAGGAAGGATTCACAATACATGTCAGCAGGTTTTGAGCACAGTGGGCATTTCAAAGGCTACTTGCTTTCCCTGAAAATTCTTTTAGTTATTTTGCTACGAAAGAAATTATTAACAGCTGATTAACAATGAGTACTATTAAGAAATAATTACTACTTCCAAATTTCTGTGTATCACCTCCTTAGCATTTGAACACAGAAGTTTTGGTTTTCATTGCTCACACATCTTTCACACAGCTCTCTGAAAAGAAAGAAATAAGGCAAGAAAGTATTGTAGGACCTTTTGGTTCTCAGGCAGCAGCTTCCAGCTCTAGTTTGGAACACAAGTTAAAAAACAGCACCTGCTTTCCAATCTAACTCAGTGTACTTAAAAGCCAGTGTGCTGCATTGTTACTGAGCCTGCTACCAGCCAGAGGGATCAGGAAAGCAGTTTAGTCCTTGGGATGTTCACTGGGGGTAGATAGGAAGCCTGGCAAGTCTAATCTCACTAGCTTTCACATGGCTGATTGCTACCTTAAAATATTAGCTTTTAAAACCACAATAATTGCTTTTGCAAAACAGAATGGACAACACTGTTTCTTTGCTTCCTTCCTACACTGACACTGACCTCTGTTCATGCAGTTGGCAGCAATCCAGAGATACACTGTATCAGAAGGCCACTACTAGCTTAGAGCCTAAGAAAACTGAATTTGATTTTTATGAACATAGCTACACTTTGAGACAAGATCTGTATTTCTGTAGGAGTGACAGTCCAAGGCCTCTACACCAAACACTGAATATTTGTGCCAAACAACCCATACAAATCCATAAACTAGTATTTATTTACTATACTACTAGCACCAGAACAAAGATCAGTCCTACAACTCAAGTCAAATTTGAAGCCTGATTTTTCTTCCAACAATTCAGTTTGTCACTGAAGACACTATGATTTTACTGTGTGATTGCCTTCACACGTAATCAGAAGACAGTGTGACTAAGCAGGCTCACCTTAAATATAAAGCCTATGTTTTCACAGCCTGCCAGGAAAGCAATTTACTGAATTCACTGTTACACAGCTTCAGTTTAAAACAGGTATTTAGAGCTTTATCTTAACATCCTCCAAAGGGTTACCATGTATTTTGGGAAAATAGAGAAGATTTGCTCAAATATGGAAAATCAAGTCAGCAGAAGGAAAAAAAAAAGGAAAAAAAGCAACAATTAACAACTCACATTGGGGCACTTCTGCATGAGCTGAAAAGAAGATACAAAAGCATGTCTGAAATCTAGCAGCCACTCTTGTAACATAAACCCTACTAAGCAATCAGAACAAAACTAAATTCTAATGCCAGGAAAAAAATAACAAGTCTGAATCAGGCAGAGAACAAAGTTCATCTGACTGCAGAAACAGCTTATAGATTTGTGGGCAGCTTCATTAATACACAAATTCTGGTTTGAGAGATCAAAGTGATACAACAATTTAATAAACTGGATATTTTTTCACTCCCAAAGCAGTTACTGCTCTGACACAGACTTCCAGTTTGGTTCAAGCATGGGAGCAAACTCAGCTTACAGTCTGAACATTTGGTACAAAAGGAATAGCATTTCTGCACACTTGACTCCTACAACTTCTCCTTTATCACACTGGTGTAGTTTCTCTCTACTACATTCTTCTTATCTCAGTTAATGCAGAACCATTTAAAGCAACTGTCAAGGACACAGTGACCTCAGCATTGGAACTTCCTCATTTTTAGACAAGAGACACGGTCACCTTAAGTACAGAGATTCTCAATTCCTGCTGAGCTTGGTGCACAAAAGCTGGATCAGAACCGAAAGCCATAGCACAAGTTCCATGAGTTCAAGGAAACTGCTTGCCCAGAGATGTGAAACCTTATCCCAACCTGTTAAATACAAGGGTACTTTAAACACCAAGTTACCCAAACATAAGGCAGGTATCAGGCTTGATACCTATTTGCACGCTAGAACAAAAATAGAAATATTGAGGCTCTGTCTGCAGCAGTGTAAGAATACACCTTGCAAGTTACACGGGATGGGCATCCAGATAATGCTGGATGTGTGTGCTGAAGCACACAAAGGCCCAGAGATAGACCAGACTGCTACACCAGTGTCAAGCAAGAGCTTCTCTGTCAAGAGGTCTTGTTTCTTGGACCCTTCCCTGATTACAGCCATGCAGCCAGTCCAAAAGCTGCAGTTTTGGCCAGGTAGGGCCAGTAACTCAGGGCACCAGTATTCACCACAGTTATTTAGCAAGGGACTTCATCTTAAGTTCACCATCACACATCTGTCTTAATCCAAACAATTTAAAAACATTTTAAGGTCAGAGCTACATGAAAAGAAACTAGGCTAAACTGAGTAATCTCCACTTAAACCAAGAATAAAATGCATATGAAGGTCTCTTAATTTTTATAAAGCCCTTCTGCAAGGAAGAACCACACAGCATGAAGTCCATGTGGGACTCCAGCAGCAGAAAGATAACACAGCTATCAGCTCCTCACACTCTCAAGGCCTCAAACAGTTACTCAAAAAGTTGTCTTAACACAACTTTTCCCAAATTGTGGCATTTATGTTTTTGCTCAGGTTTCATCAAGTTATTGTTTTCAGATAAATAAAATTTCCCACCGAAAATTCATACAGATTTAGTAATAAACCATAATGAAAATCAGCTACAAGCTTTAGCCGTCTTCCACTCAAGCTACTGACCTTTATTCAAAACTATTTAAATAGTGCTTAAAGGATGCTACACAAGGTATGCAGGCTAAAGTTATGACACTACTTTGCTGAAAGCACCTCTGTTCTCTGATCACCGCCTGATTTATGGTTCTACATAGCCAGAGATTCCTATGATAATTTCTCCCCTGCCTCATGAGTAAGCAGAGAAGAATTAACTGTTCATGTACTTTTACCTATTTTTCTAAGAGAAAAATATAAACACAGAGGCATGTGATGGCTTCTAATTTAGAAGACTTTCTTGACTGTCTTGCACTGTGGTTAACTCTTCCCTTCTAAGCTGCTGATGACCCTCAGGTTTCTAAAGGTCTTTGTACACCTTTAAGAGACATACTACTTAAAATGTAGCCACAGATCGTACACATTTCAGGAAAGTTATTTATTAATGCATTGAGTATCCCAAACAGATATGCTAGTCTAAAGCCAGGATAGCAAACTAAGGTAAATTAATTGACTAGAAATCCAGCAGATTCTGAAGGCACATACATGATCTCCACATTGCAATGCCTTATCTAACTACACACATTGCCCCATAACTATTTAAACAAAACTTGCCACAGCCACTACTGTTGTAACTCCATTTAAAACCATCCCAACTACCCCTCAGAATCTTTAAACTTTGAAACCACACATACAACTTGAATATACCTAACAGCATGAGTTTTACCTTGTGTTTTTAGAAGTTAATTGCTGCCTCTTGGAATTAGTTACTGCATATCCTTTGTTTCATATGAATAATTTGTACTGCTGTTGCTTGTGGTCAAGATGTATAGCTTCAGCAACTACACATTTTAATTTAATTCTGCTAGAAGACAGCCTAACCCATTCCTTCTATAAAAGGCTCAGGGCTGAAGAGGGGGGAAGGACAAAAAGTTTAAACAGATGCTGTTTTATTGGAAATAATCACGTCCACCAATGTCACTTCAAACTATTCACAGTCTCTCAGCCTTTTGGAAGCAAACAGGCTGAGTAGTCAAGTGGTTAGGAGGCCAAGTGTGAGAAATAGTTTGTGACCAGTAGCCCAACTCTCTGATAGAGGGAGGGAGTTTGCTTCTGTTATGGCCAACAATCACAGGACTGTCAGAAGGTTCTATAGTTAAGAGAACATTTTCAACAGTTACTCTAACAGACTGCTCTAGCATTTTGCTTGAATCAGCAGTTGCCAAAAGATGTCCAAGCATGTAAAAACAAAACCCCATAAAAAAATGTAATATGGAAATATATATATATATATAGTATAGTATGATCAAGTCACTTACCTTTAAATTTTGACCGAATGTTTGCTAGTTCTTTATTTATCCTCTTTATCTCTGCCTCTTTACTTTTGCCTGAAATGAAAAGAACACATATCAGGACACAATGCTTTGGACATCCCTCTGCCACCTGATGCATCTTTTCACCCAAACAGAAACATACACTTGTGAATATACAAACAACAGGAGGAGTTATTACTCTCCATTTCTATCACGGGAACTAAAGGCAGAGGTAACTTAAGCATCGCTTTATACAGGAATTTGAGAAGCTCTAAGGACCTCCCTGTTTCAAGAAGCTTTGCAGACTTTAGACAGTGTCACTTGCATATAACCTGAGATGCCACCGTTACTTTCACAAATGCTCCAGTTTTTCTGTTCCTGAAACTGCCCAGACAAAAGTGAATTTTACATCCTACGTGATTACTAAGTTGACAGTTCTTTGAAGGAGTAAGTCTCCTAAGCACAATCTTATAAACAAGCAGATCAGGTTATTCCTCACTTTAAGGACAACCCAGTTTATTGTTTCTCTGTTGAATGGTCATTCAGTTCAACAACTTAAAAAACATTCTTAACAGACTGAAGAGGAAACACAGTAAACTCACAAGGAGTCCAAAGATTCAAGACCTCACACAGTTAGGATACAAGTTCAGACTTTCAATGTACCTCATGAAAGTCATTTGACAACCAGAAACATTTAAAATTCACTCTTCATTAGATGACTTGGCAATCTTATGCTTCTCAGCACCATCAGTATTTCATACCAACTTTTGCTTCCAAGAATAGGCACTGGGATTTCTAATACCAATTCAAGTTACACAGAGAAACAGCTGCAGTTTAAATTCTGATAATGCAAACTTATTCAAGTAATATTTGCATTGTCCAAACCAAAACAGCTTATTACTCTTTAGCATTTTAGTTTTTGGTGACTGAGATTCTAC
This sequence comes from Leptocoma aspasia, assembly GCA_013399835.1. Taxonomy (NCBI): domain Eukaryota; kingdom Metazoa; phylum Chordata; class Aves; order Passeriformes; family Nectariniidae; genus Leptocoma; species Leptocoma aspasia. The sequence continues at coordinate 38,229 of VXAX01003126.1, forward strand.
AGACACCTGGGTAGATGAGTACATGAGTAGGAGCACAGAAGGGTAAAACAGCCAGCTCAGGTATTGTGATCAGCTGCCTGTCACTTGAGGTGAGGGAAACAAGTGAAGTACATTTCAGCAATGCAGAACTGGCCATTTAGTTCTGTTGTTAATTCAGACCTGTACCTACTCAAAATTTCAACAAGTCTAAAACTTATTTTCCAAAGTTTCAAGCAGTTTCAAGTATTCCAAACATCAACTAGCAGCAGAAAACGACAGCTTCCTTCCCTCTTCATCACATATATGTGCTACAAGGTTATGAGTAAAAGTCTCCTAGCCCTGGTTCAAAATGGTCCAACCTTATGAGTGGGGATCACATGCCCTGTGCTCACACCACACATTTCCCCACACCACCCGATCACAGCTACAGCCATCAATGTGCAAGCGGGGGATGTGACAAGGCTTGAAGAGCAGATCATGACCAGCATTCCAAAGCACCTCCAATCTCACTCCTTTCTTCAATAGAAACATCTCACAGTATTTAAATATCCCACTACATCTGCATGTCCAAAAGCCTGCGTCACCCTAGGATTGTTAATCCTCTGTTGACTTTTCCTCTGGGGATCTTACAGCAGGCTCTATAAAAGGTGACTAAGTAACGCAAGGAAACAAGTGCCTTAGGATAGTTTAAGAGCAAAGTATAAGGAAATCCCTTCCCAAGTACAAATTAAGCTAGATTTTGTAATTTCTTGACTTAAGACTCAAAAAAACAAACTGAAGTTAAGCACGCCTGAAACCAACTCTTGCATAAGATGCAGAGAATGGGTTTGTATTAATCTGCCTCTAGCAATGGCCACAAGAGAACAGACACAGAGCAGCCACAGCACACTGTACAAACGGAAACGTCAGGCCCAAAATAGAAATAACGACAGTTTGTCTTGTCCTTTTAACAAAATACCTACAAATCCCACATATTCGCTTAAAATGGAATTCTTCCATTCTACAACAGTGTAAGGGCTGCTCTCAAAAGGCTTAAGTTCAGGGTGCCTTGCCAGGCACTCCACAGGGCAAAAAACAACCCACAACTTCAGAACTCAATCATTTACAATACCTGTTCTGAAACAAATCATAGTTGCTATCTGTATGCACCTTGATTTCCAGACAAAGCAGAAGACAATGTCCAGAAAGAGCAATTAAATTGCTAGAAATTGCAATTAACTTCTAGAATGACAAAGCTAGAGAACACAGTATAGTTCCCTCCTTTTACAAAGGTGCATCTGTCGGAATTAAAAAGTTTGACCAGTTTTCACTCATTTATCGTGCAACACATAATGAGTTTTGTCCTAATTTAACTTGTCAATCTAAAGAAAGCTAGTTTTAAATGGTAACACTATTTATTGTGTAAATGAGCAGCAAGTTGTACAATCTAAGACCTGAAGTGTCTTCCTTTATAGATTTTACATTTGTCTTAATTGGATTATTTGTCCTGTGCACACAGCAGAGATACTCAAGTGTTTGCTTCTAGGGCACTTGCCAGCATTAGGAGTTCATTACTAGACTGAAGCAAGTTGTTTGCTCTGAGGGCCACAGTAACATACCCCAAAAGGGTTCAAATGTTTATGTAGATAAACACTCCAATTTTGTAAACAATTTCTTTTTAAAGACCTGAAAACACTTCCCTTATTTTCAGCCATACATCTGCTTCTGATGAAAAATTTCATCTCCTAAAGCTATTAGTTTATTTTCCCTTTTACCATGGGAAGAGCACATCTCATTAAGAGATAACCACAGAATCTCTAGATTTTGTACTTCATTTACATTAACAGGGCAGAGAATATAGACCTCCGTCTGGGACATTGCTAGCCTGAGTAGGATATTTAGTTTTTATATTTAGAAACTAGGTCTTTGCTCTGTATCTTTAACCTAGGTTTGTAAGGAAAGTGAATTGCAATATTTACTTTGAACTATTAGCAATTGTTTCTCTAACCTCAACAAGTGTGGTAATAATCACAATTTTTAAATGTTAAAAATGGGGTGAAGAAAGGCAAACAGTAATACATATCAGCCAGCTTTTCACCCAAGATGAAATCAAGGCCATCTTTTACTTTTTTGAAACCACCAAAACCTCTTGGCAAACCTTTCAAGCAGCATTATTTACCTGCTACACTCACAGATTATCAGTTACTGCTAGAAATTGGGTTCTTTGTGTCCTAAGCAAGCAACAGAGCATTAAGCAAAGCCTGACTAAAATACTTCAGGAATTTGTGAAGTCAGCACCTTTGGTAGAAACAGTCTGCAGGCTCAGCAACATAAACATGGAAATCCCACCCCCATGCACACAGCTGTAGCACCAAGATGACAGGAACACCAGAGTCACATCTGTAGGTTTATCATCTTAAATTTTAAATCTTGCTTAGCGTATGAACAAAAGCCTTTTTCGAGTAATTCCTTCAGGCTGTTCTATTTTGAAGGCAGTATATGATCTCATCCAGACTATGACCAAACATAAATAGCATAGCAATTAGCAGGTGATACAAAGTTTAACGCCATATATTGGAAATCACATTGAACAATTAAGTTTTCACCTGATTATTAATTACAGTCTATGCAAGCCTGCAATTGTAGTTTTAAAGAACAGCATCAGCACATCAAGTGTTAAATGTCACTGAGGGCAATCACACAATGCTGAAGACAACTCACAAGTTAAAACCATGCTGAAGTATCTAACCCCAAATTTCCTCAGCTCCAGTAGTTCATATTGTATGGTAACCTTATTCAAACACCATTAACTGCTTATATTAGAGGATGACAAAGCAAAACAAAATCTCACAGTGGAAGGCAGCTTCCATTGTAAAGGACCAAAGAAAATAGAAGTATCATAAACCAAGGACCAATTTTTAGCTAGATCTTCTGTCCCACTAAGTGTGGAAGGGCACTGTTAAAATGCGTTTGATTAACTGAGAAGTTTTCATCACATTACCCTGACTTGCCAACACTCACTGAATAATTTCCATACGCATATTTTATTTTTACCATCACTAGAAACACTCAAGTAGTCTTCAGGGCAGTAAAAAGGAAGATGATGATAGCTGAAGGAGTGCTATGCTACAGGAATAGAGGCTTATGTTTCAGAGCTAACAAAGGCAACTGCTCTGCCACACTTTCAGGCTGTTACCCAGCTCCCAGTCTCATGAAATTATCAGAGCTGTATACCAACAAAATGTTCTCTAACCACACCATTCAGCTTGGAGAGGCTTTATTAAAGGTCCTGTCATGTATACAGACTGCTGGGTAGGACAGTAGTTAAGCCAGAGCACAAGAAGATTATGTTCCATATGGGTTCAGGCTGTATCCTTCTGACTTTCACTTATTCAGACTTTTACCATTTTAACAGACTATCATTATATACCTGTAATAAGTTATTGAAAGACGTGACTGCAAGTCAGTAAGCTTTGGTTGCTGTTTTGCTGCAAAGACAGGTAGTGCTTGTAGCCTTACAGCCCTGGTGTAAAAGTACTGCTCATCTCCAAGATGAGCACTGAGCACACAGGTACCCAGCCACAACACAGTCCAAGGTGCTTATGGGTGATTACTTCACATTTGGCAGTTTGTCAGGCTTCAGACTCCATCATGCTGCCTACTGCCTTCATCAGACAAGGTAAATTTAGTCTGCAGAGCAGTATTATCTTTAATTACCATCTTGTTTAACAAAGATAGAGTAGGGAACATCAGAAGTCACACAGCTCATCAAAGAACCAACTACTATTCTTGTATTTCCCAGTAATCCAGGCTACAGTCAGCACTTCAGTACTGCATAAATACATCTCCATTCCTGTGTTTGGAGCTCTGCATTACAACCCAAAGAATGAGAAAACTGAGGTTACAGGAAAGGGGTTTGTTGAGTCCATTCATTTGAAAAGAACACCTGATATATCTTAATAGTAACCTGGCAGCAGGCTGGCAAGGTTAACTAAGTGCTTCAAGGTTAGAATTAGTGGGTTGCTTTGGCTCACTCAGACAGTGACCTGCTCCATCAGGATTAACTTGTTGCTATACTAACTGCAGACTGTTTAAGGCAAGTTTGAGGCACACACACGACCTGTGCTAACTAGAACTGCTACTGTTTCTTTACTTTTACACAAACCACTTGATATATTTCTGACCAAGCCTACACATTTATTTCCCAAAGGAACAGAGAAGCATTTTTTCTATCAGCAGCTACACAAATACTGAGCAGAGTAGTTTTCTGCAGGCAAGGCTTTGAGGCATAGGCATACTGTCAACATTTAAAGCAACAAATAAATAAATCACTTCACAAAAGTTTAGATGCTCCCACTACTCATCTGGCCCCAATCTGCTTAAGGACAGCAGTCAGTGTAATTGAGCCCAGCCAATATTCCATTTTGAATTTACGTACAGGTGAGAACTGCTACACTGTGTTACCTCTTAGCCTTACCTGCCCTATGACCATCTGACAATTTATGATTACAGATGCACAACTGCTGGCATGAATTACAAAGCAGAAGGTAGGAGGATCTGTTAGCACAAAGAAAAAGCCTGCCACAATTCTGTCATGCTTCTTGAAGGCCAGCAGTAGTGTGACTTTTTGTGGCACTATCATATGTCTAATATAACACAAACTCTGTCCACATTCAGTTATCAAACAGGCCTTGAAGAGAGAGGACAAGTCTACTTTTCTGTTTAGGAGAGAAAATACAAATACTACCAAGGTTAAGGGCAGGAACTTCTCTGAATTCCTTAATGGCTAGGAACACTTAGGAAGAAGACAGTTCTTACATAAAAAATAAATTCTCAATTTTAAAGTGATGTTAGACATCTTCCCTGAGAGCTGCGAGTCACTGTTTTCCAAACATAGAAATGTTTCTGGTTATGTTTTCCTTAGCCTCTACATTAGGAGCATCCAAGCTGATTGGCCACTTCGGTGGGAGAGACAGCACAGCCAAACTGCTACCCAGCTTCCCTTCAGCAGAACATTGATAGTTTGAGAGGCAGTTTCACTCAAGGCTTTGCTTCTTAACAAACAGCTACAGACAGTTCCTAAACACTGCTCTCATCCTGGCACACACATTCCTGCTACTACCTTGGATTGCTGCAGGTCAGTTCGGGAGCCAAAGAGCCAAAAGCAAGATGGGTCTTGCTTTTGGACCAAAGGCTAAGTCATGCCAGCTTTACCACAAGTGATAGTGCCAGCAGAAGACATGACCAGGTATAGAACAAGTTCACCCATTCACTGTCTAAACACATTTTAGTTGGCATAAAGCAATCAAATGACCCACTTGCCTTTTCTGTTGCTAAAACAGCCTGCAAGCATGATGCAAAGACTACACTACATTCTTGAACCCTGCTGTCAGGGAACAGAGAAAGAAACTGGTTGAAAGACAGGGAAAATCAAAACAAATGATAGTGTCTCTACTGTAAAAATGGTAGAGATAGAGGAAAACATGCATGTAAAGGTAATCAGTGCCTCCATTCTTGCCTTTGGGAAAGAGCTTTTACAGTACTTATAATACTTGCTCATATCAGTAAATTAAACCACTACTTTTACCTGCCAGCAGGACAGATACTCACGTTACAGCTCTAGAGGATAGATCAGCCATTTGCTATGCAGATCACGATCTTAGTGAAGTAAAACACCAAATCCATCCTCCAGCTCTCCCTAATCTCTCAGCTGGCTCTTCAGCAGAGCAGGGAAGAGGGCAAAAGAATGGCAGGTTGCATAGCAATACATTAGAGTGGTCTGCTTGCCCATCCTCACATTGTCAGTCTGTCTACATAAATTCCTTCATTTGGTTAAACTATCTAGGGTGCTACAACAGCTCCAGCTCCACCTGAGTACATCTGAAGGAGCTTGTTGGTGCTATTGTTTACAAACTCACTGCATAACTAATCAAAAGAGACTACAATAAAATACTGAACACCTTTACAAAATGTTATGGCTTCACTTCTGTTCACAAATCAACCTGTTCAAGGCTGCAGAACAAGTTCACCCATTCACTGGCTAAACACACTTTAGTTGGCATAAGTTCGTAACATTCTGTTACAAACAAAAACAGGAGCGCATGCTGTCCTTCCACAAGATCTGTTTGATCAGAAGAAAATAAGTGCCTGTCTGTCATGCTGAAGATCATGAAGGGCACAAAGGCAGTTTAGGAGTGTTGTGTCTTGGGACATCCTGCTGTGATTAGATATCTAAAGACAGAGAGCAGTGACCTACCGATATTTTAGAACTTTGTAGAGTACATTTCTAATATTCTGCACAGTAAGTGAACTACTATCCACAGAACTGACTTCTTCCTCCACTATGCCGCTAGAGATTTGCCCCTGAAACAACACTTCTCAGGAAACAGAAGGGAGTCACAGGCTTTACTGTAATCCACTAATCCATTAACTCCTTGTCCTCATAAGAGAAGAGAAATAAGAGCACAAAAGCAGCTTTCCAATCCAGATGTAATAAATTGCAACAATTTAATACAAGCGTAATGATTCTAGATGCTTACTATGGCTATTTTTTTCTAACTAAGCACCACAAGTTTAGGGAAAATTTGAGAAGTAACCAGGTAATAGCATCTAGCTTAAGAGCAGATCTTTCCCCAGAATAACTGAAAGTGTACTGGAAGTTCATATCCAAGTGACAGAACATCTACCTGGCAGTTTAGGTGGCAAAACAACATTGACTACTATCAAAAGAGAAGCTTTAAGCAAAAAAGATATGAAAACAGTAAGTGCAGGGTTAGGCTTGAACATAAAGCAGCTCTTCCTCCTTCCTTGACTGAGCAGCATCCAAGTAGTCATTTCTTTGACCAGCCTTTTCACACTACAGAGCTACACTCCCTTCAACAAGATATGGCAGTACTTGCACTGATTTACTGCAAGTCACTGTGGACTCTCTTCTACCTTAGTTCACATTCAAAGAGAAGAACTGTTTGAGGCCTATCCTAATTTAGCTATCACTTCTAAACTTCCCCTGTTTCAGGGACCTTCAAATCCTTTTGAGCTCATTAATTAATGCAGATATGTAATAGTCTCTGCAATAGTCCTTAATTTCCTCTTATCAGTCCTGATGGGCAGTCTTTATCCAAAGGATTTCAAATTAAGCAGTCCAGGGTATCTAATAGAGAGATTGGATGTCACATGAAAGATTCTAGCTCTTTACTATCTCTCCCCCATTACTATCCCCTAAGCCAAACATGCACAAATTAAGCATTAAAAAACCCCCCAAAAAAGCAACAAAAAAAATTCCAGCCCCTCAGAACTCTTTGAAATGACCAGGAGCAAGCCAGGACAGAGAAGCCATGGGAAGAACAGCAGTTTTGTTTTAGAGATCCTCCTCAGACTAATCTCATGCTAATTGTGTTTTCCTTAAAGCACTCTCCCGCAAATAGTAGCAAGTGATGCAAGACTTAGTGCTTATTATAGCACGTTCTTAGGGCTGTTTTTTCAGGACAGAAACTGACCATATTAGAAGCGCTGCCACAGCCCTGCAAAAGCAATAGGAGAGCAAATCAAGATGCCTTGCCTTCCAACTTCTTCAAAAAGGTAACTAATCTAAGAATCAGAAGAGTCAGAAAGTCTCTGACTGTCTAGAGAAGTATTTCAAGTCCTACTTTAACACTACACGCAATGCAAACAAGAACCCACACCTCAGAGGAGCAATGCAGTAGCTTTTGCCTACACAATGACAGCTTATTACTGACTTAGAATAATTACTTACAGGTAACTAAACCAAGCTGTATATGCTCAACTTGCTCTATGTGAATTTTGTTTCACTGGGTGGCTGTTCTTAGAGAGAAAAAATAACTCTGTACATACCCATGTAGTCACTTAAGGCATGTACATGCCACTCCCACCTAAACCTGCAATGCACTTCATAACTTACCATCCATTCCAACAGGTGCTCATCAAATGATGAATTTAATGAACCACCTTTTTTCAATCCCCAGTTGCTGATCTGTAACCTGATGCACCAGTCCCAATGCAGCGAAGCAGAAACACATTTTGGGAGGTTCAGCTTTGGGACACTATGCCTTGTCCAGCACAATGAAAATTTAATGCTTTAAGTTCTATGAGAAGAGACAGACCTTTGTTTATTATATTTGTTGGATTTTAATTAAGGAAAAAATATGGCCTGGGGAAAAAGAAACAGTAACTTGGAAGACAACGTACAAAGAAACATTTGGAGAACAAACTAAGGAATCCTTCCTCCATCTGTCCAACTTCTGAGGCAAAACTGAAAAGGTAAGACAGTTACCTAGCACGGGAAAGTAAGAACTGTCTTGTCCTCCAAACCTGTGACAAAAGCAGCTTTTGCCTCTGTGTAGACACACTTCATCAACCTAACAGGAACTGGCTTCCCAATTTTATTGTGGAGCAGGGGGCTACCAGTAATACACTTAATATTGTAATAGAAACTATTTCTACATTACAGCCTGCAAATGAAAGGAGAAAAGCAAGCTTCCCTGGTTTTCAGGGGGAATAGTAGCTAGCACTGTTGCTGCAGCAGAATAGGTTGAGTGACAAATGACTTAAAAGTATTTCATTGTAAGATAAGCATAAAGCTGTACTCAAAAAATGAAAACAGACTCCTGATGATGTATCTGTCAGCTAAGACAGCTGGAGAGTTTACAAAGCACCATCCTGCACAAGCCAAATTGCTTCAGCAGTGCTGCACTACATACACAAGAAAAGACTTAACATACTATTTAAGAATAAATATTTCTTGCAGGAGTCCATATGCTTATAACACACGCAGATCTTGTTAGGCTTTAGTTCATGAGGCACATGATCTATGTAGTGACAAGGACTCCTCCTGACCTGAACTCCTAAGTTTGGATAGCATTTCACCAAACCACACAGTTCAGAGCTTTCAGCTCCACTTCCACCACAATCTTTTGTACAGCATAGCCACACCTAACTATTTTCTCAGTCACACCAACCAAGCACTAATTAGCTGGGCTATCCTAATCAAGTACTGCAGTTTGGCTTTCAACCTGTAGTCTTCTTGTCTCTTCTCTGGCGGCTATGAAACCTAACTTACTACAAACCTACTTACTCTAGTAATTAATATATGTTACAAAACAATCCAAATGAACAAGTCTCTAGAAAAGTCCATGCATTTACTGGCAAATGGACAGACATCTAAAAGGGTTATTTTCTAAAAAATATAATTTTATCTGCCATCTGCACTAGGACCTCCATATGCAAAATGCAGAGCCTACAATAAGAAGCTGCCCTGAAACAAAATTCTGGAGAGTTATAATACATTTTCTTGTATTATCATATTTTGAAAATTCACTTGATCTTTGTATGAATAAAGAACATTTCATTTTGAAAAAAGACACTCAATGACAGCTTCACAGAGACTAAAGCAAAGTCAAAGTGCTAAAAAGCCTCTCTTAGCCTTGAAATATTTTACAATTGCTGCTGCAAGTAGTATGCCAAAACATCACAGACTTTTGAGAAATCAGTGTACTTTAAAACAGTCTGCTTTAAAAATTACATGTGACATAGAAGTATTTAAGACAAAAATCAAGACGTTGAATAGATAAACCACATACCAAAAATATGTCTAAACAACACAGAAGTGACAACCAAGCTTTTAAGTATTAAAGACAGGCTGGTAGTGCGAGCTGCTTGTTCACAATCAGCTACAGCTGTAAACACTGAAAACTGCTATCAAGTAAGACTTATCTGAAGCCTGTAACAGACTGGTATAAAGACAGGCAAGACAGGCATCACTCCCAAACCAGTAATATATCCAACCTGTAAGAGAATCCTACATTATTTAGTGCTGCAGACATTGTAGATACAAATGTCCAAAAAATAAATCTTGATGTAAGGAGATCAACCATTTCTAAAGGTAAATGGTCAAAATTTACATAAGTACCCCCCAGAAGTTTAGGTTACTTGAATTATTTGAAATCACATGCTGTGCATCCACCCGAGCACACAACTGCACTTTCATTTTTCAGCAAGATCTATAATGTAGAATCCTTATCTGTGCAGAATCTTTCAGAATATCCCTCCATACACACCATGTTTCACCACTACTCATAATCTGGAAAGGCTATTGGCAAACTGAAGGTGCCAAGCCTTTGTGGCAGCATTAAAAATAGCTACAAGAGTCTAGCAAAGCCAAATTTTGGACTGAAATTAAGAATGCCAGCAGAACTTTCCACGTTACTGCAACTATCAGATATTTAGTCCAATTTTAAGGCTAGGAATAGAGGTCGAGAGCTGCACATGGTATCTAGCTTCCCTGCCTTCTCAGAAAAGGAACAGCTGCTTTCTGTGCTTAGTCAAAAGATGCTGTTCATCTTCACAGCTGCTACTTTTTGTTCTTGACAACATCTAGCTCCTCACTGAAGAGGCAAAGAGGGAGCTTTAGCCAACAGCAGTACCTGCAAAGCCCAGAGTCTCCAGAGAGCACTTTTGTGCATAGTCCAGGAAGTATTTTTGTGACTCTTAGTCTGTATGCACTAGCCCATGTCAGCTGGCAGCACTCAGAGCTCCACTAAAGGAAAGTCTCAAATGCCATTCACAGCTATTTGGAAGCTTCATACATCACCTACTAGTGGGAATACCAGCTCTTCTGCAGCTGTTCAGAAGATGCTGCTACTCTTTTCATTATGAAGACAAGAAAGATACATAAGTAATTACCACTCCCAAACATCTGTCTGGACAGAGACACAACATTTGAGATACACCACTATTTGTTTAAAGAGTCAAAGTGTTAACATTTTATTTCTATCATCAGTAAGTTACATCTTTGTGTCTCCTGTAGATAACCAGAGCATGTTATCCCATCTGGACAGAGGTAGCTTTAGCTCTGTTCCCACACTGCCTCGTGGGGAAATAAGTACCTAATTTGATCCATCCTACAACCTTAAAGTTTGTTATTCCACACCCCTGAACAAAGGTTACAAACCTAAGAACTCAAATGTTTCTCTTCTATTTACTTTTAGCGAATTCCACTGAAAACAAGAGTGGACAAAGTTAACCAACTGCAAGACATGACAGAGTGATGAATCAAGTCATACTGTTTCTAGCTAAATCAATGAAAACAATGATTTAAAAAAATAATTGTGAATTGTATTGGGTAGATACAACAGCAAGTCTTAACTGCTATGACACCAGGTGGAACTATGTTACACACGTAGCTTGCACAGAACACCAGGACACTGGAAAATGCTCACTAAATAGCAAGGCCAACCAGACAAATCACAAGAGCATTTGTATAACCTTGAGCTGCTACACTACACATTTTATAAGCCATCTTCTACACACTCCAGAGTGAAGTCTAAAGCAACTCTGCAACTCTGTTTTGAAAAAGAAAAACCACCCCATTCAAACAGCTTCTTGCTAAGGATGATTATCAACCTTAAATTCTACATATAAAGCCCCTGTTGACATGTCTGGAAGTCCAAATCACCTGATTCTAAAGACACTGCATTTAAATGAGCCCATGTTACCAGTATAATTCTTTGCCAGGTCTTTTGTATTAGAATTCATCAACGTGAAGTTTTCCAAGGCAGCATGGTTAAATAATCTCAATGCAAACCCAGTCAGAACATCATTTGCATTAAAAAACTATCCAAATATGTTAATATCTTTAGAAAGACTTTACTGCCATTCCTCCATTGCCTTTAAAATAGCCTCAAGTGATCTACAGAGACACACAGGTGGACAAAATAAAGCTGTTTCATCACGCCAACCACAGCGACCTTAGCCCTTCCCCAGGCAATTCCTGCCACATCATACACTTAGATCTCTAACTCTGATTAATATTAAACTATCGTATGCAAATCTCGGACAAAAAGGAAGACTGAGCACTGAGGTGTACCCCCACACAAACCCCTTCCCCCCACACCAAGCAGCAGCAGATTTGTACTCCTCCTCTCCTGCTGCACACTCACACACACGCTCCCCCCACTTCTCTCGGGGGGGGCACTCACTTGCACCCCTTCCATCCCGTTTTCATTACACTGATCCCAAGCGCTGATTTCCGTCAAAGTAGACTCTTAAAGCCAATTTAAGCCAAGCCAAGGCATACGCACTGAGGGCCCTGCTCTCAGGCGCCTACAGAGGCCTGTTTTCCATCAGTGACGTGATGAACCGAGAGCCGCTCGGGGATCTGGAAGGAGCCCAGGGACGCCTCTCCCTGCCCCGCCGCACACCCACCCGCGCCCCGGCATCGCTCCGGCGCATCGCGAACAACAGCGGCACCGACCCCGGCACCCCCTCCGCCGGGGCGGCCACCGCGACACTCAAGGACGGGGGAGGGGG
>VXAX01003126.1:50624-443557 GCA_013399835.1 Leptocoma aspasia
CCCCTGCGCCTCCCGGTGCCGCAGCCGCGGCGGGCGCGGTCCCCGCCCGTCCCCCGGGATGTGCCCCGAGATGTGCCCCCGCTCCCGGGCATCCCCCGCGCGACCCTGCGGCCCAAACGGGCTGGCCGGCTGGAGGCCGGGCCCCGGGGATCGGCCGTGCCGCTGCTGGGACGCGATTTCCAGTCACCGCCCGTGAGGGCAAACGAGCCCGGGCCGAGGTGAGGGGCGGCAGGGCGGCCCTCAGCCGCTGTGTCCGTGGGTGAATTCACTGCACGCTCCCTGCTCTAATCCCTTCCTCTCCTCGTGACCCTAATGGCCGAGAAGTTTGATGATTTTTGAAGGTGAAATACCGGGCTTCGCAGGCACCTCAGAGAATGTAACTGCTGAGGGAGAAGGAGAGGGACGGCCGATCAAGACACCGGAAAATTTCACTTCATCGCTAAGTTTTGAGCAGCCTATTGATCTAAAATCTTATTTTTAAAATGTGAAGAGCAAGGTACAGACTCTCAGTGGTTTAGTCCGTAAGAACACGCTTTCCACAGAGTAGACTGCAGCAGGCTGTGCATTGGTCCTCCTCCTCAAAAGGGATCCCAAAACCGTGCCCGGGATCTACTGCACGTACTCCAGTCCCTGTGAGCAGTGACAAGCCCAGAGCCCACTGACTGCAGCTCCACCCTCAGGCACATCCCCTTGTGAGCCTGCCATCGGCTGTGTGAGCGGCGCAGTTGCTCTGTGTTCATGTAGAGATTCCCATTCCCTGACTCCCTGGGCATGCAGGCGTGCAAACCCAGGGCCACATGTTCCTCCTGATGGCTGTAAACATGCAGTGACACAGTCCCACACCGCATCTGTTCCCGAGACTGAAAACATTTCAAGGTTAAACTGTCTTAAACAGGCCAAAGAGGTGGGACTGTGCAGAGCATTTAATATCTTCAGCTGAAAATAGGTTCAAATAGTCTCAAAAATGTCCTACACTGCTGAACCAAAAGTATGCTGGGGGCTTCAGTCATGATGCAAGGGATTAGTATGCTTAGTGGAGAATAATGAGTTGTAGAATCACGGGGCTTAGGGCTACTGGAGATCAATCAGTCATTTCACCTCTATTTCAGCATACTTCAAGCCATTTAATTTCATCTGTTTTGTTTTTTGGTGGGTTTTGTTTTGGTTTGGTTTTTTTTTAACCCCCAGTGAATTGAGCCCAATATCTAGCTTTTAGCTATGGCCTATCTTCCAGAAAGGCACTCAGTCTTGATCTGACACAATGAAATTCACTGTTGCCCTGGATAGTTTACTCCCATGGTTAATTCTCCATGTTTAGAGCTTGCATCTTGTTTAGATTAATCAAGCTCCAGTACCTTGAATTTGGTGATACATTTTTCTCTCATAAAGATCTATATAATACTTGATACCCTCTGTCTGACAGTAGCTGTATACCTTAGTTAGGTCACCTCTCAAGGGTCTATTCCAGGTATTTTCAGGATACATTGTTGCACAAGTGCTTTTTAGTTGTGCAAGTATCTATGAGAAAGGCAGGATGACAGCATGTGGTATTAACTCAATTTCCCTTTGTCCGTGGATCCATTTTGTAGGCCAAGTGCAACTACAGGCAGTCATGCACAATTAGTCTATTATTCAACTCAGATTATATGTAGGCTTTCATGAAGAACACTCTCCTTTTTCACAGCTTTACAAATAGATTTTGATAATTAATAATAATTTCCATGCACATTTGAAAATGAAAACTTCCCATGTCACCAAATGAGGCTTTTTCTGTGATCAGGAAAAAAAAGAAATCTTTTTTGAGCTAGCCAAAATGTTGGGCTAATTTCTACTCTTACGAGCACAGTGACACCTAAAGGCTCAGTCTATCAGTCCTGTCTGGCTGTGCTCCTGTCAATACTGCAAGTCATGCAGGTATCCAACTGCCTTTTCAGCAGTGGCTTAAATACTGCAGAATACAGCAGAATTACAGAATACAGAACTTAAATACAGCAGAATAGCTGTGGCAGTACCAAGCTAAGCATGAGCTGCAAATTCTTCTTGAGAACTGGGAAAATATCCAAGTGGTTAACACATGTGGATGCCTCCAGTTTTGTAACTATACAGCTAAATGTTTCATTTGAAGGGGCTCAGTATGCAGTACACATACCCTGATTATTTTATGTCAACCTCCTTTGACTGGCTTTTGAGGCTTCACCCTGCTGTCTTTTTGCCTCAACAAAGGCTTGTGCAATCAGATGTGTAGGCATGTCTGTCCTTACTGTCTCATAATTTAGAACTTAGTAGTGCCTTTCAGATCTCTTGGTAAGGATAAGGTAGAAATTTTATGTGAATAATAGGTAGCTAGAGGAGAGAGAGTCTGTAATGGTCTCTGGATGCATCCTGGCTGAAAGAAACATTGTAATGTGAACTCAGCTGTTACTCAGCACAGAGCTTGCATCAGGCACAACCCTTTGCAAACACACTGAGTTTGTAATTCTGTAAAATGTTTTGGTTTGAGCCCAACACCTATAGAACACCAGGCTGCCTAAAAACAAACATAAGTGGTTCTATCCATCCCAAGATATTATGATTATTTAAGATATTTATAATTACTGTAAAATCAGCATTAAAAGGGAGATAGTACCAATAAATATTTTCCAATTACATAAAATGTTTGGCATCACGTTTGTTTGCCAACACATCCACAATGTTTGCCCCCTCCTTCCCATTTTATATGGGAGTTACTTTAAATTTTTTTTCAGGATTTCATTGCACTTTGGTACAAAGGCTTTAATAATTGCACTGACCTTCATAAAACTATTACCATTCATCTGAGTGTTTTCAGCTGGTGAGGATCCAGTTGTGGGAACTACAACAAAGGAATTGTTCCTTTCCCTTTATTACTTCTCTCACATGTGTCTCACCAGTTATTGTTTTCTTCTGCTCCTCATGATCATTCCAGCCATTACTGGGAGCAAAAAGAACTCAGGAGTAAACAGAATCAGTGGCTCCACCACGCATACACAATCATGTTTCTGTACTTGAGATTGAACATCCATTATCCCTTAGCAGAGAGCACAATGCCTTCTGCCATGCCAGAGTACCAGATGTGCTGCTTTCAACACTAGAAAACACACAGTTAGGATATCATTATCACGAAACTCTAAATTTACAGAAATTTGGGATGGATCTGGGCATGACAAGACTTTTGTTCAGAGGAAAAAATATTTTCATTTTTCTTTTCAGTGCTGAAGAATGTTCATGAAGATGTTCATTACACAAGAGGGAATGAAGGAAGAGGGCAGTTCAGCAGAATAAGGCAACCTTCCAGTTCAGCTTCTAGCTTCCAAACTGTAACCAAGAGAGAAAGCAGGTCACAGGAAGGCTTCTGTTGGGAAGTGCTCTGCTAGGGTATACTGGCCTTGCCTCTACATCATGATATAACACATCTGCTTTTTATCAAGTCTTTTGATAGGGTATTTAGTCCCTGCAAGCAGTCTGTGAAATAACAGGGTTATACCAGAACTTCTGCTGCAGTAAAAATAGTGGTAACACAAGCCACGCTGCACTCAAAAACACAAACTGTAGAAGGTCAAAGCAGAAGAAAATAAAAAACTCAATTAAAACCACAATCTTTTATTTCAGAGCCTGTTAAAAGCCATCTGAGATGTGACCCCTCCTTTCTGCACACCTAGAGTCAGCAGTATTGCCTGCAGACTCTTCACAGCCTTGCCTATATTTGGCCTCCAGGTCAGTGTGTGCATTTTAGCCCAAGCTCCTGATTTACCTACACTATTTCTCAGAATCACAGAAACAATTTGTTTTGAAAAGACCTCGGGGATCATACAGTCCCACCTGTGATCACACATCACCATGTCAACTAAACTAGACCATAGCTCTAAGTTTTTCTTAGACACCTCCTGGATGGTGACTACATCACCTACCTGGGCAGCCTCTCTCGATGTCACTCTCACTTTTCAGCCTTCTGATGTTTTCATTCTTGTGATAGAGTTTCTCACGCTGTTTTCTGTAAACATGCACATGTTTTTCTAACTGTCTTTTTGTTTTTCATTNCGGAGGAGAGGGGAAAGGGCGGGGGTGAGGCCGCGCTCCGGCGGCGCGGGGGCCTGGCCGCGCCGCGGTGGGAGTGACGCGGCAGCCGGGAGAGGCCGGGGCTGCACCGCCGGCTCCGAGCTCGGGGGAGGCCGCGGCGGGGCTGCCGTGAGGCGCCGGTGCCCTGGCGGGCGGGCGGGCTCCCTGGCGAGCTTTGGTATCTCGGGAGTCGGGCGAGGCAGGGAGGGAATTCTGAACGTCGAAGTGGAGCACGTTACAAGAGGGGAGGGTTTAATGTTTACACAGGTTAGAAACGGATTTGTTCGCACTCTTCAGTCCCCAGTATAGCTTTTATGGCTTTAATTTAAAAATGCATCAGCAGTATGCTTCCTGGTCTTTCTTTACTAAGTGATGCAGGCTCTCTCTGCAAATGTGGTTAGAATCTNAGGTCTCATCACCTTCTGTGAAGCAATTCCTTCTAATGTCCAGCCTGAACCTCCCCTGGCTAGCTTCAGGCCATTTCCTCTTGAGTTGCTGGTGGCCTGTGAGAAAAGGCTGATCCCAACTCGGCTATAGCCTATTTTTGGGCAATTGCAGTGAGCGATAAGGTCACCTCTGAACCTCCTCCAGGCTAGACCTGGAGCTCTATCAATTCGCTCTAGCTTGGGCTAAACCAAGAGGCTCTTTATGGGAATTTACAATCACACCATTATTAGCATTTCCCTTCTTCNCGGGGCTGCCGTGAGGCGCCGGTGCCCTGGCGGGCGGGCGGGCTCCCTGGCGAGCTTTGGTATCTCGGGAGTCGGGCGAGTCAGGGAGGGAATTCTGAACGTCGAAGTGGAGCACGTTACAAGAGGGGAGGGTTTAATGTTTACACAGGTTAGAAACGGATTTGTTCGCACTCTTCAGTCCCCAGTATAGCTTTTATGGCTTTAATTTAAAAATGCATCAGCAGTATGCTTCCTGGTCTTTCTTTACTAAGTGATGCAGGCTCTCTCTGCAAATGTGGTTAGAATCTAGTTTCTTCTTTATAAATAAACTATAAACATTAACTCAGTGTTGTGTACCATCCGTTTAGTTTCTTTGCTTGCTTATTTTGGGCAGCCTAAATCTGTGCTAAATGTGCTAAACTCGCTTTTAAAAATGAACATAAATTTAAAACAGCTGACCCAAAGTATGTTACCTCATGTACAGGCTGGGGTTAAGTGACGTTTGTGACCTGGCTAAGAGAGAAACCTGGGCTTCAGATCAGTTTGTCAAATGATGTTTTAAACTTTAAAACATCATTGTCCATAGTATCAGTTGGAGAAGGATATGGAGGCAGTCTTCAATTCTGTTTGCCTTTTGCAGTGATAGAGGAGATAAACAAAGAGTGGCAAGCTCAGACAGTTCTGAGTCCAGCTATTTTGAGAAGTGTTAAAAAATGGTGGAGAGTTTGCAGTTTGCTGAGGATTTAGTTTTGTAAAGCTTGCAAAATGCATGCTTATATTTTCCATAAAGAGCATTTAAAGTTTGACCAATTCATCTTCTGTGTTATAGTGATGCTGTCTACTTAATTTTCATTGGTGTTCTTAAAGAACAAACTATTAAAATAAGTGTCCAACCAGTTTTTATACTGGACTGTCAGTAGCAGAAACCAATTTGCCACAGGCTCAGTGCTTCCCATAAATCTAGGAGTGGATGTTGACTTAACAATAATTGACAGATGGATATGATCCTCTCAAGGAAATGAGCACATTTTGATGTCTAATTAGAGTTCAGTGATGGTTTTTTAAGCTTCTCTTCTTCAGCTGTTAGATGTTATCTTCTTTTCAGGGAAGTGGATGCTGTTGCTAATTGTTTCTGAAAGTGAAATCAAACACCTCCAAATCGATATATACGAGCTCCTGGGAGAATTGATATCCTGTCTGAATAGTTAAGACTTGTATTGACTGTTCAGGCTCTCAATTGTTCCTCTCTGCAATAGTTTATAGATCTTTCCAAGCTGGATGGAACATAGGAGATACTAACAAAAGCAACCTGCTTTGTCTCATTTTTTGGAATGTGGAAAACAAGGGGGTTACCAGTGACCTTGAAGTCAAAGTAGAAGCATAAGACCTTAATTATTCATAACAGTGAATTTCAAGCCGTATAGCAATTTTGCTTTCACCACACTCTCTAGATCCAAGAAATATTAGAAGGCTTTCTGCTTTTATTTTGAAGTTTATTAAATACTGACTAAATTCTTCAAATAATTTTCTACACAAGGCTTTTGATCTTCTTTGGTGGTACTGGCATTGTTTTTTTCAAGCACTTCTGCCATCATCATTCTACTTTGTTGCCTGATCACATATTCCTCTATTTTCCTGCAGAATCCCTAAATCCAACAATAAATACACCTCTGGTTTTTAAAATCTCGCTGCTAAGCCAGACACGTCAAAATACTAGTAAGTTTGTTGGGTTGTTGATTTCATGTCTGTTTCATTGAGTGCATTTCCATTGAAGCTTTAAGGTTCCTTCTGCCACAGTACTCAGAGGCTCAGTCTCGTGTTGTGGGATCCCTCACTCGATGTTTTGTACAGAAACAAAGTACTCAAGCTTTGAGCAGCACTTGTTATCAGTGCCAGTAGAACAAGTCTTGTAAATATGATTGGTAGAAATGAGCTTGTAGGTCTTCAAAATGAGTGGTAGAGTAATATAGAAAGCAAGATAGTTTTTTAAGTTCAACAAAAATTCAGAATATTGGAAAGAACCTATTTTTTTCTCCATCAGGATCTCATATTTATGAGAAGCAGCTTGATACAGATCTAGAGCCCTGGTTCCCCAAAATTGCCAAATATTTTTTTTCTCTGTTTTCGTCTTATTCAGTACTGGGAGCTTGGCTGGGAAACCAGTGTGACTTTTAAATGGGGAGAGATTGGAAAACAAACTCTGGCTGTATTTGATTGGGTTTTTTTTAAGTCTTCCTACAGATAGAAGGTGTGGTAGACGAACACACAACAGAACTGTTGCCTACTAATTCTCAGTTCCTTTATCTGGAGCTAGGACAAACTGTCAAAGTTATTCTTCTAGACAAAAAGGACATGCCCACCCCCTCCCCCCTTTTTTTCTTCAATTTCTGTATCAGTGACTTGGCAAGGAATTGAAGGCAAAGGTCTCACCTGTTACAGTAAAAGCACATAGCTGTAAGCATGTAGCTATAATTCTTTATATCTGTTAATTAATTTATGATACACTGACCAGACTAGCTAGGAGCAGAAAAAAATGTTATCTCTTATTTGCTATAGAAAAGGTAAGGTGGTACAGTAATTGTTCTGTGCAGCAGACATTTATCTCAGTTTCAGCTGTAAACAGTTGTACTTCTTTAGGGGGATTCCTTAAAAAGGAAGCTGCAAGAGTCCAACCCATTTCATCTGTGATACAGCTATTAAAACAAGGGACAAAAAAGGTGTTTGAGACTAGAAATAATCTCTTACAATGCACTGCTTTTGTTGCCAGAGCAGAAGCACTGTTAAAACAGTACAGCCTAAATAAGTCTGATTCTAAATGGGAGAAGATAAGAAAATTTCTTGAGTTTTTTAGGTAAGAAAACTGAATGAAACTGTTATATTCCTCTGTTCACAGAGATTTGAACCCTTGTGTTTTCACGAGAAGAGACACTTGACATGGGGAAAAACACCATGAGGCTTCTCTGTGCTTCACTTTCTCTTGCCGTGATATGCTGGCTAGCTGAAGGGACCCTGTCAAAAACAGATGCAAAGAAAGGTACTACAAAAAAACTGGAGGAAAAGGTAAGGTAAATAATTGAAATTCTTGTCTTATCTAACATGTGCAGTGAATTAATTGAACTTTGGTAAATGGCCTCTACCTCTGTTAAAACAGTGATAATGCATTTCCGCTGAAGCTTATACTCACAGATAAAACTTGAAACTGTCCTTTCCTTCAGCTTTTCTGTGTGTCACAACTGGTTCACTTCTTGAAACATACAATGTAGACTTCTGGAGCTCTATCCTCTATGGAAGTTGAAGAAGCAGGAAGTTTTTGTCCCCTCAGGGAATACACTTCCATCCCTTTGGAAAATAGGGTGGGGAAGTAGTTTGGGCCAAGAGCTCTAGGTCATTTACTGGTGGAATGGAGCCTTGCCAATGGGAAGGCTGTGTCCTGATGAAAGAGTTTGAAGAGCCTTCTAATCAGTTGTTCTATTGCAGGCAGGAATAATTCAGAGTCCCACAATAATCAGAGCAAGCAGAGCCAGCATGCTGGAGTCTCTCTTCACTTGCTGAGCATGTTATGTTTCCTGTCATTATGCATATACATCTGTCACTGTTTGTATTACTTGCTCAACATCTACCAGGAAGCAAATCTTGTCTGCAGGTAGTGAAGGTAATACAAGGTGTTAAGGCAGGCCATATCCCTAAATGCCTTACAATGAATCAATAGATGGCCTCTGCATACCCACCATGCACATCTCATTAGGTCTTCTTGTTTTATCTGCTGGGTCAGTTGAAGCATCGTCCCTAAAGAAGAGTGTTTAAAATCTTGACTTTCACAGTGCAGCATTCTCAGACTAAAATATATCCAGTTTAAAATCTGTCTGCAAATTCTTGGTTAAGCACTCCTAACCCCTTTTTATTATTTTGGGGGTAACATGACAGAAAGCATTGATTAGAAAACAGAGCACCATCAGCTGTCATAAATCATGTTCTTTACTCTTATAATGTCTTGGGTGGTGGTTTTTGCTTATATGCTTTTTACCTTCCAAACAAAGTAAGTTTACTGATCATGACAAATCATTTCTGAGGACTTGTGTGTTTCAGTTCTCAATCGAAGTGCTTTGCATCATTTAAAAGGAGTGTTCAGGGTTTAATGAAGTGATTTGTTTTGCTGTTGTTTTTAAAGTCTGTTGCCATTGAAAGTGACTGTTTCATATAACTGGTTATAATAACTGTCCTCTCTCCGCAGAAGCTGCATTCTGATAAAAGTGTTCAAGACCGGGGATTGGTAGTTGTGGATCCAAAAGCAAAGGATATAATACTGGAACATAAAAGTTATTGCTCCAAGAAGATGAAGGAACGACATTTCTCAGGAGATGTTCTGGGATATATTACTCCTGTAAGTTGATAGATACAGTGAATAAAATTTGTGCTTTGAATGAATGCAGCAGACTGTGCTAACCTGCAAGTTTGCATCCCTGCTTTAAAAGTATTTTTATAGTAGTGGGGGCTGCTGGTCAAATACAGTCAAATAGCCAGAGAAGTATTTGAGACTTTACTTGGGATTCGGGTGGTCTCAAACCCTCGTTCTCCCATCTGTCTCTTGGAAGATGTCTAGATCCTCTAGGAGGGTGTCTATTGTTTTTACTCTCCCTGGTCTTGAGCAATACAAGCTTAGTACAGCTTAGAGCAGGTACTGGGTGTGCAGCTGCAGTGGGAGCTGCAGGCTGTGCCTGGATGGGAGCCCCAGGCAAGGGGCTGTGACCTGATGCTGACCCTTCAGAGAGCAAGGGGCACAGGGACCTGTGGCACTGGACACCGGGACACAGCAGGAGCCAAGGGCTCAGCAGAAAGACCCCAGACTATCACAGGCATGGAGGGTACAAAACCTGGGATTCCTTTGTTGAGGGTCCCTCCCCAGATGCATCAGCTTGAGCTATTTCTGTTTTACTGCACCACACTTAAATTGCTTTAAGGATCCAGACATCTGGGACCCTGCCATGGGAAACCCAGGATTGAGCCAGTAAGGAAACCCTGTCTGACTGTGTGAGTGTGGGGTGTGCAGGGAGCCAAGAGGGACACCCCTGGGGTTGCTGGATCACCCTCAGCTTTTCAAAATGAAAGTCTGGAGTGGTGGGAGTGTGACTGCCAGAGTGGCTCCTGGGTGGTCAGACAGGGAAGCTTCCTTAATGCTGGTTTTAACAGGGATGAGAGTATTCTCCTCTAAGTGGTGAGTCAGGGGAAGTTGCAGTGAAGTCAGAACCTGCTAAATGAACAGTAACAATTGTATGCTGCTGTCAAACTGATGCCTTTTGCTATCCTGTCTCCTTCAAAGCATTCTTTCTTGAATGATAAATGTTTCATCTTTTTTTTAGAGGATATTTTTCACTTGTTTTTGTCTTACTCTGCTGAAAAGACAAATAGGTGCTCTATAAATTTTCACCTTTCTCAAGTCCTCTTGAACATAAGTTCAGGGTCTATAAATTCAAAACTGTATGGGAATCTACAAGCAAGTTGCTGTAGTTCAGATGAATTAGCACAATTTGAAGATTGCCTTTCATGTACCTATCAGAGCTTCCAGAGTACTTTCCTATTTAAATGAAAGCAATATCCCCGAAGGTTTCCTCAAATGAATTAATAGGGGTCTAGGAGATGATTACATTTCTGTTAATGAGTTTATATTGGTCAAAAGTGAAGTGAACTGTATGTCTTACTTCTGAGTCTCTCACTTTTTTTCTCTCCTTTGTTTTTCAAGTGGAACAACCATGGCTATGACATTGCTAAAATATTTGGAAGCAAATTTACACTAATCTCACCAGTTTGGTTACAAGTGAAAAGGAGGGGGAAGGAAAGGTTCCAGTTCACTGGGCTCCATGATGCTGATCAAGGTGTTGTTTTCTTTTTCTTTCAATATGAATTGCAATATTATTGCAGACTAGGTAGATTTGGCATACTAGGTGGGTTTTGCTGGCTCTGCCATATGGTGAAGTACTTTCCATTCCATTTTTTTGGGTTTTCTTCAGAGTGAACTTCTTTCTATCCTCACCTGCTTCCACGTGTGTACATAGTTTATGTGTAAAAAAATGTAAGTAGGAAGATTGGCTTTTCCACCATGCTGTCCACAAAACCCCTCTTAAAAAAAATTAAGCAGCAAAGATCCAGCACAGGGAGGGAAAAACAGTCTTTGGTGTTGCACTGTGCAGTTGTTCACCTGTTGTGGGTTTTGGTTTTTTTTCTTTGCAAAAACCTTTAGGCGAATTTGTTTTAGAAGGGGAAGATAAATTTAATTTGAAGAGAATTTTTTCCCTTCATTGCGAGGAAAGTGGCAGCAAGTTTAAATTTCAGCTACTATGTACTAGTTCATGGTTTTGATTTGAGTTGATTGAATGTGAAATTTCATTTGAAATAGCTGTAATTCTTACTGTGTTAGGGCCTACTAACAAATTCATCTTAGTGCAATGACTGCCAAGAGCAGTGGATGGGACACTTTTTTTCCGTCTGAAAAAATCAAACATTCCTCCCAGGTGATGCCTGGTGGCTGCAGAAGTGTTGTTCTGAGTAGGCACTAGGGTAGCTTCCATAGTGAGGCTGAACTAAGCAGGGGGGGCTGGGTGGAGATTATTTTAAGGCTGTAGTGAATGCTGTGGTGCAGGTTCATGGCTTCGGATTCTGTGCACACAGGATGTTCTGTCTGGGTGGATTATGAACTGCTAATCTGTGGCAGGAAGATGTGTGTAATGAAGCTGTGCTACATCATTTAAAGAATGCTTGAAAATATGTTGTCATTGTCAACATCATGTATATTTTATCAGCTGTCTTACTTGATACTGTTTGACAGGCTGGATGAAAGATGTGAGAAAAACCTCCAAAAACATAAAAATAGGTGAGCCTCTGGTTTATGTTTGTTTGCTTGCTTTTTATCTTGTTTAGCTGCTAGGAGAGGAAAGGAAGGCTTTCTTCCAGGTCTGTATGGGAGGAAGGAAGATTACCTTAGCACAGCTGTATGAAGAAGTTGTCTGAGAAGAAAAATTAAAGCAGTTAACTGTAGATAGTTAAGTAACTGAAGTGTTGACCCTCTTGATGCCTTTATTTTATAGTTTTGCCTTAGCTTCTTGTCTCTGAATGAATAAATCCTGGGTTACAGTGCCCTCCCTGGAGGGATACTAGTATATAACACTGTGTGCCTCCCTGGGGAAGGAAGTCTTCAAACTTTTTGCTTGGGGTTCTGTGTAGTTAAAAAGAAAAAAAAATCCAAATCTGAGTCAGTCAGTCAGACTTTCTTGCATAATAGTAGAAAAGTCCTGCTTTGTCTCTTCTCCCCTTGAAGCTGGGAACTCAGGGGATGTGCTACAGTGTGTGTCTTTAGGGAAAATGGCAAACATTTCTGTAGAGATTCTGCTGTGCTAGACTTCTTACATTTGTCTATAGCAAGGATTCTGTGGAACTGTGAAATGCTTCTTGATTCAGAAGGGAGTATGAAATTTGAAAGGTATTAGAAAAATTGAATGCTCAGTCAGATATTTTAACGTACTTCAGCTGCCAGAGGATAAAGCCTTTGAAATCTCTCTATACTCTCCTAAAACACTCTTTTACAACCGTGGTAGTCAGAAGGGGCTTAGACATAGCTCCATAAAATCCATTACCTTTTCCTGTGGGCAGGATTGTCGACTGTTCCAACAGCAGTTTTCCTGTCTATGTTTATAATGATTTGTATTTTTAGAAAAAAAAAAATTACACAAGCTCAAGTGCTTTCCAAAAGTAAAAATTTGTCTTAGGGCCTTGAGGTGAGTAGAAGAGTGAAGTAATGTAATGTTGAGTATGGATTAAATTAGAGTTTGAGGTGAACTTTTCTACCTCATTATTGTGGTAGAAGAGATGCACAATGTAAAGAGTGGTGTCTTGTGTTGTTGCTGGTTTAAGACTCTACTTGAGGCCCTAAGTGGTAGTTCAGTTAAAATCATTCTATCATATGAAGGTCTTCTCTTAAAACATGTGTCAGTGCTGATCATTAGCTAAACTTAAAATGAAGAAGAATGTTCTACAGTGTCAATTTATCTATGCTGCTGAAGTTGGTCAGAGTGAAAAAGCAATTATCTCAGTCATGGGATATGATTTTTAGTGGCATCTCTGCTTGTATCTGCTGTATTCTGTTTCTGCAGAAACATTTTCCAGTGTAGATAATAAATTCTTAATTTTCTCTACTGATTGACAACTTTGCCTGATAGTGCCTCGAATTTTGTTTGATGGCTGGACTTACCAAGACTTTGAGAGTGTTTTTGGCAGTGAAGATGAGATAGAGGAGCTTTCCAAGAACATGGTTCTGCTAGCCAAGGTAAAAAAAAACTATTTATGATGCTTATAAAATAGTGTGAGATGATATTTGATTCCTTTTGTAATAGTTGTTTTCTCATTTCTTGTGATTTTCTCTTCTACAAGGTAAAATTTGCTCAAAACAATAATGAGGCAGGATTCTTAATAGTGTGTCTTAGTATGTGTCCAGTTCCTGTAAATATGAAATGTAGCAACAATTAAGTGCAGTTACTACGAGTCTAATGTGAGACTACATCAGTCTGATCAACATAACCTTGTTGTCACTGGCAGCTGCACTTGTGATTTTTGCCTGCTTTAAATTTCTTTCACATTTCTATTAAAACTATAATTATTGAGCTGTGGCTCAACTGCTTAGTGGTATTTTCTGATAGGCAGAAAAGGAGTCATGGGTGCAATGAGTGCTGTTGCATTCAGGTTCAGTGTGGTAAAGCTAAGGAGCCACTTTTAATACCAGAACCACTCACTGGATATATGTTACTGAACAGTTTTGCTCAAGTCTGATCAACCAGTTTCCTCAAAATGTTAAGACACTAGGGAGAGGAGAAGAGGAATTTTTCTAAGGTTTCTAGCCAACCCTTTTCCTAATGGCTTTAGAGCTATCCCACGTGTGAAACTAGACAAATTGCACCCAAAAGACATTCAGCATTAGTGGTTGATTCATGGTAGCCTGTTTATTTATTGTCAGAATAAGAGTTCTCTCTTGCTACATGATATAAAGAAATCTTACAGTGCTCTAGAAGAAGTTGGATGTAAAGTTAAACTGACTAATTTCTTAAAATTTGTAACCGATACATCAATTTTAGGTCCTCAGTAATACTTGACCTCTTAAGGAGGTCAACTCCAGTACAACAGTATCCTTGATCATGCTAAGAATAAATTATTAAAAGAGAGGCTAATTGTGGGAGATATTTGGAATCACGTCTATGCCAAATTAGCATTTACATCTTTAGACTCAAGAGATAATGAGTTTTTTCCCTGATCTACAAGTAAAAGTGTGTCAAATTATTTGCTTAACAACCACCTTTCATTAGTGTCTTTTTCCTAATACAATATTGGTTTATTCTGTAAGAGTGGATATCATGGATAACTAATAGATATTTTCAACTTTTGCATGTTTGTGTTTGTTAAATTATTTAAATTTCTCTTGGACTTTTCCATGAAATGCTGTGTTAAAGATGAATCTGGGGTAAGAATACAAAGCATGTTCAATCTGTAATAGTACAAGAAAAATAACTGCATGGTCATTAACTGTGTGTTGTTGACAATTCTCTTTATTTAGAATGAAAATTTTGATGGTTTTGTAGTTGAAGTTTGGAGTCAGCTGGGAAATCAAAAGCAAACGTGAGTATAAATCTCTAGGATGCAATTCCTAAAAATCAGCTCCTTTAAAGGACTTTTAATTCGTCCATGTTGATTTGAATATGTCTTTATAAATAAATACACTTCATTCTAGAACAACTAAAGGTTTTTATGCTTGTATTGCAATGAAGTAGAGGAGTTTACCTGACTCTCCATGAGGTCAAAGATTACATAATGATTCTCACAGTGGGTGTAGCAGGCCATGTTAGTCTTTTGTACTTGAGTTTTGCATGATGTAACTTGTTATGAGGATGTAGAGGGTACCTCAGTTGCACACTCACTCCCATGTTGGCACTGGCCTTTATCATAACAGTGTTTGGTTTGGGTTACTGGGTGAGGCTTGGAACACTGTGATATTTCAAGACCTAAGGCAAATGCCAAACTTCTGCTTCACAAGGAAAAGGCAGAATGTGGTGGTGAAATTAATCGTTCAGTGCAGCAATCTGAAGATTTTGTGTTAGTTTCTCAGGAATTCAGGCATCCATTACTCTAAAGCACAGTGTTTCTTACACATATCTGTTTCCTAAAATGTCTGGGGGAAAATAGCTTCAAGAAAGCTGCACAGAAAGCAGACTTCATTGTGGAAGTCTTTCACCTTTCAAAAAATGGTTACTTCAGGTTTTTCTGGTTAGGGCAAATGCTGCTGACTGATGGCATTTATTAGTTACTTCTTGAACTGAATGCACTATTAGCAGTCCTACCTTTTTCCTATAAAATTAACACTTGGGAACAAAAAATTGAAACTACACGATCTTTTTAGCTTTGTAAAGGGCTCCATCAATTGCCCTGCAATGAGTAATCCTTCAGCTATATGCTCTTGCTTATAATTAGGTAATTTGCCAGATTGTTCCTAAGAGCTTATCTGTATCCTGAGCTCTGAACCTAGTGCAGTGTCTTAATAAGGTAGCCAAGAAGGTAACTGAAGCAATTAGTAACTGCCAGTCAGAAGTGGGTGGTAGTGGTCATTTTATTTACTGTGCTTACTGTATTTAAGTAAAATCAATAGTTTTCCCGTTAGTTAACACGGATGTAAGACAGACTGTGTACCTGTCATTGTAAGACTCACTGATGATCATTTTAAACACACTGGCATGAAAGTGCTGTATTGCAAATGGAACACATGAGCAAAGCATACTTTTCTATTAGCTCCATGGTGAGTTTATTTGTGGCATGGTAAAAATACTGCTCTCTGCCAGGAGTAGTGTTGGTTTAAAACAGTGTTGTTTCACAGAATCACAGAATAAGCTGAGTTGGAAGGGATCCACAAGGATCATTGAGTCCAGCTCCTGTCCCTGCACAGCACCATCCCCGTGAGTCAAACCATGTGCCCAAGTGTGTTGTCCAAAGGCTTGCTGAAATCTGTCAGGCTGGTGCTGTGAGCATTTCCCTGGGGAGCCTGTTCCAGTGCCCAGGGACCCTCTGGGTATAAAGCCTTTTTTAAAAACCTAACCTAAACCTCCCCTTATGCAACTGTTACCAGAGAGAAGAGATCCTCTTCCCCTCAGGAGAAAGGTCTCCTCTTCTCCAGGCTGAACAGCCTGAGTGACCTCAGCTGCTCCCCATATAGCTTCCCCTAAAGGCCTTCACCATCCTCATGGCCTCCTTTGGACACTCTTTAATAGCTTCATGTCATTTTTATATTGTGGCACCCAAAACTGTCCCCAGCACTGGAGGTGAGGCTGCCCCAGAGCAGAGCAGAGCAGGACAATCCCCTCCCTTGCCCGGCTGGCCATGCTGTGCCTGATGCCCCCAGGACAGGGTTGGCCCTCCTGGCTGCCAGGGCACTGCTGGCTCAGATCCAACTTCCCATAGACCAGGATTCCCAGGGCCCTTTCCACGGCACAGTTTATCTAACTGTGTGCTGGACATTTTGTCCAGAAGGACACTGTGAGAAACAGGTGTCATAAAAACTGTTTGTACTACAGAAGATCCTGCTGTGTAGTTGCCTTAGCCTTCAGTTACCTGAGCGTTACTTAGGTGAAGCACCACTTCCATTCACTATGTCTGTTATTCATAGAAAGGAGTGGGAAGTATTTTCCATAACTTCTGAAAAGGAAATGGTTATTCCCACGCCATATAATGGTAACTGGATCCTTTTCTCTGAATTGGTAATGCATAATCATATGTGGCCACTGTGAACAACACTTGAGGATTATCCTAACTTAAATGTGACATTGTTTGTCACGAAAGTATAAAAGAAAACAGAAGTTAGTAACTGCAGGTTTTCTTGCATTTCAAGACCTGCTCTAAGTGCTTCATTGGAAACTCATCAGTGGGTTTTTCTCCTTTTATTGCCATGCCCCTGGAAATGGTTAGGGTGTTTAAGTTGCACACTGCCTTGGGTTGGGCTTGCAGCATTCTGAATGATGCCAGTTGAGACATAAAGCTGAAGCTGGGCTCAGCGTGCAGTTACAGCTGTTTTGTCAATGTAGGAGACTCACATCATTACATGGGAATTTTGTCTCATGGTGCTTCTAAGTTGTGGGACTGGTGTCTTCATTTTGAGATTAAGTGTGTTTTCCTATCACTTGCTTTGAAGCTCGATGGCTTGGCTATCCTGTGCCCCAGGAGTTTTCCCAAATAATTTTTTTTTGGAGGGAACAGCTTCTTAGAACAGATCTTAAGGGGCAAAATTAAGTGAGTTTATTACATTGGCAAGCCTCTATATTTATTGCATTTTAAGTGCTGTTATTTTGGGATTAGTTCATTTCGAGTAGCAGAACAGAGTTTTTTTTCTGGGTAAGCATGGGTGGTCTTTTGCTTCGCTTGTTCCTGTCGGAAGAGTTGGAGCAGCGCAATGCCTGCTTTAGCCCACAGCGTGGCAATATTGTAACGTGAGTCACACCTGATCTTCCCTCAGCTGGTGTCTTTGGGAAGTGGCGAACACCGGTAGTAAAGCAAGTTCTTAACCCCGGAAAGATGGGGATTAGTTCACAGGAGATGTCAGCACAGAGGTGAACCCTAATCCTTTGGGGAGGCGAAGTGCTTGTAGGATGGTATTTGTGCACGCTCGAAATAAAACATCTGTCGTGACTGTTAGGTGCAGTGTAGGCTTTCCTGGTTCAGATCCTTCAAGGTCCAATGCCTGGAAGTAGCTTGACCTGCTTCTAGTTAAAGGGACAAAAGATCATAATGATGCTCCTGGGAACAGATATTTTGCCTTCAAACTACTTTCAGAGCAGTCTGACAATACGAGACCTGCCTAGCTAATACAGTTTATTCATGTTATTTAATGTGAACATGTTTTAGTTTAAAAAGAAAATTTAAAAAATCCCTTTTTTCCTGACATACAAGGAATAATCTCACGTAAGCAGTTAGCAACAGGTTATTGAAACTCAACACAGGTGCATAAAAATGTGTGGGTATATGTTGCAGCTGCCAGCTTGCTTTATGCAATGCTAGAGCATTGGTGTCAATCTAGGGAAATATATTTCACAGAGAATCATTATGGTTTTCATTTTTCAAAACCTAAATTAAGTGCGTACCTAGCTAATAAATTAATAAATGGCACTCAATTATTCTATATCTTTCATATATCTGTGTTGAGGAGAAAGCTATGGAAATTATTCTTGTGATGTTTTTAACTGTGTTAGGGAAAAGATCTGTGCTCCCATCCAATGCACTGCCCTAGTGGTGCAGGAACACTTGATACAGCACAGGTTTCTGTATCCAGCCTAAAATGACAACAGGGGGATTTGCTTGTGGGACATTTGTGCCTGATGTTTCAGCTACGAAATCAGCATCCACTCTCTAAAGACAGCGTGCAGTGATACTTTCTAGCAGAGTGCACCCAGGAACAGGTGAGTCTGCAAAAGAATCTGAAAACCTGCAAATTAGTGTTCTAACTCACCAATAAACTGGGCTATGATTTAAAAACTACTTCCTATATCAGAAAGCTGGATTAATTGCAGCTGAAGGTCTCTTCTCAGTTGACCTCAGGTGGGCAAGTGTCCCCATGAGATACCTCTTTCCAATAGCTGAACCTGAATATTGGATGGGCATTTTCATAACACATGCTCTCTCTTGATGCTGGGGCTTAAAAATTGCCTAAGAGCTTTGTGGTGATTAAATTATTTAAGAATCTTCATCTAACAGGGTAACAGTGCTAGCTTTTCAGTAACACATAAATCCTGTGACCAGCCTCTTTAAGAACCTGTGATCACTGAGCATTTTTAAAATTAGGTGAACTTAGACACTTCTCTCTCAGCCCTTTGCATGTTTCTAGAAAACCTTTCTTTTTTGGGGTACTCAAGTCAACTTTAGAAATGAGTGAAATTTTTTCCTTTGAGGCCCAAGGAGTTATCTAAGAAGAGTCTTCAGTTTCCTGTTTATTTTAGCTGGCATCACAGATGAGGTGAAATGTTGCTAAGAAGTTATGTTGCTGGTGTCCACTAAAACATGAAATTCTGTGGTTTCAGGCTCACTAAATATCTTCTGTTTTATGTCTCTAAAGCAGAACTAACTCAAACTGGTTTGGGTTTTTTTCAGTAACAAATTTTTCAGTCATTCTGGTTTGGGGTTATAAAATTGTTCTGTAATGCTTAGCAGACTGAAGTCTTAAATTATATGAATCCTTCATGCTGCTTTATTTTGCATATTCATTAAATGTTGATTTATCAGCATTATCAATTTTTATAAGAGAATTATGTGCCTGAATATATCTGCCTACCTGTCAGATATCCTGAGCAGCCTCCTCTCTGGCTGTTCGTGTAGGAGCCTGAGTGCCTCGAGTCTTACACAGCAATGCCATATGCATGCTTTGTACACTTTCACATATGTAAAATGGCAATAGGGTCTTCTGTTTAGGTCCTTAATTTTAGAAATAACACCTGTTCCATCTGAAGAACCTGGATTGCTTTGATATGTGTGCGTGGGCCTGTTTTGGGGGCTTTATCCTGACCACTTCAGGTTCTTGCAGATGTCTAATACAGATACTTTGAAGTACCCTCTGTAGCACCAGTACCTACTTCTTCTCTGTGTTTTCTGGGAATAGAATTATTAATATACAAATCACAGTGGCATCAAATTTAATGGTAGATGAAAGACTGCATCTAACTGATGCTGCTTCCTTTCATGCTAGCAAACATTGCACAGTGAAAAAGGATTCAGTTGCCCACCTTTTACCCTAACACATAGGAAAGTAGTCTCCTAATAGAAATCTAAATGGGCTGAGATATCCTATGCAGATGATACCTCAATTCTAATCTGTTTTGCTGCTTCTTATAGTTTAAAACTACTTCTTAAATAGCTTTTTTTTTCTAAAACTTTTTTACCTGATTTTGCAAAAAAATATTCCAAGTTATTCATCCCATGGCATTTAAGTTTAGGAATGTACATGGTGGAAATATTGAGAGACCTGAGCAAGCAAAGTTAGTTAGTTAGTTAACATCTAGACAAGACCGTGTCTCACTTACTAATCTCAATTGTGGGTTTACTCTGTGGGTTTATTTCTCACCAGAGACCTGAATATGCTGTGAAAAAAGCATAGTAGACTCATAATACTCTCACAGGCTACATAAAAATGCACACAATATTCTGATCAGTCCAGCATTACTTGACAGACGGCACTGCTATCACACAGAATCAATCTGAAAAACGTGATTTTTTTGTCACAGTATGCAGAAGATGACCTTCAGGCATCTTATTAATGTTGGTAGGAGTATAGGAGGAAAAACTCTTCTGGTAGTTGTATCCTTCATGTTAGTCCCTGAAAAATTAATCTATTAATCAAAGATTTGCCATAATTCACTCCAGTTTCTTGGTATTAACTAGGCAGTGAAATGGCAGAAAAGGGTAATTTCTTTTTCAAGTAGACAGCTTTATTTTGTCCAATTTTCTTGACAAGGCATAAATTTTAGGGAGCAGTGACTCCCAATTTGTGCAGAAAGGTGGCTGGAGTTGGAAAGCTGCAGAGCTTTGAAGGGTGGTGTAACTTAAGGGAAGGGTATGAAAGGCTTTCATATCTTCTACAAGGCCTTTCAAATGCATTGACATCCCACTGTTGTGCACTGAACTGTTCTACAAGGTGTCCAAAATGCAGTAGACCAAAATGCTGGAAAAAGTGATTTTTTAGAAAAATAAGCTTGCCACAAACTATGGGTGACGAAAATTTGGAGGTCTGTGTACTTTATAGGGGACAAGGTACTTTGAAATCATAAACACTTGGAAAATTGACCTGCCAAATAGTAGTGATAAGAGAAGGCCTGAAATAGTATGAATGAATTAGACCTTACTTAGCTCACGATAGAGAATTTAAGCTGCCAATATTTCAGTAGCTACACTGAAGTTAAACTTGACTATAGTGAAGTGTCTGGTAAATACTTAATGAAGCTTTTTTAGAAAGATTGATTCTATTCCTACTTTCCTGTACCTCATTATAATGTTTAAAATGTCAATACCTTTTCTTTCAAAATTGCCAACAGTAACATTGGAGAATATTGCATTTAAAACACTGGAAAACACTGTTGGGACACAGTAAAGTTTTAATTTATAGCACAATAAATGAACATTCTGCTATTGCTCTTCGGAGGAGAGGGAAAAGTGCACATTTGATTTACTTACTCTGTCTTGGCCATCACATGGAAGTGAGCCTAAATTAAGTCTTTAGCCATTAATCCCGCCTGATTTGCCAGAAAGTTTTCAGGGCCCAGAACCCTGGGTTGACAGGTTGGTAAATAGATATTAATTTGGGTTTCTTGAGCAAAAATCTGCATTGTCCGGCTGTTCGTTTTCTTCTTGACCTCCTTCAAGTTGAAGGTAATTATTTTTCAGCCAGATCAATACTGATGGAATTTTGTGGGGGGAGGGTAGGAAATGGCTGTTTAGATGTAGCCTGTTTTAGAGTCCTGAGTACACCAACAATCCAAAGTGCATTCCTGCCCCTTTTTTCAGACCACAAACCTCTGTCCTGTGTTTACAGCTGTAGGTTATGGTTCTACACTTACATGTTTCAATATATTACTTTTTTTGTGCAGTCACTGTTTTTGTGGGTATGTCACAGCCTTTGAGGATCAGTTTTTGCCTCTGCAGAATGGGAATGAGGGTGTTAACCTTGTTTCTAAATGAAAAAGATGTTTTCTTGTTCTGTACCTATGCTAGGTTTTTTTGTCCTATCCCACCTTTCTTTTTATCCCCTCATATTCTAAATAGTTAAAGTCAGCAAATGTTTTGTATGGTGTGGAGCTCTCAAAGCTCCTACAGCTAACAAAGGCAGCCAAGCAGAGAAGAGAGATCCCTGCTGATGAACACTGTTGAATAATCTCAAGGCGAGAGGAATTGATTCTTTGGTCGAATTTATCTTATATATAGCATCTCTGACATCTAATAAAGGTTGAGTTATACTGTAGTTTGGGCATAATTAGTTAAAAAGATCACTAAACCACGAGATACAAATCAGTGGGAAAGCTTGCTTACCTAGTTTTAATACTGATTATAGTTTTTGTTAAGATTATGTCATGTGGGAGTTGTGACAGATGTGTATGTTTGTGTCAATAAATGTCTGTTTAGCTTAGTGATATAATTTTTTAATCTGTTCCTATGGAAAAGGATTCTTCTATGCTATAATTGTTTTGTCTGATTAGTGACACTCTTAATGTGGAATGCATGTGGTACAGTAACAGGGGGGAAAGCTGTTGGTTTCCCAGAGCAAGAATGGTAGAAGTACATGCTGCAGACAGACCAAAAGCTGATTCCTGTAATGCCATGTCTTGCCCCAGAAGAGAAATATAGGTGGCAGTGTAATAGTTCATTGTTAAGGGCTGCTCAGCACAGCCAGCTCTCAAACTGTAAGCACAAAATATTGCTGGTCTTGGGAAGGTGATAAAACGTGCTTTGTTTGTTTGCCAGGATTTTGAGAGTAATAGGTTTTGTAGGCTCTAGGAAGTTTTCATCAGGTATCAAACCATTTCAGGGAAAATGAAAATACTTGGTTACCTTTGGATAGTGTCTACATTGTGAAAATCATGCATAATCACTGTGATGGATAATTATATAGGAAGAGCAATAGCTTCAGGAGAATATCTCTAGGATTATACTGTCTTGAAAGGCATGACAGTACCAAGATGTTGTTTCTGAGAGTTCAGGTCTAATCCAGTTTAAGTGGAGCAAACAGCTTGGATGATGGCTTTTGTCTATTCTGCCTTTCCTGCTTAAGCATTTTAGCCTCCTGGATTGGATGGTGAAGTTGCTTTCTATTTGGTTGTGGTTTAAGTGTAGTCCTAAACAGATCTAGAGTTCTGTACTAATATCATCTGACTGTGTTTGTGGATCCTTGTGGCCAGGTGAAAAATAGGAAGGTTTACTTTGTTCTGAAAAATGAAATTACTTAAGAAAGGGACTCAGAAGGGCCATGTTTGTAGTGCAAATTTAACGTAATCTTGGATTCCTCTTAAGATGACATTAAACTTTGTTTCTGCAGTTAATCTATTAACATTACTGTTCCAGTTAGGAGTGCTAAAAACAGTTTGCATAGGAACTTTTAAGTCTATTTTCCTATTGAAACACCAAGAATATGGATATGAAAATCAGGTTTTGTGCAAGTCTTTATTTAAATGATGCAGACAGAAGATGCTCTTTCCAGATATGACATTGTCAAACATATTTTGTAGGTATACAGTGCAGTATGGAGAAACAAAAGGATTATTTATACAGGAAAAAAAAAACAGCAGAAGAAATGTTTCTAAACACAGGCCTCAGAAATATCCCTTGAAAAGTGCATGTTTTGCTATGAAAGCATCTTCACAAATTCTTGTGTGTAGCAACACGGTGACAACTTTAATCTCTTCAAAAGCTGCTTCTTCAGAACAGTGTTTGGTTCTTCTATTGATCTAATTCTTTTCACCAAAAATTACCTCAAGAAGTGACCTGCTTTAATAAGATATGCTGGCTTGTTTTCATGCTACCAATGCATAGTTAGATTAAAATAAAACTAAGAAACACTTAGAACCCCAGGGTGATCACCAATTCCAATAAAACGAAGACTGTCTCAAGCAGTGCAGTGTTTGTAGTCCTTAAAGAAGGTAAACTTAATCAGTCTTCCTAACTGTTTTTTTCTGCTATGATCATTTGCAACAAATTGTATTTGTCTCTCTTGCCAGCTGCATCTTTTCAATTATTACTACTGTTACTTGTTCTTGTCAGTATATAGCAGCAGTTTTCCTGCCTTTCCCTCTAATAGTATATTTCTGTTTCAGGGAGTTGATTCACTTGCTCACTCACCTTTCTGAAGCTCTACATGAAGCACAACTTAAACTCATATTGGTCATCCCTCCTGCAGTTGCAGCAGGGTGAGTATTCCTCTTTAGATGGCAGTTTCCAGGTGAGAAATACTATCTTATCTGATGAACAGTTAGTTCAAAGCTTTGTTTAAAGCTGTGCAGTTTAAAAGAAGAAATTTTTTGTGTTTGATTGGTAGTCCTTTCTCCATGCATGTTGCACTGAATAGTCTTGGTAACTATGTGCATTCATACATACCTCTTAATTTTTAATGTGATAGAGGAGCCAACAAGGAGAAGTGCTATGCTGGACCTTGTTCTCCCCCACGCTCCAGCTGGGGTGTCATAAGAACAGAGTAGAGAGGCAGAATCCCCTCCCTTGACCTGCTGGCCACACTTCCCTTGGTGCAGCCCAGGATGCGGTTGGCTTTCCCAGCTGCAAGTGCACAGTTGGCTAAAAATTGCATAGTTGGCAAGGCAAGATTATTTTTTTCCCCCCAAGTTTCCTTTCTTCCTTTAAGCTGTTCAGCAACCTTATTACCTGCATATAAAAACTCTGTAATGTAAATCAAACAGAGAAGCATCGTTAAGTACTTTCTCAAATGAGAGTCTGTAGACAGCTAACGAAAAATATGACAATTTCTTACTTTTCTCATTTTGGGCTGTACAGCAGTATGGATAGGCTCACAGCCAATACAGATTATGACAGTTTAACACCACAGTTTCAGGACAGTGTTGTACAGCCTCCTAAATTTCTTGTAGGCTGTCACATCTTTCAGTGTACATTCATTTTCAAAGTGCCAAAAAGGCTGAGAAAATTGAATGCCTGAGCAGTCTGGTAAATGTTGCTTCTGTGGCTGGACTTTTCTCTGCAATGACCTCAAGTTTTTGTTGAGTTTTATGAGGAGGTCATATAGCATGTTGGGGAAATAAAGCATTTCTGCTTACAGCTATCTGTGCAGACTTAAATGCATCTGGCTGAAAAGATTCAGGGATCCTGCAGTAGGTAACTAAAAGGTTGTCTGTGTGCTGAGATCAGTTAGCACCTGCCCTATAATTGTGGTGTCACCTCTTCTGTAGGTTAGTAATGTAACTCCATCCAAACCAATTCCTGAATATAGGTACTTCCTACCTTTAAGAATGTAAGCCCAGAACAGTATCTACCTAATTTTGTTCTTCAGTAGCTACCTGAAATCTGATGGCAGTTTATTTTCTGTATAGTATGTACTTGTGGGTATTTCTTGTTTCTTTATATTTTCTTCTGTTGCATGCTATAACTGATTTATATCCTTACAAGAAGTAGCTAGTTTCTTGCAAAAATCCCTTTGCTTCCTGTGTGGGGCTGGCCACCCAATTTTGATAGCCAGAGAGGGAGAAACAATGTGTTGAAGACTGTGGCAAAAGAAAACAATAAATTCCATGTAAATCGGTAAAGTAGACATTTTTGTAAAATACTACCTGTGCAGAGCCCTTTACTTAAAGGACTGAAGGCCTAGCTGCCTTTTGAGGAGATTCCTTCCTATCCCTCAAGCACCTATGCTTTTACCTTGGCTCTGGATCATTAATCCTCTAATTCCTTGCAGATTTCTCTGGAAAATTGTGGCCTGGTATGCCTTTGCATCACATGGCTTTTCAGTGGTGCTAACAAGTACTTTGAGTTTCTTCTGATTTGGTTAAATCAAAAATAATGCGAAATTATTATGTCTTATCTCCTGTCTGTCATTTATTCCACTCTTTCATGCTGCCCTCTTATGTCCTAAATCTCATCCCAGTTGATAGTTACTTTAAAAAGTAATTTTCTGTTGCTATTAATTTTAGTCTATTACAGGTAAAGCAAAAGCGAACATTTCAAAACGTTTTTCTAAAATGCCTTATCAGTCACTGCATCACACAGATGCTTTTTAAAATGCTAATGCATGCTCTGGTAGATTTTAAGTAATTACTATAAACAGTGTTCATGTTTGAAGTGCATTTGTGCTTTTGGTGGTAGGGAGAAAGTGGAGAATAGCACAAACCTCAACATTCCTGTTCATTTTGATACCTATTGATGTTACCAAGGTCAGCCAGAGGGACCTAAATCTATTTTGTTTCTATAAGTCATGTGAGGCTCTACAGTCTATTTTTTCTAAATCCCTAAACAAGAGTTGGAGCCTCTATAAAACCTCTGTATTCTTAAGCATGTTTTGCCTGGACCAGAATTTGCATTTTTAAGGTAACTATCTTTCAGGACTATTTCTCTGTTGAACACCATGCTGAGGTTTGGATCTTGTGTTGTCATCACTGCCTCCTCTGTCCTGCATATTGACACAATAGTGAGGTCACCATTCTGAAACATTTCTGAACTGGGATTTAGGGATGCACTATTAGAGCTGGAAAGAGATGCCTATCTGAAGTGCAATTTTTAACCCAAAATAAGTTTTACATGCTGTTCCTAAATGGCCTGTTTGTAGAGGAGCTGTGAGAAATAACAGCTGTAGTTTATACAAAAGAATCTGAAAGTCTTATTCCTCTAAACCAATTATATATATCTTTGTGCATTCCTCAAGTTTTTGGGATTTATCCATCAACCTTTATGGCCCAGGAGAATTCATTAATCACATTCTTTTCAATCAATAATCTTACATAAGCCACCTGTCTCTGTCTTCCATGTGTGTGTTCTTATTGCATTAACTAGAAAAAACACTTTTAAGTTTTTTGAGTAACTAGGTTGTTGCAAATAGATCCATTACAGAAACATCATAAAACACTCACAATGTCCGTGTATACTTTAAAGCTTAGCAATATATTGGATTTAATGATATCAATAATCAGAACTGTGAAATTTTCTTTCTACCTTACTTGACTTTTTGGACAACAGCTGTACTTGAAAATATTTGATTTATAGGATACAAGGCTTGAACCTGAAAAGTGCCTCCTACTGTGTATTAAGTATCTTGTGTCATGAAACTCATTTTGTGTTTTAACACTTACACACGGTTGAAAGCGTGCTTTAATGCATCTTACATTCTTTAGCTTTTGGAATCACTGTAGACTGTTAATCAAAAATACAGTAAAAGGCATGGAAATAAGTACCATCAAGAATCAAATAATATATCAGAGCTCAGCAGCTGGCAATAGACTGATAAAGGAGACATGAGCTGTATGTAGAATATCCTACCCAACTGTGATGTTAGGAGCTGAAACATTGTCCCTTTTGTGTTCTACCCTGATTAAAATTTGAAGAAAGCATAGTCGAGTGTAAGCAGTTTATTTAGGAATTTATAATTTAGACTCTTTTGATATGCATTAAGATCAAAGCAGTCTGTCAGCAAATGCTATCTGAAAGGAGACACTTAAGAGCTAAAAATACTAGTTTGCTGAGGGAAAACCCGTGTGGAAAATGCAGCACTGCACATGAGATCAAGTGTGGGATGCAGGAAGAAAACATGTTGGATCATCTGTTTAACTTCTCAAATTCAACTTTTGCAACAAAAACTAAGTGAGACTGATCCTCTACTGAACCTTGCTTTAGTAACTGAAGGTTCCAGTTGTGCCTTTGGATTTTGATTTGCTTGTAAAATGTTCTGGGCTAAAAGAAAACTTCACTCTTTTTAAATCCACACATTTTATGGCTTTTCACAACATTAACCAGAGGCAGTTGAGCTGCATAATCAAGAGTAATCAAGAGCTGGGAATGTGTTTGGATGTTGATTAGGAGGTAGGAATCTCTCTAGCAACTTTTACTGTCACAGAAAATGCATGTAGAGCTCCTATGGTGGCAGAGATTGAGAGAGTGTTTTCATCCACCTGATGTCTAGGAATTGCATGGTTTTTCCTGCAAATGTAAATGGTTTACAAGAGAGAGGAGCAGCAGGAGCTAAAGCTATTCTTTACGAAGTGTATGTGTGTGATTCTCCCTTGTGGATTGGAGTCTTGCAGTTGCAGATGTCTGAAGAGACGTGCAAGGATTGCAGTGATGTGTAAGTGGTTTGCTCACCACTTTGCTAGAGCAAATGGTTTGCTGAAGACTTCTACTCTGTCTTTCAACAAAATGTCTCAAAAAGTTAGAATTTTACTGCTTTTAATGTGCATGGACATTGATACATGTATAAACTATGGGTATAATTTCTATAAGGTCACTGGGTATCTAGGCATATTCTGTCCATTGCTGACAGTGAGTAACTCCATTGGTCCTACTAATCCTGGGCTTGATTGAATTCCTGCCTTAAATATATGCAATTCAGTGTTTTATTGTGCAGCAGAAATTATACTGGGAAAAGATGTGTGAATGTTTTTATACTGATTTCACAAGCCTCTTTCCAAATAGGATAGCTGTGCTGGAATAAACTACCTTTATGCCAAAATACGTACTTGCATAACTATGTTGGGGGGGAAAAATAAATAAAGCAAATGAACCTTGAAATTTGGTTGCACCTGTTCTCATAAGTCATTGGCATTGGGTTGGTTATTTTGTTCCTCTGTACTTAAATTCTTTATAATATTAGGGATGTATTCTCAAAGCAAAAAGTGAGACTTTGTACAGTAACTCTTTTCTGTCTGCAAGTAGATTGAATTTTATCTGACTAGATTATTGCATGTTTTGTTCAGGTTCAGCAACCATTTTATCCACTGTGTTTCCCAATTACTGTCAAGAAAACAATAAGAAAATAAGGTTTATTTACATAAGCTATCATCGGAGGGAGCATCAGTAATGTTCCTGTTTCTTGCTGTCCTGAGAAAGAACAAAGACAAAAAGTTTCTGGAAGCTGTAGGTACAGCGTTGTCTTCACAGGGGTTCTCAATCTATCCATGGCTGACCATTGTCTTCCTGGCATTTGTAGTTTATTATAGAGTTTAGACATATGATATAAATATGTTAAGTCTCAGTATACACTCATTAAAAGCTATTCATTTTGTTAAACACAGTGTTAAATAACTCTGTATTTAGGTTGTTAGTGATTGCTTTCCTTGGGCTTTTATCATCCCCTGATGTATAATCTTTTGGGCAAAGTAGAAGTAAAAATGGCATTGGTTGTGTCACTTCATAATATAATAATATACTCTTTACTGACATTTTGATGGTTAGGGTATGCACTAGGCAGTTTGCCCTGTGTGATGGATATCCTTTTAACACACCTCTCGTCAGGCTACAAGACAGTAGCTGCTCCTTGAATAACAGATGATTCTTTATCTCTGGGTGTTGTACAGAATCCATAAATGAGGGAAAACAAACTGTGAAGTCAACAAGTAAACTCAGGTGCTGAGGTGAGGGGCTGCAGTGTCAGCATCATCTGTGGTGTGGACCTCTTGTGTGCTGCCCAGGGAGGTTTCCTGACCTGGAAAGCCCTCAGGGAACTCCACAAGGAGGTGAATTGGTTGAGGAGCATCCAGGAGTCCAAGAGAGAAACGGTTTACAGGAATCACACCCTACCTTCCCTGGTAGAGACCTTTTAGGCAAACAGGGAACATGACACAGAAGATTGCCTATCATCTTTCCACCTGTGATTTAAGGGATAGGGGGCAATGGTGACAAGTTCGTGTCTGTTGAAGCAGTTGCGTCTCCTCCCCCCTTTGTCACTATTAAGAGTTTTAGAATTACAGATGTAGCTACTGTTGCATTTCTGAGAAAAAATACCAAAAATCTGCTGAAAAATCTCTAAAACTTTGGAGCTTTGTATGTATCAATCATAATTAAAACGCAT
The DNA here is from genome assembly GCA_013399835.1 of Leptocoma aspasia. Classification (NCBI taxonomy): domain Eukaryota; kingdom Metazoa; phylum Chordata; class Aves; order Passeriformes; family Nectariniidae; genus Leptocoma; species Leptocoma aspasia. The sequence continues at coordinate 79,935 of VXAX01003126.1, forward strand.
GGAAGACAGTGTTAGAGATTGTTTCAATTGTTTAAGGAGCCTCATGTAACACAAAGTAGCTTTATACTTTTTAGTAATTTTGTCAAGTCTAGCATAATAATAACTAGGTATGTCAAACCTTGATCCTTGATTTAAATAATTGTATGCAAAATAGCTAAATAGCTGCTGTTCTTAGCTGTGTTTTAATAACATGCCTGCCAGTACAAAGCAGAGGTCAGTGGGCAAGATGGTTTCATTCAGCCTTGTAGGACACAGTGTTGGGGATTGTTGGTAAGAGTGAAGCACATTTTAAACAAACCACTGGAGCTGTCCCTGTCCTCGTGACATTCTCAAAAAACGCTACTGTTGGCAAATTGCATACAGTTTAGTTAGAATAATTTGTTATCTCCTGACTGGTTTCTGATAGCATATATCAAAGCAGTATTTAAATGAAAACCAAACATGTTTCTCCCTGATAAAAGGTACACTTAACCTCACAGCTTCTGGAAAAATTTCTGTCTCTATTGACTTCTTGAGATGCACAGCTGTAGTGCAGCTGCTTTCATTTTAAAGCTTCAGGAACCCAAACCACTTTCTCTCTTCAAGTATTTGAACATAATGTATGTTCTTGTCTCATCAAAGTACAGCAACAATCCCCAACTTTGGATTTCATATTTGCATATGTAAGGACAAAAAAATCTACAGCTTTTCTTCCTGTTACTTAAAACTTCTATAGGTATGTATTATCAGTATTTTCTATGACTAAACTGCCACTTCTTCAAAATTAACATTTTAGCTACTGTTTATTCTTTATTCTTGCTGCAGAAACATTGTGGATATGAAGTACTGTCTTTTATCTTTAGCCTTTTCTCTGTAGAGCTGCTGTGCAATGAAAACTACCAGAATCTATGCAGTCTTCGTTATTGCTATCCAGTAGCAGTTGATACCAGCTTAGTTTTGCTACTCTACTTCTTGGAAAGATTGGCAGGAGGGTAGACATGTTGTTCCTCCTCTTAGTGCTGCCATGCTCTTTTCTGCTTTTCCTATAAATATACATACATATTTGACTGAAAAGTAGAAAGAGTGCACAGTGAATAACTGCTTATCGACCTCACACTTCCTCAGCCTAATGGATGCCACAATTGACCAGTATTTTACATAAAGAAAATAGGTGCTTTGGTCTTTTAGAAACTGATTATGAACAGATACTTGTAATTACATTTTTGCTTTATATCAGTAATCTGTCATCTTTAGAAGTTGCTGCAGATTCAATTGCCTTGCCATAACTTTTTGTATATAGAATTATATGTTTGTTGGTTTACTATTCCAGTGTATATATACACACTGTTTTCTTTTGAAGAATTTCTAGCAAGTAGCAATTCTGATGTAGAATACACAAGTAAACAGCAGGGTGATTTTTATGGTAATGTATGGTAAACAAATTCAATGAAATTATAAGCAGCTTCTAACATGTGTCTGTTTTGGAGTGAAATGGGAGCTGTCACATACTTTTAACATCATTCTCAGGAAGGACAATGTGGAACAGAATGCAGAGCCTTGAAATTTTGGTAAGTAAATAATGCCGGATCAAACCAGCAGGAGACATATTGCTTGTTTCAGATGAAATTTCCAATTACCAGATTATGTCAAATAACAGTATATTAGAAAACCAACTTTGTAGAATACTGTGTATTAAGAAGGATTTTGCTTTACTAATACATACACTTAAAATTATGAAAGGTTAAAATATTTGTGAGAAACCTGGTCATAATAATCTTATTTTGTTGGAATCACTAATACTGTTGCTGAATTTTTCTGAGCTTTCCACATGTCTGATCTTTATGACTTTTCTTTCCAATTTGACAAATGAGGTCACAGAAAAGCAAGCAACTCTAAAAATGGTGTTTATTTATTGTAGGGTTACTAAGTATATACCATATATGCTCTGCATGCTTGCTTTTGCTGATAAAGAAATTGGTGCTCGAAGACAATCTCTTTGGACAATCGATATACAGAAAATGGGACTTGGGAGGGAAAATCTGAAAGGTAACTATGCAGAATTTCCTATTTGTTGTGCCTAGTTGGTAATAACACTTTGCCCTCCGTTGTTCCCATAGTTGTCCATCTTCCTGTATCCTAAATAAAAAAAAAGGGACTGTCAGGAATATGGAGAGTACAGTTACATATCAAGAGATTTTGTAATCGGACCCTGTGCATAAAATTCAGCTCTCAAGAAGGAAGATTTCTCTCACAGAAATCACTCTTGAGAGGGCTGTCTAGGCTAACTGACTGGTGTAGTCATTTTTATTGCGTGTTAGAGAACCTTTATAATATGTTTGATTTGGATCACAAGATACAGCTTGAGAGATGAGTTTATACTGAGGGGAACAGAAAACTCAGTAGGAAATTATTACAGGCTACTGAGTAACAGTTACTGGAGCAAGTTTAATAATGTCTTCAAATTATGGTAATACTATTAAATCCTACTCAGTCATGCTACTGGGCTCATGTTTTTTCCCTGTATAAAGGCTCAAAGTATAGGTGTGTCAGTCACATCTCTTTAAAGTGAATTCTGTTAGTGAGAATAAATCTGGATGCTTGTTAATGGCTCTAAACTATATCTGTTTCCCTCGCTGATGACTTCCCTGGTTTTGCTGCTGTTTGTTGGACTGCCAGCTCAGTGCAGCATGGCTCTGACTGCAGCCATGAGATGTTCCATGCATTTTGCATAGATTCAGAAGGGACTCAAGAGGAACAAATCTCTTCTTAGAACTGGCTCTTTTAAAGATTATATCTTACAATATAAAATCAATACAGCTGAGGTCTGATGCTACTGACATCTTCTGAAGCAAGTGCACATGTCTGGTTTTGAATTCCCCCCGGGGAGAATCATTAAAATAATCTGTAGGTCAGCTAACAACAGCCAAAGAGAAGAAAGGGTAGAATGTATTCCTCTGCATATCTGTCATTTGTAGCTCTACCAGTTCTGCGCCAGCTGGTATAGAGCAATTACTACATAAGTTTCAGTATTAAGTTGGAAAACTTTCCAAAAAACAAAGAGAAGAAAAATGGTGAGCATTTTATCCAAGGAGAAATTAAGGCTACATTTGGTATGTTAGAATTTTTAAATTAGGCTCATATGTTCCAGAGTACAAGCTTGTTTTATGTGATATTCTGCTATTGGAGCATGGCTTGCCTGGGCATTAAGCCCTGGCATGAAAGGCACTAGAATAGTTTGGAAATTAGGAGAAGCAAATGGTGACACAGTGGATGTTCATTTGTGCATAGTCCTTCTTAAATGGCTCCTGTGAAGAAACTGAAGCAATGTAATGGAAACAGCATGAAAGGAGAAGAGTTGACCTTTCCAAAAATGGAACTGGTAAATACAACAAGTGTCAAAATTAATTTTTTCTTCTTTGGAAGTCAGATTGTCTGGTTTTGTCAAATGTGTATTTCTTATGTTGACTTCAGAGTTTTTTGGGGGTTTTTTTAGTGTATTTTTCAAGTAACTTAAGAATTTGTAAGTGACTGGTCTGCCAGCATGCCTCAGCTCTGAGGACAGCAGTTGTCAGGCTTATTTGTCCCTAGCCGTCTGCTGAGATTTCATGCTTTCTTTTCAGGACGTATATTGCTTGGCATGTTTCCCCTTCTTGACTTCTGTTACTGGTTTAAACCAGATGGGCCACAGGTAATTAGTTTGGCTTCATGAAAACTGTATAGGCTACTCCATGGCAAGAACAGATCCTGTGCTTCTCCCTATTTGGAGAGCAAGGACTGCAAAGGCAACAGCTGGGATGGGATGTGTGTATTAAAGAAGTGTGCCAGCCCTTAATGTTCTGCAAAAAATTCATTAGGTACAGAGATACCATTCTGCTTCCTGATAAAAATATAGCAAGTTTTCACTTGTCAGTCTGTTAAAATTCACAGTACCCCGGTAATACAAAGCACTCAGAGTGTATGAAGGAACCACTCCCAGGGCTTTTGTGTTCTGAATCTGTAGCACTCAGTTATAATTTTCTTGCTTGTCAAGCTGTCTAGGTTTTATTGGTTTTAAAATACCTATCTTTCCTATCTGAGAATTTGGTAAAGAGATTTTTGCCATTGAGAAAATTTGAACACAATTAGTAATGTGATTTGTGGTTTTCATTAGAGATGTTTGTTTATTTTAAATTGTGATCTTTTCTGTGGACAAGGGACAGATAGCCCTTATGCTCTGAAGGCATCTGAGTGTCAACATTGCTATCATGAAATAAGTGCACCAGACAAAGGCAGTGCACAAGTAGGGTTGCAGGTTTTTGCATCTGAATTTAAGTTACTATTCAGAATAGTAGTAGAGTACAGTATTGGAAGGTGCAAGTAACAAAAAAAAAAAGTCAAACTATAACTACATTACTTTTACTAGAAGTTTATCTAGCAAACTCTTAAAATCTACAAATGAATGGGTGTCAGAACTCCCAGGTTACCAACACCTTTAGAAGGTTCTCCTTAAAGTCCAGCCCAGCTTTGCTAAAGCAATTATCTTGGGATATTCAGAGTGCTCCAACTCATTACAAATGAACTACTAAACTGTTGTGTTCCCGTTAAAATTCTCCTTTTTCATTTGCTCATTCTTTTATAATTTGTGTCTCTTGGGATGATGTTTCTCTGACTTGTTAACGATAAGGTGTCATTTCATACTATGCAAGCAAAATGGGATTTGGAGATGTTAAGATGGGCTTTAGATGGGAGGGGAGGGAACCTCCTGCTTTTGTTTCTGCCTTCATCTGTTCCAGCACTTTAGTGTGTGAAACTGGGAGAGTGTTCTCTGAGTAGAACCAGGTGAATAACCATGACCGGAAGAGTGTATGCGACCAGAGGTGATTGCTAGTTTTATAGAATAACCTTTCAGTTTGATTTTTAATTATATTTTAAGAGGAATAAGACTTTTGTACAGAGATTGTTAAATACATTAAAAAGTTTGGAGGAGAAATTTATACTAACTTGGCATTTGTGTTATTTGTTTCTGCTGAAATGGACTGACCTTAACACTGTGGTTCAATTTTTGGATTTGAAATGTACAGTCCCTGATTTGTCATATTGATCTGGGTTTGTGGACCACAAGATCAGATACTCTGTTTGGATCATGCTTCACCTCTTGCAACATTTTGTCCTTAGGAAAGAATTAGAGAAAAAGATATCTGTATTTCAAAGGCTGGTGAAGATACTTGAATTTACAGTAAACATATGCATTTTCTGAAATGCCTGAGTAACATGCATCTCTGCAAAAGCCTTGATCTGTTGTCCGGGGGGATGTGCTCACTGAGTGCGAGAGGTCAGAGATGGAGAACATGCTGTGCTTTCTACAATCTCCATTCAGTTCAGCAGCATGGGATTCATCCCCCACTATACAGTAAATCTGCTTTTGTCTGCCTGAGGATCTCTCTTTTGTTGGTTAAACATTCAGTATGGTCGTGTTCTTTTGACAGCAGGAATTAGATCTGTAATTATTGTTCATGGCTTTGAACAGCAGTATTGTTTCAAGGTCCTGTTGCTGACTTGGCTGCTTCAAACAGTGCTGTTGTAGACAGACCTTAATTCTGGTTTTAGCCTGATTTCTGAAGTAACAAGGTGTCTATAAGCTTTCTCTCTTACACTTTTCATCTCTCTGCTAAAGCTTCTTTGACATTTGACCAGTTTCAAACCAAATTGACATAGGTGTAGAATTTTAATAGTCAGGTTCCTGATACTTCATGAAAATATGTCGCTGGACAGATGAATGTCACTCTAGCGCGCAACACGAAACTCAGAGACACAGCTGAGTGAAGGCAAAGAAGAAGAAGAAACTTTATTTTGGTTTTCACATTATATAGAGTTCTGGAAATGACCATTGATTGGAAAGTGAAGTTACATCCTCTCTAACCACACTGGTCAATGACAAAGTCCATCAAATCTTTCTCCTCCCAGGAGAAAGAATGAAAAACAAGAAGACATGTACACGTTTACAAAAGCAGTGTGAGGAACTCCATCACAAGAATGAAAACATCAGAAGGCTGAAAAATGAGAGTGACAGATGAAGATAAAAAGATATTTTTTTTCCCCAAGACCCAGCTGTAAAAGGGCATTGTAAATGAAACATCTATAGGACACCAGAAATCTAGTTGCAAAACAACCATGGAAACTGGGATCCATGTAGAATTGTTTTCTAAGTACTGATAGTGGAAAATTACTTCAGTGAGCTGTCATCCTGAGAGTTTTGAAAAACCTAAAATGAGAAAGGATAGTTACAAAACTGTCAAGAGGATTTTTTCGGGAAAGGAAATGGTTTCAGATTGAAATTGGTTACACATTTGACTGTTTCATTATCAATGCCTATATAATTGTGTGATTTAGCTCTTTCTTCTATTTTCTATAGAACTGATTTCATGCAGGAAGAAACAGTGCATTTTTATTCAGCGATTGTGCATTAACTGAATTCAGTGGTCTGTGTTCATAAAATGCAGTAGCATTATACGGTAATGCTCCTATCTGCAATGAGCTATGAAAACCAATAATATCTCATGGTGAAGAAAGATTTGCAAACAATTGCTTTACAGAAAATTATACATGACAGGAAAATTAAGTCATTACTGAGAGGCTGACTTCTGAAATGGAATCATAGTGGAAACAGAAAATCAATCAGTTTTCCATTACGAAGACTATTCAAAGACAAGGATACAGGAAACTTCTCTTTTAAAGGAGGGTGAAGGTGAGGTAGCCCTACAAGAATGCAGTTTGAACTTGCAGGGAATAGCAGTCAGTTAAAAGACCTTTTTCTCCTTATTTCATTTTGAGAGTAATTGTAGTGAGGCAAGAAGTAATTGAGACTGTAGATTCATTTGAAAGTAAATGAAAGCAGCTTTCATTGTTGAAGTTTTTTTTCCAGTCTTTCAATATGAAAGACTATAAACTCAAAACCTTACAAAAATACTTATCAGTAAAGCATTAATGGGAATTTTGAGACATATGACTGTATGTAATTTGGAAGATTTGAGTAATAAACCTTCTAGGCTGTGAAACAAACCCCCCTGCAGTTATTTTAGACATGAAAAGATAGAATAGTAAACAGAGACTGTGGAATTCTAAGCTGTGTATATGGAAATACCAAGGAAAACAGGTGGTTTCTTCTGTGATGTTGTCCCAATAATAGAGGTTTTGTATATACGTGTGGCAGTGTGCCATTGGGAAATGTTGACAAATTCTCAGGAATGTGTGCAAACAAGACTTATGCTCTCAGGGGAATCATCGTTCTGTGAGTTGTGCCAGGTTGCCATTGCTCTCTTACTTGAAGGGGAGAACTTGTAAAGATTGCGTTGTATTCCTGAGGCTTTTTACGGGAAGGATTTCTGTGGATGTTGTGTAAGGCAGCTTCTTTACGATTTGTTAAAAAGCAAATATGTCACAGAATTAAAAATGTCCACTTAAGGTAAAACAGCAATGAATTGGAAAAGAAAACTGTCTTTTTCTCTTTGCAGTGTGTTTTTGTTCTTCCACCCCCTTTCTGCACACCCAGCAGTCCCATGCTCTGTTTTCTATCCTTAGTGTTAATCATTTCCCTGCACTGATAATCTCTACTTGTAGAAATTTTTGTAGGGATGTTGTAGAAAGCCACCTCTCTGAATTCCTGATGTATGGTGCCTTATCCCTTAAATGTTGAGCAGGAGTGACAGACACTTTTTGGATTAATTCCAGATATGTATTTTTACACGGCTAAGTCCATATTTCTTACACATTTTAATAAATATTTTAAAATACAATAAAGAATAGATATTATATCCATTAGAAAGTCTTGTTGGCCCAAGGATTTTAAGCGAGTGTTTACATTTGGCTGGTATTTTAGAAATATAATCCTACAGACTTTTCTAGAAAACAGAAAATTGAAAAATATGGGATAAATATAATTTCATATTAACAGTTGTTTCAAACCAGAAAGAAGAAAAAATAAAGCTTCATTTCTTTGAGCGATGCTTTTCCTTTTCAATAGCAAGGAAAACACATTCACCACAAAATGTTAGTTTAAAATATTAATTATAGAAGTTAGAGGATACAATTTGATTTTCCTTTTACTGTGGAATTTTATATCATCCTCATTACCAGTGTCTGAGCATTTTCAAGTCACTCTGTCACACCTTGATACCTGTCACACATTTGATGTCTTTTCTTATGGAGATTTGTTTATGCACTTCATACTTTGCATTGGTATAGTCTTGCTTAGATATTTCCCCTGCCTGAAATGGGCTTGCCAGGCAGATAAACCACATAACCCTGTACTGAAAGTAGACCATGAAGTGTAAGATGAATTTTTGGATCCCGAATTGTCAATCAGAAAATGGGTTGAGTGATGACTCAAGTCTGAGCACTTCCTAGCTTTGCATCTGCTTTTCACCAGAGCATTTATTATTGCCAGAGAAGCTCTTTCATCAAAACATGGAAATCATATTGGGTAAAACAGACATTAAAATACAATATAATGACTGGTTGTGTAGGTTGAGACATAATATTGCACTGCCACATTGAAACTGCTTTGCAAGGAGCTAAAAAACCCAGTGCATTCTCAATAGTAGTGCAAACCAAACCTGTAACTATGAGGCATTGCCTGAGTAAGTTTAAAGCCTATTTAATAGTAAAAAACCCTCAAGTATCTCAGATTAAAAAAAAAGAAAATTATGGTTCTTGTTAACAGTGTAAGGCAATGGTTTTCAGCAGTCTCAGAAAAATCAGTCTTGTCCTTTTTTCTTGCCTTTCTTCCCAGTGTCTGTTTCATTGGGATATGCACTGAGGAGCAGGCTTGGTTGTAGATTCAACATATAGTTCAGTTTTTCAATTGATTATAATTCACATTCATGTATTTTGTCCAATCCAGATTACTGAAAACCTCCATGGATGCTGAATAGCAATAGTTGATACTAACAGTAATGCCAGGGTATTTCAACCCTTTGAGGATATCCACAGCTGAATCTGGTTTCACCCCAGTCCCTGCGCTCCAGTAGGGTCAGGGCAGTGTCACCAGGCCCAAAACTCCCGTGGCCTCCCCAGTCCCCCTGCACCATGGAGCAGGGCTGCCCCAGGGAGTCCTGGCATGAGACAGTCTGAGGGGCTGGAGCTCCAGGGCTGAGGATTGAGAGGCTGGGGGTACCAGCTGTGCCACCCGGGGCATTCTTTCTCCATCCTGTCTACCTTCCTTCTCCACCCCTCCTGCATAATTATCCTTCTTCCAGGTGTGGGAGGGTTATAGGATCTTGGGAGAAGAGTTTGGGTCTGTTTTTGCAAGTGGGCTGAGAGGAGCCCTGGCTTGCTCAAGACCACTGGAAGTTTTAAGAGCAGATTTGCAGGGCAAACTCAGTTGTTACTCTCACCTCTCCTTCTGTAGTGTCTCTTAATCTTCTTTACAAAGTTTTAAAATTAAACAGACCATGTTAAAGAAATAATCCCAAGTGAAAGTGGAGTCTGTTCTAATTTAGCAGACTGGAAATATTTACCAAACTGGGTAAGTTATGCTGAATTCTCTCCAAGACAGTGGGATTTAGGCTTGAGTGTTTTAGCAAGGTAGGGTAAGTGTAAATACAGGCTCTTTTTTTGGTCTTTATGGAGGTTTAGGTTGGAACCTCAGGAGAAGGTTCTTCACTCAGAGGGTGGTTGGGAACTGGTTCCCCAGGGAAGAGTTCACCAAGCCTGCAGCAAGCCTGACAGAGTTCAAGGCATGATTGGGCAATGCTCTCAGGTATATGGGGAGATTGTCGGGACTGTCCTGTGCCAGGCCAGGAGTTGGTCTTGATGAGCCTGGTGGGTCCCTTCCAACTTAGCATATTTGATGATTCTGTGATTCTATGTATATTGTACAAAGCTAGTAAATTATTATGAAGCTTCTGCTACTTCACTGACTGTTTTGGAAACGATATTCAAAATCTGGATGAATGATAAGCTTTTGACTTAGACTGTCAAACCAGGACAACTTGGAAAGTATTACTTCCATGGACTTTGCATATTCTGTGCCAAGTCTACTGACTGTCTATGCTGGATTTCTCAACAAGTAGTCAGTAGAACATACCTGCCCTTGAGTTAAGTTTACATAAATATCAGAATGATTGGAAAACCTCCAATTTGAAGTATAATAGCTGTCAAAAAAGTATTTAAGTTTTATCCTTGAGTGCCAGTTTTCTTGACTTAGAACAATTCTAAAGGCATGACTCAAATAGTCCTGGTTTTGTTCCAATGGAATTTCCCAAAGTACTTAACTAGAGTGGAGTTGACTGGTGCTATTCTGGTGAGTGGTGGTTGTTTTTTGGAAGAGTGCTGCTGTTTTCACACTATACATTAATGGACGAAGTATTTTCATTGCTGCTGGATTTGTTCAAAGTTGGAAATTTGTGCCCTTGCCACTCAGATGGCATTCCTTTGTAACAGAAGTAGTTGAGTTACAAAATTGCTTTGGAGAAAATTATGCCAATATCCATTTTAACCTGTGGGTTTCTTCTTAAGTTACGCATGCAAATTTCATTGAAGTGCTACCTGGCTAAATCTATAAAGGAATCCAACGTGCCCTAATATCTAATACACATTATAATTACTTTTTATGTTTTTCCCTTCAGGAGTAATCACAATCAATTTACTGAAAATGTGTTTTGCTGGAGTTTGCACTGGTAGATTGCTTTGCCTACAGACATCCAAGTTGCCATTACGTTGTTTCAAAGATGTATTTATTATTTTAATTCTTGCAGAACAACTGTAGTTTGCAATTGCAGTACATCACAAGCAGATGACTTTAAAAAAACCTGAGGTCCACCAGTAGGTTCCAGAAGTGAAGATTTTTTTTTATTTGTTACAACCCTTGAATGAAAAGAATGGGATTTCTCCTTCCTGTGACCAGTATATCACTGGTGCTGAAAATCTGACAGGCATGTTATTTGATTTAATCTGCCCTATTTTGTAACCTGCAGTTTGTTCACCTCTTTCCTTATGCAGTGGAACACAAAGTGTCCTTGTGAACTGATAAATGGACACTGTTATGTTCTGGTGCTCCATGCAGCACATATTGTTGGATGCAGAATTTGCACACTGATCCAAAAGGGATAAAGGTCAAAATATGTGATTTTTCTGTTTATTACTTGCATCTGTCACTGAGCATCGTTTTGGTTTTTACATTTAAGATGGAGTGTGAATGGTTTTAAAAGCATACCCTGACTAGACAAAGCCTGTCTTCTAATTTCTAGCTCAAGTAGCAGTTTCTGATATTACTGGGAAAGTCTGGATTCTCCAGTATCTCTCCTCTGCTCTCTAGAGGAATCTTGTACAATCCTATAAGTCTGCCTCTGAAATGGCAGAGATGCACCACAAAGTTTTTAGCTGTTAAATTACATTTTTTCCCCTTTTCTCTTCTTTTGCAATGGCCCCCTATGTACACTGGTGTCCCAGAACTATTTGGGACAATATCCTGCTTCTCTACTTGTTTGTCTCATTTAACATGCTTCAGAGCCCTCTGGTTGAGGGCAGGGTTCTTCTGGCAGTAGCTTCTCCGTTTTAGTCCAGTCCCATCTTTGCAATGTGATTAAGGTTGCCTTATGTTGCCTGCTGTGCTGTTTGTGCTGCTATTTTGAAATTACAAATTCTCCTTGAAACAGATTCAATGTTTTTGGGCAACTTGTGTGAATTAAGTGTTTCCATCTTGAATGATTGAAGGAAGTCAATAGCCTCTCTGAGTCCAAAGCAGACAAAATATACACCCCCTCACCCATGAAGATAAGGTAGATATTAATCTAGGTCTATATTTTGTAGATCAAGAGTAAGCAAGAAAAGGGAGGAAGAATGGTTTTCTGTATTTCATACCAAGATGTGCTGAAGGCACAACTAGACTTTTGTCTAGAAAAGGTCATAGAATGGATTTCTTCTTTCTTCTCCCTTGCCCAAAGAAATAAATGAATCTGGTTTTGTCTAAAGAAAACAAGTTTTCTTTCTTAAGTACGGTATAAACTGAAATTGTTCTTTGTGAGGTCAATAAAAAAATTACCTTTGGTTTATATTTTTCTATTAACAGCTGCACCCATCCATTTACTTAAGTATGACTCAGAGAGCTTAGTTTTGCAAGTGTCAAAAGCAGTTCAACATCCCAAGCAATTAAAGGTTTTGTAAAAGCTTTTAGAGTTCAATTGATTGCTACCTAAGGCAATTTGATTAGTCCACAGCCCTTATAATCACTATTGTAGCCATGCTGGAAATGCTTATTTGGTAGGTATGCTGTGGAAGTATGATTCTTCCCACTGCATAGCTCTACGTAGCATTGAATTTATTTTTTTTCTTAGCTGTTTATTACAAAAATGGCACTGAAATAATTTTTTTTTGCCACCTTAGAATGAAAGATTTTTCTTAGGTGATCAAATGGTATGAAACCCAAAGGAGAGAATAAGCCTGGTCATTGTAGTAATTTATCTCTTGCTGTTTCTCTTTTGCTTTGTTTTGAAAGGACCAACCAGCCAGGAATGTTCACAAAGAAAGAATTTGATCAGTTGGCCTCAGCGATAGACGGCTTCAGTCTCATGACATACGACTATTCTGCACCACATCGGTAAGATTCCATCTGACATCAGAAACATCAGTGAAGGAGCTAATTCCCACTTAGGTCTGTTAAATCCACAGTGCAAGTTCATTTTTTTTTTCTAGTAAAGTGGATAGTGCTGTGTACTTGTATGATACTAAAGTTCTGGATTAGTAATTAAAATAGACGATTTTTCCAGAAGCTGATGACTCAGTATGTTTTCAACAGCAATGTGTATCTGGGGTTTGGATATTATGGAGGACTTTGTACTCCAGCTAAAAAGGCATCCTTTTAAAAGGATAATTTACTCTTTTCCAGGCCAGGTTCTTTTGTTTTGAGTTTCTTAGCACAGTTCTGCAGCATAGGTACACTAATAATCTACTATAATAACATTGTCAAGCAAATTAACTTTAAACAATTGATACTTCATTTGCCTTTAAATATGAGCACAATTTCCAGCAACATTGCTCTGCTGTATTAGCATGTTGAGTTTTAATGGCACAGGTATCATGAAGGCTTTGATGCAGATAATTGGTAGGGAGTAGCAGATGTTGATATTTGTAAGACTGGGATATACCCTTCCTGTTAACATGCTAGTGGGTGCCTTTTGTCATGATAATGTTTGAGGGAGGGCCTGCTCTCCTCTCCAGTGAGGTAAGAATGGAATGAGCACAATATCCTGACGTTACATACATGACAATTCAATTACTCTGTGTATTAAGGCTATACTTTTTTTCTTCCTGTAGCTTTTTGTTAGGTACTTTGTAGGTTTTTTCCCCATACATAAGTGTTACACAATCACTGAAACTTGTCTTGCTTACCAGTCACTAATTTTATAGTTCCTTCTGCAAGTAAATGGTTGATTTTCTCCCAGAATATTTTGCCAGTTTGCAGTAAAAACGTTGAGGAAAAAACCTGAAGTCATACAGAGTTTTGAATTATAACGAAGGCATTGTGCAAGGCCTAGTAACAATGTGCTAGGGGGAAACCTTTTCTTACCCTAGGAAGGAATTCTGTGTCCCTTCATCTTAGAATTGAATCAAGAAGTCAAGAGTGGGGCAATCATGTTTTGTGTATCAGCACTTCAAGCTACTGAAGAATGTGGATTTAACCTTAATAGAATTGTAGGTTCATCTTCACTGATTTTCGTGTGCCATAATTTGCTTTTTACAATTACACTGGTCAAAAAGAGAGGGCTGAGTGTGAACATGTACTTTTTCTGACAACCTGTTTGATTTTTGCTAACTTGACAGACCTGGTCCAAATTCCCCCCTTCCCTGGGTACGAGCTTGTGTTGAAGTACTGGATCCTGATTCAAAATGGAGGAATAAAATACTTTTAGGACTGAATTTCTATGGCATGGACTATTCTGCTTTGGGAACCTCTGGGGAGCCAATCCTTGGCAGCAGGTATGACTTCTCTGGATAGTAAGTACTTCTGTATGATATCTTCTCACAAAAATTAGAAATCAACAGGTATTCTTGTTTAGAAATATGGATGAGTTAGCAACACAGAAATAGCAAAAGTGATAAATCTGCACACGAAATAGTAGCTCACCAGTTAGAGTAAGACCTGTAACTTCTCTTCCCTGTACAGAAATGCAGATAGATGGCACAGTTATCCTGTCAGAACTCTTATGCAAAAATGGTTTCTGTAGTTTTCCCTCTCTCCTCTATTTATGCTTGTAGATGGAGGTTGCTGTCTTTGTGTTAAAAATGTTCTGCAGTATTCTCTTACGCTCTGCATCATTTTGGGGGTTCCTGCAGTTGTCCTAATGATTCCTTCTCTCAGCTCCTGAAGTTGTTACCTGTTACTTTGAAATTTGATACTGATTTTCCAACAGCAATATTCCACCAAGTTTATTTTTGGTAGAAAAAGCTGCAATAAGTTCACCTGGAGACAAAAATCTATAACAAGATAAAGGGAAATATTCCAAATCCAGCTTGAAATTTTATGTTGATTCTCAGAGGAAAATGGTTGTTTTTATTTGTGGGTAATAACCACCTGTAATAAAAGTGAGCTTTGCAGAAATACAGTCAGGGTATGGTACATCAAGCTGGTAGAAGAACAAGAAAAATACAGTGAATTTGATAGGAAAATCAGGTTTGTTCAGAAATTTGTTATTAAATTAGAAAACAGAATGCAGCCAAGTAGATACAAACCTAAAGCACACAAGGTGACTGTTCTCACTTTCACAGCTTACTAAGTTCATTACCCCATTATATTTGAATGTAATAACAAATGGATATTGAAATACTATCTGAGGCAGACTGTGTAAAGTAAGGTTGAATTTTTTTGTGTCCATGCTTACAGTTAGACAAACACTCTGTTATCACTGCACCTGCTTCTGCTTTCTTCCTGCTTCTCCTTTGCTCTTTGCAGGGATATAATACAGTAGACACAGTTTTCTTCCATTGCTGATCTCTGAATCTGACTGAATAACAGAAAAGGGGAAAATAAAGTCACTGTTTACAGTGAAAGGTATTTAGCAAGTATTCCAGAATGACTTCTGTAAAGTTAGTGGTGGTGGTTAGGCAGGAAGAATACTCAGTAGTCAAAACATTGTTGATTTACAGACCTAATTATACAAGCTCACCAAAACTATGTAGCTTCACTGCAATATTTACAGCTCCTTTTGCAAGTGGAGTGTAGCACTATCTAGCAGAATAAAAGGTTCTTGCTTTTTTCTGAACTGCGACTTTTGAAATTAGGTTTCCACTTGAAAAACACTGTGCAGTAGGATGTCATCTACTTGTCATAGATTCTTCTGGACTATATTATATATTAATTCATTTTTAATGAAAATTGCTTTTTAATTAGTGGCAAAAATATCCTAGCCAAGAGTCATGTATAAAACTTTAAGTTTTATAAGTTTTACTTTTTTTTAAAGTTTTTTAAGTTTTACTGAAAGAGACAATTCACCTGTATGTAGGACACTGGTGCACAGTATGGTTCTGTTAACATATTCTTCACTGACAAATCATGAGATTGTAGTTTTCCAGATATTTACCAGAAGCAAGGTTCTGGTCAAAGTCTTTAAGAAGCTTTGAATTTATACGTAAAACACATCAATTTTCCCTTTGCTGTGTTGCCCATTGGTCATTGGTTATGTTTATTTTTCTAGAAATGTAGCTCTAAGCATCCACAGTTGTATATGTCATGTAGTAATGTAAAAGTACAATAGACTCAAGGTAAAATAGCTTCAAAATAGGCCAAACTGATGACATAAAGAAAACAGAAAAAAAGGGGTTTTAGTGTAAAATAAGCTTTCTGCCCACTTAACTGGTATCAGGCCATTGGTAAGGAAGTCCTGTGACCTGCAAAAAGTGCAGAAGGATTGATGCATTTCACCTTTAAGGCACTGTCCATATGTTGTACTGATAGTGAAGCTGAGCTAAAGTAGTGGTATTAAAATTAATTCAAAGTCTATTCAGTTAAGTGCAATCTGGTGTGTATCAACTTCTTTGTTGTAGATTTCTGCTCACGCTTTTGCATATAAAATTTATTGCAAGTACAAGTCTCCAGCATGTCAGTGCTCCTTGGCAAGCAGTAAGGTGCACAATTTCTTGTTGAAACATATTCATTGGAATCTGATCCTCTTTAAGAAGAGGGATGGAGAATTGCAAGATTCTGTGGCAAACTGTGTATTCTCAAGTTGTTGGATGTCTGTATGTTATGCACCTTAATTGATTATTAGTAAAGTGTAAGCATAGAATTGCATGCAGAATGCAGAAATCTATGCTGCTCTCGTGTTTTTCTTTAGGATAGGAATTGCGTGATGGAAAGAGATGCTGAACATAGATAGATTTTGTTCACTATATATTTTTTTCAGTCCAGAAATTCATAAAATAACTTACAGTAGAACTCCTATTTGCTTAACATATTATTTGGCAGTGTTTTAATACTGCAGAATGTAATCTAAATGTAGAAGTACTTGTAAAGATATACAACCTTTCCATGTAATATCCTGTTTCCTTCATACACACCATAAGAAGTAATAGGTGTATATGTATGTGCTTGTATGTATATATATCTATATAGGTATATCTCAAGATTAAATGAAATGAAAACAATTTCTCTCTTACTGCAGCACAATGTACTTTGTCCTTGGGTGTTGTTACAATAGGAACTGCAATTTATATTTGCAGCAACAATTTGTATCTTAAAGCTCAGTCACAACTATTACTTATTAATACAATTGAGTCAATCACAGAGATTACAGCATCTTCTGGTACTTTAATCAACCAAGCATTGTTTGGTTAGCTGCAGGGAAGCTGCATTCCTGTGTATATTTCATTGTGACATAATTTTTATGAAATCCTGAGCTGGAAATAGAGGTGTTCTGTTTGTGATTCTCCAGTCACCTGTAGTGTTCCTGGCAATGTTTTCTGCCTTCTGGCTGTCAAGAATCAGGTGTCTGAATTGTTAAGATGCAGAGATGCAGTCATTCTAACTTTCCACTGTATTAAAATCCTGTCAGAACATAACTATCTGGTGCTGCTGACTTGCTTTTCTAGTGATCACCTTGTTCCAGCATGTCCTCTGTTGATACTGTGACCTGACAGTGTTTCCTCTTCAGCTCACAAGTGTATGTCTTGGCTAAATAATTTTTCAGTATACTCTGAAGCTTAAGAAATGGATTAGCCTTTCTGAGAGATCTTTACCTTTGAGTTGTGTTTGAGACCTGCAGTAGGTCAGCAAGCCTCTCAATCTCATGAGCTCCTGACTTCCAGTGTACTTTTTCTGCCTTTAGCTGTCTGTTCTACAGATATCTCTTAATCATTGGGACATTACATTTCAGTTGCAGTTTTGTTTTGCCTTCTCATGGGAGGTTACACAGCAGTGCAATGGTGTTTTTCATTCCATCTCATCTAAAATCTATATCCATTATGACCCAGGCCAAAAGGGAACTGATAAACTTCGTTGCTAGCTGTGAATTAAAAGAATATGAATCAAAGGCTGTCATGTGGCAATGTGTCGTTTATGTTTAATAAATCAAAATTCTTTAATGAGCACCTCCCTGCTAAGTTTCATGTGATAATGTAATTTTGTCCTTTTTTAAAAATAGTATTGAAAGAGGGAAGATTCAATCTCTAATGTTCCACCTGGCTCTGTGTAAGTTTTGAATATATTCTGCATTCAAGCTGCTTTTGTTCCAAACGTAGCCGTTGAAAGTAGATATGTGAATAACTCTATTATTTTGAAACAATGCTGGGTGTGCTTACCTTTTATTTAAAGTAATCTGAATAAGGACTTTTATGTTCATTTTAAACATTTAAGAAGATTGATATAGTAAATTGCCACCTGAAGGAAGGGAGAAACTAATTTTACAATCCCTTGTGCTGTTCAGAGATAGAAAATAAGATGACTTGCGAGCTATGTGAGGAGGTAGAGTTCTACTGAGAATTTCATTGGCTGCCTGCCATTCTGTAAGTACCACATAAAATGTGATATTTAGAAAGAGTTAGAGGTGAACTTTTTCTCTGAATTATCATGGCAGTGTCTTTATAAGCAGCAGTTTAAGATTTGGGCCAGCTGTGACTCATGATTTTGTCTTATGTAAGTTAGCAGAAAGCTTGTGGCAGGAACTTTTACTCTTGAAGCTGCAAAGCTTTTACAACATTTCTGTTTGTGCTTTAATTCTCTCAGGATTTCTATTACTTCCCTGTATGTCAGGATTCTGTATCCTGATTTAATCAATTTTATTCATAGTTCATGGGATTTTGGGGAGGTACTAGTATTTCAAATAAACCAATGTACCCATTAGCTTTGTAGGAGTGAACAGCTTGACCTGTTGTCCACCTCTCCTCTTTACTGAAGAAACTGCTAAGCTGCTTCTTCTTAAATTATACTGCTGGGTCAGATGGTAAAATCATAGCAATGATAGGAGGAAGTTACAATTGGGCCTGGAATCAGAAGTTATTTCTATATTACAGGTGTCTGAATATTTCAGGAGTGTTTTAAATGTTTTATTCTATTAAATTCCCTCTGGAATATTCTGGTATGTGTCTCTTCCATGGTATATCTGTCCCTCCCTCCCTTTAGGAATGGAAGGTGAGATTGAGCTGTTAGCTGAAAGTGTAAGACTAGTTAATTCATGTAAGGTAGATGGAACAGCTTACAAAGTAAAATTATGGGTCATATTTCAGCTTATCCAAATTTACCTTGTGAAGATAAATAAAAAAAGATGTTATAGTTGTTTTTTATGTAAAATACATTCTTATTTCTTCTGAAATGAGGGAAAGGTGGCTTTTGTTTATTAGGCAAATGATTGGTTCCCAGGTTAAGTTGTACAATGGTATTGGCTGTGGGTGAGTGTGTATATCTCAGTGAATCTGCTTTAAAAAACTGGGCAGTTCTGGTGTACATTTTAAATGGTGGACATATTACTGTGAAATGTGCTCTTCTCCATCTGCCATGGTGGTTTTTAATAGCAAATTTGCTACAGGCAATATTTAGGCAGTTAAATATTGACAAAATAATAAGGATGTAGTTCTTTACTGTCTTCTTGTTGTACTCCAACCATTAGAAGATAGCATGATAAAATTAGGAAAAATGCTTCAGTGGTTTAAAACTAAGATCCAGAAACCTTTACTGTAAGCTAAATTTACTTATGTCCTTAGAATTGCGTGTGGGTGTTTGTGCCCAGTGTGAAGTGAAAGAAACTCGTTGCTTTGGTCACCTTCTTTGGGCTTGTGAGATCACTGATGGTGGACCTAAAGGCAGTCCCAGCTCAGACTGAATCTCTTCAGATACATGATGATTGACAAAGGACTTGGAGCAGATGGCACCATGTGTGTATCCAGATCACTCCACTATGAATCCCTTTGCTCCCATTGCCCTATCCTCTCTCATGCTCAGTGCTGAAAAGGGAATCATTAATTTTGCCTGGTGTTGGCTGTCCCTCACAGGATACTCCCTGTGTTCAGTTCCATTGCAATTCAGTTGGGAATGAGTGTGAAAAGGACCTCCTGAAAATGCTAAGTGACTTCATACCTAGAGCTGGGTCAATGCACTGTGCTCACATGTTGGACTGTGTGCAGTATAGATTCCTCTGGGAATCTACGGGTTCTGAAGGCATGGCATCCTCTTCTGGACCCAAAAGACAGCAGCCTGGGTGAAGCTTATCAGCTACACTGGGACCTACCCACCACTGACATGGATGCATGGGCTAAGGTGTTGGCTCCAGACAGCTGGATATATTTCACTCTTATTTCTAAACAGGGAGATTTTTTGACCTTTTCCCAAAGGGAAAAAAAAAAACCCAAAAAACCAAAAACCAGATCCTGGAGTTTTAGATTGATTGCCTATGCTCTTTACTAGAAAACTGGCAGTAGTGAGATCATTTATATTTTGTTCAAGGAGGTGCATTGTTTGATGTGTAGTGTATGCTTGGGGTTTTTTAGCAGACAAGCTTTTCTTTAAAAAGCAAGTAGCTTGGAGTTTTTCTGATCTTAAACTGATTTTTCAGTCCTCATTATCTAATTTTAACATAAATCTGTTTAGTGAATTGAATTGCTATGACTGTTGGGGAAGCAGAATTAAAATCAAGTTTCTATATAGATTTCTATAGGCCTTTTGAAACTGATCTGAATATCATCAGCATAGGTTTAAAAGTTGAAATTAACTTTCTTGGTAACCCAAATGTAATTTCAGTTGGTTGAATTTATAGGAAGACAACTATATACTCCTTCATTTGCTAAAGAGCACCATTTCCAAAGCTTTATTTAGCAAGCTCTGGAACATAAAGTAATCCCTGATAAAGCAAGGCTGTTTGCTTTTTTCTTTTTTTTTTGTGAAGTTACGTCTTTATTACTTGGCTATGTGTATGCTGTCAAGCTGACTGCCACAAAAGTGGTGCTGGGGACCCAATGCTTAAAATGAGTCTTTGGGGTTTTTCCTTTGAGGTGACTGGTCTGGTCCTGTAAGCTGGAACTCATTAGCAGTTTGAGTGCTGCTCCAGTTGTTTCATCCAAAAAAAGCATCCATTTTAGGCACTCTGAGACTGCTCCATGGTGCAAACTAAAGCCTGGTGCTCATTTTTATTATAAAAGTTCCATCCTGATGTCAGCTGGGAGTTTGATATAGGCAGAATCACACAACCTAAATGCTTCCTTTCATTTTGACACAATGCTTTTAAGCAGTACGATGAAAAGAGAAAATAAGTAAAGTTACAGAACATTATTCTTTGCATATGGCAGTGAAAAATTCCTCTAAAAATAATACTACATTTCTCAAGATTTTTTTTTTGTGCACAGTTCTTTCAGAGGGCAAGAATATATGTACATTTATTGCAATTCCAGAGAAAAGTAGCTATCACAGCAGCAAAGTATTCAGAGTAATCAAATTACCAACAGAAGGACTCAATAACCAAGTGAAGAGCCAGTGTGGAAATATTTAAGATTTAGGAATAGCTTTGAAGCCTTGAAGTAATACTTACAGGAAATAGTAATGGAGCATATAGCTATACAGTCTTTGAAGTAATAGAAGTGCAAGGGTGTTCCACTACATTAACAGCTTTTGATTTGTGCAAACAGCTTGTTTATACTTGGAATTATACAGCAGATGATTGAATAAGGTTTCTGGTGGTAACATTCAATAGTGGTACAATGTACAATAAATCTTTTCTTTATGATTTTTATGAGCTATTTCAGTATATTAGTAGTACCAGCAAACAGAGTGGGGTTTTTCCACCCTAAATTAAGTCATGCCCACATCAGGAAAATGGATCTAAAAATGTTGAGTAATAAATTTTACCTAAAATAAGTTTTTGGATTTTGGGCTCTAAAAATAGGAGAGTTGCATTTCAGAATGTTGCTGGAATGCAATGTTGTTCATGGCTAAAATGGAAATCCAGATGGACTTTGATACTATGCCTACTAAAAATACAGTAGTATGAAAATTATTACAAACTAGTTATTTGGAAATTCAATGAAATTCACAAGAATATGCCCAAAATATATCTATATATCCTAAATATATATCTTAGTTACCTATGTAGTTAGCCATTTCTTACAGTTTTATGTATCTAATTTTCATGTTTAAACCAAATGTTGGTTTTGTTACACTATTTTAGAAAGAAACACTCTTTGAAAAAAATAAAAATCTCTCTATATACCACCTCTTTGTAAATCTTTAGCAAGTAGCTTCTGCCTTTTGTTATTTACCTGTCCTTAAGATTTGGGAGGAAAAAGAAAGTGCCTCTAGAGTGGTATTTCCTGTAAAGCTCAAGGTAACTGTATTGCCTGGCTTAGAGTGGGTACATCCTCTTCACTGCTTGTGAGTGAGGATATTGAGCAGGCAAGAGGGTTAAAAGGAGACTCTAAGTTCTGTGACCCAGTTCAGTCTGTATGAGACTGGGGATAGGCCTACTGCTAGCCTCTAATACAGGATGGAGGTGTAGATGGCAGATGATGCCTGCAATTTTGAATATAAAATCTTTTTCTACAATGGTTAAAACCTAAAGGAGATTGTGTTATCTTTAGGGTTAATTAGTTTAATTAGTATTAAATTTTAATTAGTATTAAACATTTTTTTTCCCCTGTAAGTGAAAGTAAATGTCCCTGAGACCTGGGCTTTGAGCCCCAGTAAATTAAGAAAATAAGGTGTTTCCATCTGAGAAGTAGTTGTGGGTTAGAGATCTGTACACAGGTTTGTACCCTGTTCACTTGGAGCCATAAATCCAAAAATGTCCAAGTCGATGAAGCTGTCACTTTCCATATTCATGCACCTCTTTGAATGCATTTTAATGGATAAATGTGTAGCTACATTCCACTGGATTTATATTTTATAGTAAAGAGACACTGGACAAACTCAGTATAGAAGTGGAATGTATTTTAGTATTGACAGCAGAAGTGAAGATGCCTATTTATTGTTGTGGTTTATGTATTGACAAAGGACTCTTGACAATTATTTTAGAAGGTTAATATGATTTATTAAAATGACTCTATAATCAAAGGATTTGGGTTATAATGTGCTTAGGTACAGAGTTCAAATGCTTCATCTTCACTGCCCTGTACAAGAATTTCAGAATGTTTACAATATCAGAGATATAACAGTCCTTCAGCTCCTTCTCTCACTCTAAGGAGACAGGTAAAGGAATCTAAAACATCCTTGAAGAACAACACAGAGAGTTTGTTTACAGAAAACCTATACAGAGTAAAAAAACAGCAAAAAGATGTTCTCCCATAAGAAATTTCCTCTTGCAAGCTGCACACAGAGAAACTTATAATATATTCTTACAACACCTATTGATAATAACAATGTATTGAATTGGTCCTAGGTTTTAGCATTTGTGGATTGTAGGCACATGGAGAGAAATCAATGGGTCCTGCATCTTTAGGGAGCCCTTTATGTGCCAAAGCTGGGAAACCAACGTGGTCATTGCAAACTGCCATTGCTGAGCCTCGTTACCCAGTGAATACACGAGGAAAGCATTGGGGGAGCATGGTGTCTCTGCAGTCACCACTGTAATTTTGAGTTATAAATATGATGTGGGGGGTCTCATATGACCTTGATTGCTGCTTACTTACAAATTAAAAGTCTTACTTCCCTCAGAATTTTAGTTTTTATTTTTGTGGACACTAAGTCTTAGCTGAGTGCAGGCATTCTTGTTTAGTTTATCCTGGCTTTGTTTCTGTATTTGAGTTTGCATATTGAAGGACTCCTGAACAATTCTGGTTTTGTTGATGTGGGCATCCTTGGGAACATGAATTAGGAGACAGGAGAATGGGTAGAATAGCTAGAGATGAATGGGAAATTGTTTGTCATGCATAATTTCTCTTACAGTTGACCCTGAAAACCAGTACTATAAGCATCTCTGTGTGTAAAGTGAGTATCGTGTTGCAACTGTTTAAATCTTAAGTGTCAGTGTCTATGTAAGCCTTGCTTGGAGATGCCATTTTTAGGATTTTTAGAACTATGAGTTGATAAGGGCAACAAACACAGTGCTTCCATTTAAAGGCATAGCCGGTATGGCAGTGTCTGTGGGACACTTTTTCTGGTTTATATTCAAGAGTAGTTTAGCTGGTTTTTTTATTCTTCCTCACAAATCTCATAATGAAAGAAGTCTGATGAATGTGGTGATGAAAACTATCCACCAAAAGCAGCATAGTTTTAAGAAAACCAAGTTAAATTTAAGTCAGGAGAAATTAAGGTGCTTGCTAAATATAACATAAATTTAGTCTCTCCACAGATTAAAAAAAAAAAGAGCCCTGTACCACTGATGGTAATTGTCAAGCTTACAGGGAACTCCATCAGTACATTTCAATGTGATCTGAAAACCTCTTTCCTAAAACGAAGAGTTTTCATTTTGCTTTTTACCCCTAGAGTATTCCTTGAGAAAGTCCATAAAGGGAATATTAAGAATAAGTTGTGCCTGGAACCCTGTAGCTGACTGGCAGCATTTATTTAGCAGATGTATTAACAATAGTTGAAAATCTGTGGGTTTTTAAAGCAAAAATCTGATACTGAATAATGAGCTTGCCTAAAGTAAACCACTGTTAATTTGCAAAGAAACTGTTTGCCATTAGTCTTCCATGAAACGGTCATTATCAAGCTGCATAATAAAGGACTGATGGCATCCTTTGCTATGTACAGGAGTGTCTTCCAGTATAAATAGTATTTTATTAGAATCTGGTTCATAGTACTGTGAGAAAGAGATGTTTAAATAGGAGTGGATTAGGAACATAAAATCTTCAAGTGCATTAGTAGAGAGATTTAAACAGTAGGGGGTCTGTGGCAACAGATGAAACAATTTGTTCGGAAGAACTCGGTAATCTTGTACTTGAGCAGGAAAAGATGTGTTTTTTAGTTGCAGTAAGGAAGAATAAATGTCATCAGAAATAGGTGTAGTTTTAGAGCATGGAAAAAAATGACATAGAGAAAATTACCTGGAGCCATTTGTTTCAAATAACATTAATGTGCATAATTTCACATGTGCTGCTCAGATTTCCATTCTAAATAATTTCCATTCACTTTCTTTAAGTTCACTTCACTTAGTTACTAGAATTCACTTCTTTGCATTGGACACAATTTACAATCATCTCTTCTGCTCTGCTACATGTTGACAGCTATCATTTCAAATTGGAGTGTTTCTGTTCACACAGATTTGATGGGAAGTTATCCTTAGAATTGTGGAGTTGTTATTTATGTATATTCTGTGTAGAAAAACTGCTGAAGCAGCCCAGTGTAATTCACTCTGATACTTATGGAGGGTTTAAAATTTTAGGAATGAGTTATTTCCAATATTTTTTTTTCCATCTCCTTAGTATCCAAGTTCCAGAATGTGTTCACAGACCACTAGAGTAGTATTAGCTAATTTGGGCATATTTGCTGCTGGATTGTTTAGATTTTGGCTGCTGTTCTGAGTATTTCTTGGATTCTGACATTAAACTACCTGCTGTTTAAATGTTTCTCTTCCTCCCTCCATGAGTTTGGAAATCTCTGCAATTAAAGTATTTTGTCAGCTTTAATTTTTTGAGTATCTGAATTTTAGTAATAGAATGTTTCTTGAGCTGATTTTTTTTTTTAAAGATGCTGATTTATACAATGAAACCTTTTGATCACAGGATAATGAATTTATTCCAGAGCATACTTTCACATTAAAGTTTCAACTTGGAAATTTTTTAAATTGTTATTAGGAATGAGAAACACATCTGATATTTACCTATTTTAGCATATTTTACACATAAAGCCTGCATCCAAGGAAAAGCTCCTTGTTCATGAAAAGGAGTCCTCAGCTGGCACAAAATCACACATAAAAACAAGAAGAGTGATCAGGAGAGAGAAGGCCTTTGAAGTTAACCTTCCCTCATTTATATAAATGTATAATTTGAAAAATGCTGGTATATTTATTTATTCAGTACTATTATGTCAGTTTTAAAGCTGATTTTACTTTCCACAGTCTAATTGTATTCTCTGGTAGCCAGTTAAGGCTAAGTTGAACTAGCAATATTTGTAGAAATATGAGGAAAAAATCCCTGCAGAAATAAGTCTGAGCTGTATTTGATTGAAAGAAAAAGAGGTTGACGGTTTCTACATAGGTGCTGGGCCATGAAGAAAAAAAAAACAACTGATGAAATAGTGGCATAAGTGATAGAATTATATACTTACTTACTGCAAAATGCTCAAATTCTGAATTTAACTTCTTTATGCAGCTGCTCAGTCCAGTATGTAGTGCAGGGATTCTCTGCATGTAATCTTCCACAGCTGTTAAATTTTGGAGCCATTTTGCCATTTCATACATTTGTCTTTTTAAGGTTGCCTCAACCCCAGGTGGTTGTAGTATTAGGGTATTGGGTGTGAGGTACAATGTGGATGACCATGTTATAATGCTCTAGTGCAATCACACTAAATCTTCTCATTCTCCCTTCTTTTCCTTCCTTCATTTTTTTGCCATTTTAATAGTTGTCGTGTAGTGACTACTCTTATCTAGTTGTGTCTCCAAGTTTAATAGAATAATAAACCAATCATTTATCAATGGAATCCTTATCTGGAATTATTGTTCTACTATTTTAACAAAAAGGAATGGCACCAGATACTCAGTTTGTCCTGAAGTAGGCGTCAGATTAAAGGGAGGGATTTGAGACCTTTGACCAGAACTTCTGAATCTCATTGCCTGTAGCTATGCTTTTAACTAAATTATCTGCCTTGCCTTTTCTGCCTCCTTCAAGCAATGTCTATTTGTATTTAAACACAGCTTTAATTATTCCAAGTTGAATCTGTTCTTTAAACAACCTGACCTTGGGACTTTGCACCTTCAAAATGTTTTTTGCTGGGACAGTCAGACTGAGGCCAGCAGTCTTTCACTACTGGCTGCTGCCAACAGGGTATCTGAGGAGAGCAGTGCTGTGCAAGTATGTCCCTTTCCATTGTCAGTATTTTTATTAAATCTGTATTTAATATGCCTCAGTATGCCTGACAATAGCACTAATGGTGCTATGCCAGGGGCAGCAAAGCCTCCCATCACCTCCAAAGCAAAATATTGTATGAGACTAGAACTGTTCTAGAGTTTGGAAAGCAAATGATAGGAAAACATACTCAGAAGAGGCATCCCTGGAGAGAGACCCCTGTTCTTTTAGCTAGCGAGATTAAAAAATCAAGGTTATGTTTCTAAAGGGAAAGGAAAGGAATATAGTGGTGAAAATGCAGAATTTTTAACAGATCTATACCTGCTCATTTTCATTTCCTTTCTCAATGCTGTTGACTTCACTGTGAAAACTTAGCAGCTTATTTAACCTCTTCCTCTTTATTTGAACTGTTAGAAAAGCAAACATGTATGTATTTTACTTCCTGGAGTATTACTGGTAAGAGATGTACATTTGAACTTTGGCAACTATGGAGATTTTTAATACAGATGGAACAGCTTGGCATTAATTTCAATATGCAGCTTGTGCTTTTGTAGTGATTCTGTATCTAAAATTGAAACGATACCACTTAAAATTAAAAAACCTGTGGTGCATTTTTCTGAGCTATGGCAAATATAGGTAATGCAAAATTCTGCAGAACACTCTGCAGTAATAGGATAATAAATATTTGGCTGTCAGCTGGAGACCTGAGCTGGGCTGTGCTTTTGTTTTGTTTTGCTGGTTTTGAGGAAGGAATATCTGATCTTTCCACTGAAGGAAAAAATGTGTTTCACCTTACCCAGTAGTAGCTTTCAATGACTTCCATTTTCTTGAATTATTTTAATCATGTACATTTAGTCAGTTATATTAATTAATTAACATTTTCTCTCATTCTTCTTGATTCCTGTGATTTCTCTTAAAAGCTTTATCTATTAACCTCGCTTCCTGCCTTGTATCATGCAGCTCCAAATCCTTACTAATTGTTGATATTTAGCCGTAAACTAAGACAGTCTTCATGAATGGAGTCACAATAAAGGGAAATCAGAATATTCTGCATAATTTGATAGCTTACCAAAAGGGAAATTTTATGGCCTTTTAGCCTTGAAAAGAATGAAATAAATTTAGAGTCTGTCAAGTGAGTTGCTTTATTGTGTAGGGTGGGTTTTTTTTGGCTTTTATTAAGAACAGTCCTGTAATACTGTGCAACAAGGGATCTTGGTTTGGATTTGGAAAATGTGTTTCTGAAAATGTTGGCATTTGATATTTTATCTTGCTTCACACTATTAGTTGGCAGCATTTTCCTCCATTATAACTAAAGTCATTTTACAGTGTCCTCGTTGTAGTAGGAGGAGCTGGTTATCTCAAAACTGTGTGTTGAAGGATAATCTGAGATATATTTTCACCTACTTTGAAATGACTTTGATGACATTCTAAGTTCCTTGTCTTTTTTTCCTCTTTTCTATCTTATTTATAGAGTAAAGGTTTTGAATGTTGTCCATCCAAGAAAGAATAATCTTTGTTGGAGAGGGATACATGATATTGCTTTGTACCACTACTGGAGGTCCATTTTAATGTTTTTTTTCTATTCTGGAAACAAATAACAGTGCAATATCATTACCCATGCTGTAAATCTCATTACAAGTTGTTCTGTTTAGGCTAGCTATTTGATCTGTGATTTTTCAGTACTTCATTCAAAATCTCCAATACTTCTACTACACATTTTAATTTATATATTCATCTCATGGGAAGTTTGCCATGCCCATGCAATGTCTCATCCTACTTTGTGCTAAAGCATAGTTAGAAAAAGTGATTCTATTTATAATTCCAATTTCTATATATTTTTAACTCTGAAACTTTGAAATAGAAAGTTCTCAAATAAGAGTGCTTCAAGCAGGTAGTGAGTGTGTTGCCTTCAGAGCCACTTAAACTTTCTCCCACTGTTCCATCATCAAAAAGGAACATTCCTGGTGCCAGAGTTGGAATTTATCTAATCCAAATAAGGAAATACAGTTCCCAAAGAAGGTGAATTAGATTAACATCCAATATTGAATCCAAGATCTGTTTGGGGGGAAGATAAGCATGTTAATCTTGAAATAAATTGGAGATACAGATAAAATATTGGGACTATCACTGGACTTTTGATCATCCTGACCTGCTTATAGTGAAAAAAGGTCTGTATTGTAGGCAGGAACAAACATAAAAGGGAGCTAAACAGAGAGGGATGAGGGAGGGATGCTAACCATTCACAGTTGCATAGAAATATTGCAGTATTTGAAAAGTAGTGAGACTGGCTGGAGAAATTGCATGAAATGTATTTATTTACTCATGTTATGGCACTGTTAAAGTGCAAAATTGTGTTTTCATTTGCTAGGAAATGTAAAATGTATGAAGACAAAATCCAAGTGTTCATTAGAGTAGTCTGATAAAAAGAAAAAGGCTGTTCTGAGGACAGAGTTTAAGGAAATTACGTATTGAGATGCTAAGGAGTGATTTTTGAACTACTCATGAAAAATAGTAGCTCTTCATGAAGTGCTTGAAGTTTCACTGAGTTCTATTTGCTTTTGAGAAGCTTATGCATGTTTCATATATGTTAGTGTTCAAATACATGGTTTGGCTTTATTTGATAAATTTCATATCCAGAATATTCTACACTTGGCCATCCAGAATACTTTTTTTCTAAATTGCTTGAGGAAATAAATTTTTACTGCCTCTGTTGGTCACTTTGTTCATGCAGTTGCTCTCTACAACCTTTTGGTGCCTTTTGCATATGTGAACTACCTTAAACCATGTTTGACGAAGCTCTCAAAGATATGAAAAGTGTTCTGAATATAGCAGAGCTAAGTTAGGATTGTGAGGAGAGGAAGCTTCCCTAGCATAAACTGGTTGCTGGTTGACAGAGAATTCTTGTGAAGCTCAAGGTTTGGGAAACTTCATCTGCTCAAAGTGCAGGAAGCTTCACTTCTCCTGTCTGCTGTGAATTTTGTACTTATTTTGAGTAACTTATGCCTGTACATTTCTCCCTGTGATTCTTTGGATGTGGATTGCATGAAATGTTGCAATAGCTTTTTGCTGGGTAGACTTAGCTGGTGGGATGCTTTCTTCTTAACCATATGTAAATTTGGGACCAAAAAAAGGTATTCTTATCACATTCAAATGTGTCACATTCAGGTAAATGAGTTGTCAGGGAAAAATGGTACTTAGCTGTGTTACAGTATTTCTATTTATCGAAGATACTGTTCTTGGAGAACTACATCTTGTTGATGTAATAGGCAGTTTTCTGGTAAACAGGTAAAAAGTTGTAATGTTTTTCCTCTCAGACTACTGTATTCACCCTAATTTTTTTTTCTTTTTTCCTTCTTCCTTTCAAAACTCTTTGACAGATGCTAAGGTTAATGAATTTTAATTTTAATTTGGCCTTTTCCTTGGGTTGCTGAGAGTTCTTTCTACACCACAGAGACCTTTCTTTTCCAACTCACTTCATGTTTCAGTAAGAAGTAGAGTATCTGATGGAAGCTTCTTCATGAATAAGTGAACCCCACTGGAACACAGCCAAACACTGTCAGAACTGGCTCCCTGATTCCCAGTCTTGTGTTTTACCATGGTTTGAGAGATTAGATTCATTAACCTCTCATTAGAAACATGTCAATGCTAAAATCCCACAGCATGCTAGACTCAGTTTATTAGAAATCCCAAAAGGCCAGTTAACATTAAAGAATTAACATTTTGTAATCCAGAAGTTAGTAGCAGATTCCTCATTTGGCTCCATTCCATTTCATTGATGTGGTAACTTCTTAGGTGCTTTTCCTTTTAGAATTAGCAAAAAATGTTATTTATCCTTAAAGAATTGGTTGATAAAAAAGCTTTTATCATTGTAGAAATAGAAGCACTTGCAGTATAAAAATGCTTACTTTATTGTAACATTTTCTACATATGTGTGTGGAGAGCACTGCATGTATAGAATATGGTATACTTTCTGGTATAATTATGGTATAATTACACTTTCAAGAGTTATCGCTGTACTAGTGAAAACTTATACAGAGTTTGCTGTTTATAGATGAATATTAAATCTTATTTGAGCAGGTCTGAATGCATCCAGATATTAAAGCACTGAGTTTAGTTCCAGAGTTCATAGTCTAAAGTAAAATGAAATATAATTTCCGTTGTCATTTGACCTCAGGAGCTTTCTTCTCTAATGAGAATAAAGACTGCAAAATAATGTAAGATAGAATTCATTCTACATCAGTCATATTACATGGCTTCTGCTCAAGCTTCATATAAATGCTGGTTAAAATCCATAAAACAAGAAGTAAATGACCCTTTACTAGCAATACATTTTTGTGTGTATTCATCTGCTACTGTGAGCAAAAAAAGAAATTTCCATTTTGCGTGGCTATTATAAGAAGCATGAAATAATGCTTTTGAATCGCCTAATGTCATTACTTGAAATGGAAAACAGTATTTTCAAAGACATTGCACTTTGTTATTCAGAGCCACACTTATCAGCCACCATTATTAGGACATTTGGCTGCTATTTCAAAGTACAAGAGTGGAACACGGGGTCATTAGTAGGGAGATGAGAAAGAATTCAACTGGCAAACCTGTGCTGTGCTTTCCCTGAGACAGTAACAAGAATAGCTACAAGAAAAAACACAGAACCAGGGATCCTGTATTCCCCCCCTGCCATGCAGAAGGCAGTAACTTAAACAGAGAGAGTGAGCAAGGACAAAACCCTGCTTGGAGCAGCAGTCAAACTCTCTCTTTGCCCACCTTGCCTTCCCATATGCTTATACCCAACAGTGATGAGGCTCTGGATATGAAAGTTAAGTCAAAGGGTGATGTGGGTGATGGCCCATCTACACCAGAGATACTGCTGAACAGAAGGGACTGGCACCTGTATGATGACCAGCTCCACAAGGAAGAAAAGATGGGCTGTAGTGGTAGGTGACTCCCTCCTGAGGGGAACAGAGGGTCCAGTGTGCTGGACAGACCTTCCTTGTAGGGGAGGCTGCTGCCTCCCTGCGACCTGGGCTAAGGACATAAGAAAGTGTGGAAACCAAGAGTTTGGGTTTTATGAATCTCCGAGCAGGGAGCCTGCTAAGATTCATTCCCAAAGGAAAACAAGAGAGATTTGAGTAAACAATCTCTAAGCTATGTTCTGTTCAAAGACATTCTCCCTCTGGCCTGTCTGTGGGAGGAGGCTGCTTGGTTGTCAACCCTTCTCACTTCCAGTATCACACAGACAGGGGAGAGGGACAGAAGCATTCTGCCACAGGCAGAGACACAGAGCATTCTTACAAGCAGAAGACATTCTTTTGCTAAAGCACTGATGGGAAGAAAGCAAATATATGGAGATTGACTCTAACTGGAGCCATCATAAATAAATTATCATAAGCCTTCTGATATCTAGAGTCAGAGTCTTTATGCATGAGAGGAAATAACCAGGACAGCTGGTAAGCCCCTCATGCAAGCAACAACCACCACAGGAAAGCTCTTAGGCTGGTGCATCCCGCGGGCTATTAGCCATCACTGCTCTTCCATGTGGGCAACGACAAAGCTGCAACACGTTGTCCAAGGGCAATCAAAAGAGATGTCGTGGTTTGTAAGGGAATTGAGATCTCAGCTGTGGGCAATGATAGAGTTGTCCCAACATTTTATGAGTTTCCTGCGTGCAAGCCTGCTGAGGTTTTTCTTCCCAGGGGAAAACTCACTTTCTCAGCACAGAATTCTATGAACATATCTCTGAGCTGTGTTTTCAAGGACACAGGTGGTGTTTTTCTGCCCTGTCTCCCAATATGGGAGATGTGGGTTTTCTTTCTCTCAGCCAATGTTGTGGAGAACTGTTATCACTGAACTGTAAGCATTCTAGCATTCTTGTACTGAGCATGAAGAAGTAAGCATCTGAGCTCTGTACCTGGGCATATAATGGCTCAAGCCTTCTGAACAATGGAGTAATTTTAATAAATCATATTAAGCCTTCTGATATTGGAGTCAGAAAGTTCTGTTTCACCGTCGGGCCACAACAATAATAGAGGAAGACAACAAAAGGGAATGGTGTGAGGTTATGTCAGTACTTCAGTATCCATTAGGAAAAGCTCATGGAATGCTGTGTACCAAGCATTTCTACAACCCATGGCACGCATGGTGCCTTGTCATGTCTGCATCATTGTATGGCAGTAAGTCTTTTGGCCACGGGGACCTCGCTCCAGAGGTTGCACTGGTCTCCTTCTGAATGTCAGTCCTGCAATTGTGCGTGTTTTAGTCATGTCAGAGCAAGAAAACTGCAGTCTCCCCTGAGGAAGTTTTATCTTCACCCACTGGAACAGTCTAGCATACATATTTTGATAAGATTACTGAGTGGGGTGTCTTTGGAAGGGCAAGCCTGAATCAACTATCTGAGTGAAAAACATAGAAGTAATGGATTTACAGAAGTCTTTTCCACAGGAATTAAATGTATCAGCATCAATAGAAAAAATAATTTTTTAAAATAAAGAAAGATAGCCACCATGGTTTCTGTAAGAGTAAACTGTGGCCTTTTGCTTCCAGGATTTGTTTGGAGGAGCTATGTTACAAGTAATAATTTAATTTAGATTTGGATTTTTTTTCCTCCTTATAGAAAGCATCTGAAAAATTGCCTCAAAAGATCAATAAAGAAACGCAGTTGTAGAGAAATTAAACAGTCCTTGTTATGTATAATGGTAGTCACTAAGGAAATAAGAACAAAACAATCAGTGCACAGAATAAGTAGTTAACAACAGCATGATTTCTTTAAAATGCTTTTTCAAAAAAATGCTTGAGTGATTCCAGAAGCACACTCAGTAGAGAAGAAATATTCTATATGTATATTTTCCAGTTATGCACTACCATCAGTATAATTTCAGGGTCTTGTTGTCAATTTAAATGTTTTATTTTGAAGAGTTGGATGTGAGAATATTAAAGGGTTTGGCTGTGATTAAAGTTAAGATATTAGGATAGCTTTCTTCAAAGAAAATTGCAGCCAGGAATTCAGTTTGTTTTACAGATTTAGTGAAGTAACACAGGGTTGATTTCTGCAACAGAAAGTTGTACATGTCTTGACAAAGCAAGTATGAAAATACCTCTCAATTGCCTTGGTTGTTGAGACACATTTGGGTTCTATTGTGCACAACCTAGAGAATTCCTTGTTCAGTGGTTTGGTATTTGTAGGGAGGGTCATTTTCAGGTTTGTTATAGTTTGTTTTTTCTTAAGGATAGCTGTAATATTATTTTTTACAAAAAGCCAAGAAACTTTTCCCTAGAATATTAAACTGAAGAGCAGCTGTTCAGTAGACTAACTACAAGGGAACAGATCACCTCTGTGTGCTGGTGGTTCTTAGTTGCATTTATGCTTTTCAGTATGTGGAATTCCTGATCTGCACAATTTGAAAGTCACCTATGAGATGTGCCTTTGTACAACCAATTGGAACTGCCATAAGACTTGTGAGGAGTTTTAATTCAAGAGGTTTTTGCTTTCTCTGGTGCTAAATACTGGAGGTAATACAGCATATTGCTTAAAAATAATGACATATAAAATCATACTTGTTCACAATGTAATAATTCTTGTCTTCTTTATGTACAAACAGAAACTTTGGTTCACTTTGGAAGTTTCTAGAGAATGTGGTTTACCAGGAGCTTCCATTGAACCTGAAAAGCAAAGTCTCACAAATTATCCTGGGGCATTATGTGAGCAGTGTTTTTTTCCCAGGGTTGGCATGATTTTGTATTATTTTAATGTGTTTTTTTGCACAGATGTGCTCCATTTCAGAGTGGTTTTTTGTAAAGCTCCTTGAGATTTGATATTGAATGACATTATTGCTAACATGATTTTAAGGACCTTAAGTCTCAAAGGCCTTTAACTGTAAACACCTGCTGGTGCTCTACTTCTGTATTTTAGGAACTGAAGAATGCTTTGGAAATTGATGGGATTCTCTGTTGTGTTTTAGAGGTTTAGGGTTTTTTTCCTGTTTCATGTGAAACAAACAAGTGTATCAGAGATTAATAAACGTTTTCTGAAATTGCAGTGAGTATTCTCACAAGGGCCAGCATCTACTATTGACACACTTACAAAGATGCAGTAAAAAGGGTACCTTAATGTGTGCTGTAAAAAAAAATTGCCAGTTTTCTAGTGCATTGTCTTCGGGGGTAAGGTCACCATTGCACACAGTGTATTTGGTTAAGAGGCCAGTTGAAAATGAAAGGAGGTTGTTTCCAATCTCTCTGTTCAGTCACAGTTTAGCTTTCATTTTATATTCTTTTATCTCCAGATAGATTGAACTCTGGGATATAGCTCTGTTGGCAACACTTGCTGATTAAATTTGCCATGACCTCTCAATATCACAGGGCCACGCAATTTTCTTTCTCCTTCTAGCTCCTCATTATTTTAGTGGCACTTTTTTCAGTTAGGGAGGTTTTTTAACTGATGTTAGTGAAACAACAAGCACTGTAATTTGGTGAAAGCATGGGTTGTTGATCATACATTGTGACTGCTGTTCTCATTCTTAGGAGACCTATGTCTGCTTTGCATACATGTGAGTGGGCATCGTGACCCTTTGTATAACAAGTATTTGGGAGGTTGGAGAAAACAGAGTTTTCCTTTGGAAATGTTTTTGGTGTTTAAGTAATTCTTTACACAATATTCTTGGAAGTTATTAGGCAAGCTTAGAACCTATTGATGTTAACAGGCATGGTGTTTAAGCTAGTTACAAAGAAAACTTTTAAGTCCCTGTATGACCAATCCATACTAATGAATCCATATAGAATATTGAACATTGAAAAGGCCTAATGCTAGAGAATGGTAGATGTTTCCTAAGGCAAATTTTAGCACAGTTGACATTCTACCTGAAATAAGCACTTCCTTGAAGATACCTTGGTCAGGACTTGTGTGTTAGCTGTTTTTCTGTTGCCATTTCTAGTCTTACTGAGTGATCCTTCTAAACATAATCTTCCTGTAGGAGAATTTGCTTCTAAAGTGTGTGCTGGGTGATCTACTTGTGTATAAACTGTGATTGCATAGCAGGCCTCTGCAATGTGTTTTGCCTAGGTGAAAGTTTGAAATTACTTCTTAGTTGTTTACTGCCCTTTAGATCTGCGTCTTTGGCAAAATAATTGTTGCAGCTTTAAGCTCTAAGACATCCAGCATTTCCATTAATTATGTTTTCTGGTTGAGTCATTCATAACCTGTCAATTTTTGCTAATCCAATGATTGTCTACAGTTCCTCAACAGCTCTTTTACTAAATCACATTGATATATGCATACAGTAATTATCTCAGTCAGCACATCACATGCAGTGTTTAAAAATGGATACGGATCAGCTGTATGTCCCTTACATATTGTGTGGTTTTAGAGCTAAGGCAAGTCTAGCCTTCCAGTGTCTGCCTACAATCTCCTTTTCAATTACTTTTACATTCAGTAGTCATTATTCATAATAGGAGCTTATGTAAGCTTTCTATTTTCGTCTCATGCTAGCTGTGGCATATGAATAACGTTTAATACTCTCTAATAGCAGTGAAATTGAAAGTGTGTACTTCAGGGTATTTTCTTACTGAGATTTGCTAATGTCTGCAATTCATAAAGACCTCAGTGGTCAAGCTGACTGTTCTCTCATTCAGCTCTGTGTGGTGAATTGACATTCAGAAGCTTGTAGCTAATTACACTGGATAGTAAGTACACTTCCTTTAACAGTGGCTAGCAGTGGCTTCCTTTAACAGTGGCTATTAGCAGAGGGTATGTGTCATATTTTATGTAGTCAAGACAATGTAATTTTGAAAGTGAAAGGAGATTCAGCATTTCTTAAATGATGTTAAGCAGATGTACCTTGGGTGGTGTCAAAGAGCCAGTACTTGATAGAAAGGCATAATTCTTGTGATGGACCAACAGAAGCATAACATATCTTACATCAAGGGAGTATTTCAAGATCCAAAAGATATTATTAAGGCATAATATTTTGACTTCTGTAAAATGAGAGTTAGGTTGCTTTCAGGTAATCAGTGGTTTACCAGAGAGAGCAAGTTCTAGTACCTGAATCACTCTTGAATAACACTGGCCATAAATTGTACGTAAACATTGTATGTGCTAGGACATTTTGACTTTCTTGTTCATATGTCTGGGATGCTGTATTCTAAATGTGTATTCTAAATACTTTACACAGTCATGCAGTGTTTTTTGTAGAGTTAACCTTTGTAGCTTAATGTGTTCATAAAAAGATTCAGGAGAAAATTACCCCTCGCTTTATGATCTAAAGGTGATGCTTACCACCAAAAAAGGATTCCCATGTACTCCATCCCTATAGTTGCTGCTGTCTGTATTCTCAGTGCCCTCTTGGCTGCCTTGACAGCACTTGTGCAATGTGCTGATGCTTGACTACATTTCACCAGCCTCCCCACCTCTTCTGGGTCTTTTTAAATCATGGGCTTTTTTTCCTCTCTCTTTTTGTGTACTAATTTCATAGATTCAGTGAAAGCTGTAGCAGTCATCTTGGGGCTGAGGACAAGTGGTAGAACAAGTATGCCTAGAATTTAAAATACTCTTCAGCAGCCTTCTTCTCTGGGGAAACATAGGCTGGGTATGGGGGTGCTGGATGATGGAAAGATATGGGTTCTATCAGCTATACATGAGTGTGCTGTACTGTACTGATGATGCTGACACATAATGTTGAAGGGCTGAAAAAACACCATTTACAGCCATTCTGAAAATTGGACCGTTTTACACTTAATTTGAGCTATATCAAGTGTTCAGTTGCAGTATCAGTGCTGGGCAAGAGCACATGGCTTCTTTCTTTTTTTAATACTTCTCTTGCAGTGCTGTGATGTTGCTGTACTTAAGCTTTGTGGAGAGCTTTTTGTAATCTTAGGTCAAGTTAGTGTTGCAGTGTCTGGCTCTGTGAGCCTATTGCAAGAGGCCAACACAGTCCTGATTACTAAGCAGAAAACTGTAGTAAAATTCTTGACATCTCTTCAGCAAATTTGTCTTCTTCCATTATACAGGTTTCCTGTGCAAAACCTCTCTTGTCCATCTTCCTTTATTCTAAGCACTGTCATAAGCACTCAGTCTTAGCAAACAAAGAGCATGGAGAAGGAGACCTCATGTCTAATAAGACAAGAAATGCAAGCTTGGGGAGGGAGCGAGGATTTAATGACAAACCCCACTTGCTTATACATCATATGCTTGATTTCAAAATAAGGTTGCTGGGGAAGGGGAACCTGGGTTCATTCTACTCCTACTAGTTTGATGCCAGTGCCACTAATAAATCCCCTAAGGTTGGAGGGGAATTGCAGGTCAGCAGAAGAGCATCTGCTAGGCTGCACAAAGGAATTCCAGACACTTCAGCCAGTAAGTCAGCTTCACTGGGGGCCCAGCTTAAATGCCTCTGTGCAAACACACACAGCATGGGGAATCAGCAAGGGGAGGTAGAGAGGTGTGCATGCCTGCAGGGCTATGATCTTCTTGCCATCATGATGACCAGAGCATTGGAATGGTCTTTAGGCAGCACAGGCAGTGGAGATGAGGAGTAGGTGTCACCCTCAGTGTTAATGAGCAGCTGGAGTGCATGGAGTTGGAGCTCTGCCTGGGGATGAATGAGAAGCAGAGAGCTTATGGGTCAGGATTAAAGGAAGAGTGATGTTTAGGGAGGTGGTACAATGGGGGTTTTTCAACAATTCTTTGATATTTCAGTGTGCTTATTTTAGTATTCACGTGAGTGCCCCCATTCTCATGTCACTTGAAAACATTTAGTGAAATGCACCATCTTGTACTGATACTATTGTATGGAAAATCCACTTGTACAGCATTCTGATAGATTACGAATACGTAAGTCATTAACTTGCATATTTATTGGCAGAAGCATCTTCTAGACTTCAGCGTTACACATCAACCTTTTGCTTTTAAGCTGGAGAAATAAGTTTACTGTCTCATTCTCCTCGCAGAGACAAAAAATAAGGGGATCGGCAGGAATAACTTAATTGCTTTTCTCCTTAGTTGCCTTTAAAAAAGGCTGTACAAAGTTATGGATAAAATATACTTCATTAATTATTAAGGATTAATTAGTTTTTCACTCTTAAGATGTTCCTTGTTCTGAGATGGTTTAGTGAAGCTGGTCAGGTTAGACCTTCCAATACATTTGTTTTCACACTTGGGAGTCTGTCTTACTGCTTTACATTAATTGGCTGCACTTAACCTTGTGTGCCAAAAGGATCATATTCACAGGAAGATGTATCCATTTCACTGGGAACATATGCACTGAGCTGGGGCACTCAGCTGGCCTGGTGGAGCCAGTACCATCCTTGCTACTGTTTTGTGACAGCTGTAAAATTTTCCCTGAAGTGTGTGTATCCAGCTGGAGATTTTTTGTTATTTCTGTATGTTCAAATGTGTGGTCAAAAAAAGAAAAGATCGTCTGGCAAGTAAAGTCATTCCAAGGTAGTAGGATATTTATTAAGAATGCACACACTAAGTTAATCTGCTGTCTGGGGTTTAGATGATAGAATCCTATAATGCAAAAATGGGTGATCTTGAGAACACTCTGAAGCAGAACAGGTGACTGTGCAGTGTCTTTAAATAGAAAATAAAACAATGATGCTCTGCTTTACAGATTTTGATGTCTGCTTTTTCATGAAGCTTAAGGGACTGCAGTACTATCACACTGAGTGTGTGCACATATTTATATATATTCTGTCAACATAATTTCTGAGCTTCTATTAGTGATATGTGTTGTTTGCCCTGACTTTAAGGACTTTACTGATGAGCAATTTAATTTCAGAATTCAGCCAGGAGCTGGACTCTGCTCATAATTCTCTTACTGACTTGCGTCACCTTTGGCAAATTGCCTAATATTTGCATTTCTAGTATTTGAAAAATGCTGGTACTTATTTTTGTACACTGCTTCTGGGGGAAGCTATCTTTAGAGTGAAAAATTGCTGAATAAATTAATGTTTATTTCTATATATTAAGCCCATCACTCTAGGATTTCTTCCATATTTAGTTCCTCCAGCACATATTCAATAATAGTTTCTTTCTGGTACAATTCCCCAAATTATTTTCAGAGAACTGATTGTGGGGTTAAAAGTACAGAGGATGGAGAAGGCATGAGAGAAACAATGGATGAAATATCTCTGAAACACTCAGGTGTTTTCATGCTTTCTGCAATAAATATATGGGTAAATGATGCATTTTTATATCATGAAAATTAGAGGGTCTGTAGTAGCAATAATGCTACTGCTTCTCAGTATTTTCACCATAATGTTTTGCATTTGATTTCACTGGAAATATACAGAACAGTAAAAAATAGTCTCACTTGAGAATATTTTCCTTAGCTATTTCATTTTAAAAAAGAAAGTATAATGTACATAAATTGAGGATGTAAATGAGAAATCAGAGAAGTTCCCAGTGCAGCACAATGCCAATTATATTTTAATGTTATGAACTACTGATGGATGCACGTGTGTGAGATATACATGCATAAAATCTAGTAAATTTGACATTTTCTAGAGAGTCTTCCTTTTAAAATTTCCTGATGCTTGTCTGTTTAAAATCTATTTATAATCTTATGCCTATTGAAAAACTGTGACACCAGTTCAATTTCATTTTTTCAAAAAAACGTAATACTAATTTTTTGTGTGTGTGATCTGGTAAAAAATCCCAGTGAAATTCTATCCAATATATGATGAAAAGAGTGACCAGGTTTAATTGTAGCCTAATCAGAATTACCAAAATAAAAGCATCTTGTATAGAAAATTATTTACAATCAAGTAAAGTAACACTTTACTATGATAATTGATTGATTACTATATGTTAGCAAAATCTAACAAATTAGCTATAACTAGTTTATTAGTGAAGCAAAGCAATAATGCTCAATGAAACATTAATTTCAACAGTGATAAGATCAAATAGTAGGAGAGACATGCAGACATCTGTCCCGCATACATGGCTAATTACAGATATGTGCTGTGTTTAACCCATGCTGTGGCTACACCAGAGAAGTTGTATTCCCATGCACCTTCCATTCCAGCTGACTGCAGGAGGGCACCCATCTGATAAGAATGGGGTTGTTCTGACCATTCAGCATAAATAGTTATAAAACAATCAGGAATTATAAAACTACTTCAGCCTAGGTCCAGCAACAAGGGTGAGATTTCAGTGCTTTTTTCCTTTGGATTTTTGTGCTGCCTCCATTGAGGTTTTGTTTCTGCACATAAGTTGTGCCCGTTGGTGGCTATTCCTCTAGGGTTTTTTTGAAGTATCTTGGCCAAAAAAATAAAAATAATTTACTGAGATAAAGCAATTCATCTGTCCATATTTCATTCAGGTGTTTGTTACTGCACATTTTGATGCCCTCTGATAAGAAAGTGTATTTTATCTTTCTGCAAAAAATAAAACCGTACATGGCAGATACAGATGGGAGGCATCACCTCAATTAGCACCAAAATAAATTCTCAAATATCCTCGATCAGCTGTTTCTAAGAAAAGATAGCATTCTCCAGGTTTTGGGTTGTTGTTTTGTGTTTCTTTTTTTTAATATACAAATCTCATTGCATTTCAGATAATTAAAATGCCATAACAGTTTTCACATTTCATTGCCTAATTAACAGCAATAAAGGCCACACTAAATCAGGATGAATCTGTAATTTCATCACTAATCGCACAAGTGTGAGTGTCAGAATCATAATGACATGCACAAATCTGGAGGTAATGAGGCTGTGGCTGTCTGGGAAATTAGAGCAAGTGCTGGCACAAATTGTACAGCAAGGTTTATTCCCATTTTATTAATTATATGCTTGCACAGGGAATTGTAACCAACTCAAATTACTTTAATTTGTGAAATTCATGCTCTAGCTATGAACCTGACATCTGAGCATGAAGTTGGGTTCCCCATCCCACCCTCAGTGCAAAAACTGTGAAACATCTCAGTGCCCTGAAATGTTTGTTTAGATGTGAAGATTTTGACATTCTAACATGGAAGGATATTGCAATGCTGATGGCAGCACTGTTGCATAGTGACCATTTTGTGTTGGTGGGACCATCCTTCCGTGTAGGACACCAAGGCTTTCTCAGGTGGAAAGGAGTTTCAGTAATACAAAAAATTAAGAGTATGGCAAATAAAAATATTTGGGGCATACATAATGACTGGTAGAATTTAATTTCTTCTCTTAACTGGTATGACACTTCTTTGATAAATTGAAAAATACCAGCTTGACTGTTTCAGTCAAGTGGAAGTATAGTTTTGCATTCTAAAAAAAACCTGTTGTAGTGCTACAGACAAATAAATACTGATTGAAACTTGATTCCTGTGATGTTGGTTGATTTTATGAACAGATCATGCAAGTCAAACTGTGTTTTAGACCAAGATGATTTAATGATTTGTGCTGATTCTGTCTTGAGGCTGTATGATAAACTGCCGAGTAATTTGCGTGTTTATACACCTGACTTGACTTTTTTGGAACACATACATGTTTTATGTTGATGACCAAGGATGACAATGATCTTTCTCACACTGAAGTATAATTTGGTAATACTTAGTACCCAAATATCATACTTCAGGCTTTTGTTCTAAATGCTACTAGACTGGTACATAGAAAATCTTCTGTAACATGCTCATAAAATCAGTATTCATTGTATCTATATTCAGTTTCTATGTTGTAGTAATGTTTCTAATCAAACAGTTAATATCATACCTGCTGTGGTTGCCAAAAGGGTTGTTCAGAAGGGGTTGAATGAATTATGTTTCCTGGGTTATGTTTGTTATGATGTTGTAAAGTTGTAAAGGTGCCAGTGAGTTTAATTGTTAGCTTCAGTAGCATGATAAACATTTTAGAAGAATATTGACAATCCTGGAGTGGGAAATGCTTGATTTATTCTCTTTCCCTAGATAAAGGTTGTTACTAGCAGGTAACTCCTTGTATTAGGAGTTAATAGCTAAAAAGTGTATTCCAAAACCCTTCTGTAGTCATACTGAATGCAGCGTTAGCTGTTGTAGCAGCCAGCAGTGCTAATTTCTTTAAATCTGAGAGAGATACCATTTCCAGTTTCTGGTAGTCACCAGGAAGAGCTGGTGTATTGCCATATAATGGATCAGGTTCCTGGCAGAAGACTGTATGAGCAGCCATCTTGTGTGTGAAACATGCAATGCTTGGCATGAGAATGTCTTTCAATCAAAACAAAACCTTGATGCATTTCATTGCATCTTTGCTCCAGACTGGCATGTGGTTTTGCTCACGTTTCCAATCTTGTTAGGTCTTTTAGGTCTTTGCATTAAAGGAAAAGAGTAGTAGCCTTTTAAAACCTACAGCAGCACAAAAGGTTTTTCCTCCACTTGAGTTTTTTTAATCAGCCCAGTTGGACTTACTCAGTGCTCTGCAGATAGGCTATGTCCTTAACCAGCATGTGGGGTTTATCAAGGTACAGATGAAGCCACTGCCAGCATAAACCTAGTAGTCACATCTTCATCTTTTATTAACAGATGGTATTAGAAGAATTTCAGTGTCATTTTTCAAAGGACTTACTGATTGCTACTTCAGGCGAAAACTTTATCTGTGTCCTTTCCTGTTTGGCACCACTTGCTCTTAAGAAATTTGATTTAAAAGTTGAAGTTTGGCAAATCCATGGTTCTGCCACCTCCCATAAGGCTAGTTGTTCCACCTCAAGATGCTGTCTGTCAGATTCTTGGTTTTAAACTCCTGTTCACTAGTAAAAGATTTTGGAAATCATAAAGCTCTAGGAGTTTTTGCCCTAAGAGGACAGACTGAAGTGTAACCCACACAGTGAGTGGTAGTGTGTGCTGGCCTGAGTTTATCCCCAGTCTTTGATGCATAGCAGGCATGTCCTCTCAAGTCTGTCTTAGGAGAAAAACTTTCAGTGGAAATTACATCCTTTTTTCTCAAGTTTTGTTCCTTAGATTTCCCCACAAAGCATTAGATATTTTTTGAATTCAGCCTTGTCTTGTATCTGTAAATATTCTGTGACCTTTTATTTGACTTTAAGAAAATTAGGTTGTCCATCATATCGGTTCAAAATTTATTTATTATTTGCATTCCAGTACTGATGTACTATAATCAGGAG
Source organism: Leptocoma aspasia (assembly GCA_013399835.1). NCBI lineage: Eukaryota > Metazoa > Chordata > Aves > Passeriformes > Nectariniidae > Leptocoma > Leptocoma aspasia. Next base: position 123,370 of record VXAX01003126.1, read on the forward strand.
CTAACATTAAAAAAATTTTTTTTAGAGCTTTTGCACATCTGTGAATATCAAGAAGACTATGAGGTTTGGGAATAAAGAATAAGGGGAAAGGAAGCTATATATTTTATCTTAGTATTTATTTCCTAGACTAGTTTAAATTTTTTGTACAACGTACCTTTTTCAGTTATTTTGGTTGGATAGAACAGAGAATGCTGTTTGGTATCCCAAAAATCCCAAAAGGTGCCCCATGACCTTGGTACCATGCACAGGATGAATTCCATCTAGCCACCATCACAGCTTCTTGGAGGTTCCAGAGTTTCTGCTTATCTCAAATATGGAACTGAGATGCAGGAAAGTGAATTTTCTCAAACCTGAGAGGCAGAACTGTAGACAATATTCTCTCCCCAGGTTCTCATACATTGCCTCTGTGTGGATTTAGTATTGTAAGGATCTTTGTGAATTTATACACTGAACTGGTGGAATTCTAGGAAATCATCAGAAAGCAATTGAGTGTATAAGAGTAGAAGCAGCAGCTCAGCACTGAGCAATGAATGGGTTTTTATCTACAACTTAGAGGTGGCAGTGCTAATCAGATATCTATCCGATATCTACATCTTTTCTTCCTCTTCCCTTTCTTTTCTGTGTAAGTCGATTTAACAGATGCCTTTTTGAAGGATAAGAAATACTGAAACATGATTAAAAATTGAATGCCTAAGTTTATCGATAAAGATGATCTAAAGTAATATGTGTAAAGCTCTAAAGCAACAGTATGAATTGCAGTTGACCTAGTTTTTTGTGACTTGATGAGCTCATACTGGCTTTGAAGGTACTTAAGCTTTTGTAGCATGAACTATTATTCTGAAATGCGATTATCCTGTTGAACTGTGGTTAGAACTCATTGTAACTTCATTCATTATTCAGAAGACTGTAGCCTTAATAGTAGCTTGAGATACATGTCATGTATTTGTAATGAATTAATTCGCTTTCAGCATTGATCAACGCTTAATGTATAATTAGTGAACAGATTTAACAATCTGCTAGGATGATACTGTCTGCTACATAACCATTGTGCTCATATCTCACAAAATCCGGGGCAGAGAGAGGCCACAAGAGAAAGGTTTTCACAACAGCACTGTTGTTGTTCGACAAGCTAAGATAATATGTTGTGTATTGCTGCATTTCAGAGCGTAATATTTGTGTGTTGTATTGACATTGAGTTGGTACTGGAAGGCAAGGTAAGATGCAATATGCAGTGTCTAACGCTGGCTTTAGATTTGAATTTCAGGAATGCATACCTGTGCTGCCTAAGGTTATAGTGAGGTGGGGTTGGTCTCTTCTCCTGGGTAACAAGCAACAGAATGAGAGGAAATGGCCTCAAGTTGCACCAGGGGAGGTGCACCCTTCACTGGAAGGGTGGTCAGGCATTGGAACAAGTTGCCCAGTGGAGGGGTGGACTTACCATCCCTATGAGATGAGATGTTCAGAAGACATCTACATGTGGCACTTGGGGACATGGTTTAGGGCTGAAGATGGCAGCTTTAGGTTAGCAGCTGGACTTGATGATCTTAAAGGTCTTTTTGAACCTTAAAAATTCCATTATAAGGGACATACAGTTCTAAAATTAACCTAGGATGACTATAGCAATAACTGGAATTAGATCCCTCTTCTGTGTGTGTTTGTATGTTTTGCTGTCTTACCCTTAGCAGGGTAATTGGAAGGTCTAGAGGGACTTGTTGCTAGGAACACCCTCCCTCCCTTTACTGAGCTTGCACAAGTGTGCAAGCTCAAGAATTTCCCAGGTGTAACAAGCTGTTCTCAGCTATTGTACTACTGCTCTCCACTCAGAACTTTACAGAGGTATCCTGTACAAATACTTCAGAGCAGTGTTTGAGGGCTTCTATCTATTCAGGCATAGAGTGTTTGAATATCTACAGAAGGAATTTATGAATGAATGAATAAATAAATAAACAAGTAAACACTGTATGCATTTGCTTCTTAGGAATTTCTGCAAGTATAGCCCCATTTCAGAAGGACACTTGGCCTGTGCTCTTTGCTGGTGAAAGCCTGAGCACAGGTGCCCCAAATGCATATTGGTAAATGGCTGTCCTTGGTTAGTGTAGGTCTGAAACCCTGAAATATGCACAGCATTCAACAGGTTCTAAGCAGCAAAATTCAGATGCTATTCCTTATGTTGCAATGACTTCCTGGGTTGCTCTGAGAGCGTTGGAAGAGCTGGTAATGTCATATGGACAGCTGTAGTACAGCACAGCAGTCAGCTGTTCACAGACAACAGCTAAGAGCTGTTTTAGGGAGCACTCATGATGTATTTAAACACAGTTCTCATATTACAAGCAATTAGAATAAGTGGTTTGTGGATAAAATTAAAAGTTTCTGCATTTTCATTAAATTTGATAATTTTATCCCTTGAAATAGTTTTCATATAAAGTTACACTGTGTCTAATAATAATTATGAAATAGCATCATTCTTCTAATTCCAGCTGGCCAAATGTTTGGTTGCTGAATGTTTTTCAGTGCAAATACTTGCTAAGCCACATGAGATGGTGAAATGGCTTTAACAAAATAGTAATCTGTAGTCAGCTTATCAGAGCACTGTCTTTCTGGGGTTACTACTTATCAAACCAAGACACTTGAAAGGCTTTAAATTTGTTGATTTTCTACACATTTTAAAAGGATTCTTCTGACTGCAGCTGTAACTTAATCTAGTGCTTCTCAGAGGAACAGTTAAGATGTAAAAACCGGTGTGCTATCACTGGGTACAAAAGTGCAGTAAGAGTCTCCTGTAAAAGGAATATCAGACAGGCAGAGTTCAGGAGAACACGCTGCTCTCAACATGGGCAGAATTGCAAGCATCTCTCACTGCAGCAGCTGTAGCAATTGGCCAATTAAACAGGTTTTATTGAAGATCTGCAATAGCTAATAAGCTTTTAACGAGCTATAAAACACCCCAGGGATTGCTATTAACAGGCTGGGTCATAACCAATACTTGTTAATTCTAACTAGCCTTATTGTTTGGATATGGAAGGAGTAAGTGGACTATATGCCAAATGTAAAAGTGGAGACAACATTCCAAATTAATTCTGATAGTTTAGGGAATATTTAGAATTTACTTCAGCAGATAAAACAACCATTTTGAAAAGGAAAGTCTGGGGGCATCTTTTTAGCTTTCCATGTCATTAAGGCAAAGATGAGACTTCCAGCCATCAGACTATAGCACAATCACAGAAAGGCTGATAAAGAAAACCAGAAGTGTTTGAGGGGATTAGGGATTTTCTATAGTTCTATGTAATACAAAACCATCTCTAGGGGAATCGCTGTTCCAAAACACAGGACTTAAGTAACTATAGTAACTACTTGCCTGGTACTGTGTTTATCTGATTGGCTGAATGTTATTTTTCTCAACCAAAATGGTTATTTAATCTTACACACTGGCAGCTTGGGGTTTTTTAAAGATAAAACCTAGATGGCTAATAGAGAGATATTTAAGGATTAAGAAGTTGTAGAAAGTAAGATGTTGACAGGTAAGATATTCTTAAAAGTTTTAAAATACTATACATAGTAAAGAACTCAAGAAGTATTTAATCAGTATTACTGTTATAGGATAAATTCATTGGGATTCCTAGGATTTTGAGCGAGTGACTGATATAAGCTGGAACTGTGAATTTTTGGGAAGTTCTTACCAAATTTCCAAGCAGCCTCGATAGTTTGCATTTTTAAATTTCTGATGTCACATTTTCTTGTAGTTAGTCCAGTACTGTTATTTCCATCATACTATTACCAAAATGTCAGTTCAGGTGAAGATTCAGATTATTGTTCAGGGAAATTGCCATGATCCACACACATGCATCCAATTGTGCACTTAAAGACAGAAAATAATATTGCCTAATATAGGTCCTCTTTCCAGCTCCATGCATGAAAAGCACTTTCCTCAGTGTAACATAAAGTCCATACATTAAGATTTCAATTACTAAATTTTTGCACAGAAATGTAGGCTTCAACTCTCTAAAAAACTAGTTGTTTCATGTCCTGGAGTGTTTTTCTTCCTCTTTGGTAAAGCATAGTAATGGAAATTTTCTGCACCTAAAGTAACTAGTAAGTTCAGAGTTTTATGTAAATATTTGCTTGTGCACTTTATAAGCATCTGTTACAGTTTGCAAATGTTTGGAGTTGGCAATAAAAATATTTGCAGGTATAGCTACCAGAGAAAACATTCCCAGTGTAAAGTGTGTAAAAGAAACTGTAGCACAAAAAAATGTCTCTCTTCATGAATGAGATATGTTGCAACAAGAATCAGGCCTATAACCATCAAGGCTGTCCCAACAAAAACTTCACTTACACTGCAGTTGTTTCTAGAAAATTACCTTTGGTTTCTTGGCTGCGAGTTAATTGAAAGTATAAATAAATAATAAATAAAACCACTCAAGTAACATTTTAAGTGAAATCTGTTAATGCAACAAGTTAAGATTATCTGCAACAGGCAAATAAACAAGAAGCAATAGAAAGACTGTAGGTAAACCAGTAAAATGTTGGCTGCAGCTGACTTCAGCAGCTTTCTTGTTCCAAAGCCACTACAAAAACAATATAAATTCGAAACAGTGCAGCATGTAAAATGCCACTTGGTGGTCATTTTGTTTGTATCTGCTGTGCAGTAAAGTACTTAAAATTTTTCATGTGGGCTGTAACCAAATCTTTTATCAGGGGTGAGTGTGGGAGGTGGAGTATGGGGGTCTGTGGAGTAACACCAAAATACATCTGTAATATCCTGTTCCTATGGTATAAAATCAGTAGACAGATAAGTTCTCCAGAGCAGCTCACCCAGTTCTCTGAGATCAGTTGAGATGTTTACTTTCAACTTGCAAAAGTTCCAATTAGTATGCTGAGATTTCTTCAGGGATTTCACAGAAAAATTAGGTTACTGCAGTTGGGTCTTACCTAGAACAGTGTTTGCAGGAGCTGCAGACAAAAAGGCTGGGCAAGCATTGGAAGTGTGGCACAAGCACCACTTGGTTGCATGGCTGCATGTGCAGGTTGCTGGGTTTGAAGTTCACCATCCCCCTTGTACTCGTCCCTTTGCTGGGTCTGGGTTGGTTACAGTGCTGTCACTTTCCTTGCTTCCCTGATAGTTTTCATGGAGGCAGGTCCTGGTTGATTCCCCGGTGATGGATTGTACTTTGCAACTAAGTTCCTAGATGTGCATGAATCCTGCAAATTCATTGTTAGCACAGACTCTTCCTGAGCCCCTGCTGTGCAGTTTCATTTTGCATTTAGTCTTGTCAGTTATTTGTGTTATTTAGAGAAAAAAATGAACAAATGAACACCCACTGGGTTTTGCTAATGGGTCCAAGAAAACAAGCACCCTTCCACTTTAGCTAGAAAAGGAAACATATATAGAGAGCATAATAAATGTCTGTGTATTTCTTATGGGTTTATTTTCCTCAGCAAAGTATTGTTTGAAGATAATTTCAGAGCTTCTAGAGGTTTATTATTCCCCTCCTGCACAAAATTTTTACCTTTCTGCTTAGGGAAACAAAATAGTGTCCTCTAGCTATTTTCTCACCAAAGAGCCATTATGTAACCCGTCCTTTTATAATCCTCTGTCTCTCTTTCCCAGGCAGCCTTGTCTGAAGATCCCAGTTCAGTAGTACATTTAGAGTTAAAAGTGAAGTGAGTTTTGTCTTATGTAGCAAGCCCTCGTCCAAGGTTGCTCCCTCTGAGTAGCTGGTCAGTAAATGGTTGTTTATTGCACCTGGCCTCGGAGAGCAGATGCTGCTCTGACAGAGAACTGCAGTGTGAGTGTGCCCTGAGGCCATCACTGCTGCCACGTTTTTATAACCTTAAGCAAAGTGCATAACTTAGTGACATTCTTGGAATTGTCAGAGGTAGTTGATGGAAATGCATCTTGAAGAAATGATATTTAAAAGATTTATTGAGGACTACGTTGCACAGTCTGTACTGCAGAAAAGGTTGTGAAAAGCTCATTGTGGTGTTGCTTTTGGATAGAACGTGGATGGAATGGCTGTGCAAAGGCTTGTTAATGCAAGTGACAGTGACACTGTATTTGATAAGACAAATGGATGTAGAAGAAGCAAAGACTGACTTTTACAAAATGTAGTTGGTTAATGCTAGGATTCTAGAATCTGTTTTTGCTTAAGTCTACAAAAATTACGAGGAGACAGACTGCATACATCTGGTTTTAAGCTGCTGTAAGCAGAAAAGAAATTAGGTGCACTGGATTGCCCAAGTTCTGATTTTCATTTGGATTACATTTGTAAATTCTATTTCTCTGTTTTGAAAATTTTAATTTTCTATGTTTACATAGTTAACTATTTTGTTACTCTTCTCACTTGCACAAAATGTAAAGGGACTGCAAAGCACTGGGCTTTTTTACACCTCTGTAGTGAAATGGAGAAAAAGAATGGCATTGAAGTATTTCAGTTTTACACTTAGGGCACAGTTTGATTTTGATCTTTTTCCTATTCTATCTAAATTGCATAATTTGCACAGATTAGATATTACTAATGCAAAAATGGTTACTCCAGGGGACATGAAGGTGTAGAAACTTTAGGTTGGTAGTTGACTAAAATATTAGAAAAGTGATAAAAGTTATTTTCTTAACTAGCAAAGCTTTATGCTGACGAAACCCTAGTGCAGATTCATTTATCTTTTTGTCCATTTTACTTATTGTGATGAAGTAGCTGATTTTGGTGCTGCCAATAAAATCTTGGTCAGTCCTGTAGGTGTGTTTTCATTTTGGAGGGATCACAAATTGGGGTTAAATTGTGACGTACCAGTTGACTATTTAAATGTGTACCATTTCACAGATGAGCCTGGTCTTCTTGACAGGGAAAACAGTTTTATTCTTTTATGGGTTTATGTCTTATCCTGAAATATTGGTTTGTTAATTCTTACTGTAAGATAAAACATTGAGGGATTGTGCAGTTACACGAAGACCAAGATTATCCTATGTTATAGCCTAAAACTGCAAACTGGCAAGAAATATGTGTGCTTTGTGACCTCTGAAGTGCTTGTTATTTATGGAGTTTTTGTTGTTTTCATTACAAAAGTAAAGAATTCTCATCTTTCACTTTCACTTGCAAGTTTCCAGAATTTTTATCAGTCTGCACTTCTTTCACAGCATCAGGTGTTATCTCTCATGCTCATGACTTGCAGTTATGAAATCTCTGAAGCAAATCTCGATGAACTTCCAACCATAATATTAAACCGTGGTACCATTGTAGTACTACCTACATTTATAATATTGTGTCGCTTGAACAAAGTTTTAGAATGCCACAGTATGTTAGTATGTTCTTCAAGTTATGATTAGAGTTTTGGAAATATTGTTTACTGCTTTTTTAATCACAGTGATTGGAAAATAATTCTGATTTAACTGGGTTTTCTTAATAGAGAAGTTAAAATCATTGTAACAAATCCATTTATGTATTAACTGACATTACATTGGCAGTGACTTTTTTAGAGCCAGTTGGTAAGCAATCTGTTTTGAAAATTAATATGCTCTCAATAGGACAAGTGAAAAAATAACAAATTACTAGAAAATGTAGCTTATCTTTGTTGACTTGCTGAAATACCATAGCAGTGATTAAAAATAACAGCCATTTTATCCATGTTCTTAAATTCCAAGGTTTAAAAAATATGATCCTATTTAATGGCTAGTTAGTATTACAGAAACCATATATAAATGATAAATCATGGCTAACTGTCTTATCGAGGCATTTCTCAGTATATATGCATGGTGTATACTTCAAAAAAACTAATGTTATACCAAATTTCAGAACCTGCGATCCTTTAAGTATGTTGTACAATTATCTGAGCAAATTAGAGCAGTAAGATGCCAGATCTGCTGCAATTAACATTAAGAACCTGGTTCTATTTCTAATGCTTTTCTAAACACTGTAAAATTAATACACTTACTTAGATTGACCTTGGAGTTTTTGTATGTTCCCAGACAAGCCTTATGCACCAAACCAGCACTTGTTGGAATATGATTCAGTATCTCATCTGCTCTTTTCTTATTCTTCCTGAGCCACAAACTTTGCTGGTGATTGACATGTTCTGTTAATGCTCGTTCAAGTATGGAGATTAAACCATGACTGATGGAACTGTCCCAGACTTTTTCATTTACCTAGATTTCTCCCTCATCTACTGCAATTGCACATATTTGCCCTGTGGGAAAACAAAATGGAAATAGGTGCTAAAACCACAATAAGTTTTACATTCACCTAACTGATTACAATACTTATGGGCAAAGTAATACAAATGATTTCTGGTTTTTTATTTATTTCCTGGTTCAAAGGGATGTGTAGCAGACAGTGGTGTTGGCTGGAAATTGGCAAAGGCTGGTTAAATGTGACCCTTAGCTGAATGTTGCTGTATGATTTGTTGAAATGTTCTTGATAGATATCGTGAGCTTCCAAACACCAGAACTGGGAATACTTCAGAATACTTCATGAAGTTAGTGAAACAGTTTATCACTTGTAATTCCTGTTTCTGTGGTCCTTTCTTATTAATTTCTAATATTTGTTTGACTTCTTGGCAATTTTTGAGTGCTACACTGATGCTGACAGAGAAAAAACTATATAAAGACCAAGGTCATTTTTCTGGGTGATGACAACTTATTCAGAACCCATATATTTTTCTCATAGTTATTATTTTGTGTTTATTGGCATCCGACTTCAGTTGCTATTTTATTGCGACATAATTTGTTTCTCTGAGCTTCTGCAACTCATTTTGGTCAAGTTTGGTTTTTAATTGGCTCTGAGCATTTTCATATCATCAACAAATTTTGCAGCCTTGTAATTTACAGATTTTTCTGTATATGGAGTGGACTGCAGAGGTCACAACACAGATATTTGTGAGATGTTGTGCCTTCTTTCTGTTGTGAAAACAACCACTTACTGTTGCCAGATAAACAGTCCATATGTCTAGTAATTTGATGAAAAAGCCTTATTCAGTGCAGAACTATGGATTCCTACTGGTATCTTCTTTCCCTCTTGAGAGGGTTTGAAGTCAGAGAAAGCCAGGCTTCTGAGACATCAGAAATAGAAAATCATGGAAAAAATTCATCTAACAGCTGTTCTCTCTTTAAGGGATGCATCTGTATCCCCAATTGACTTGCAGTCTGCCTTTGCACTGCCCTTGGTAGGAGATAGATGCCTACTTCCATTGGTCACACAGATTAGTCCCCTTACACCAGAGCAGTTGTTGTCTTCCAATGCTGTCATTACACATGGTGACACTTCAGCTGCAGCCATGCTCTGCTCCCATTTCCCCACTGGCAGAGAGTGGACAGCAGAAACCTGTGGGCTGATGCACCCGTGCAGTGCAATGCTCTGGAAGTGACCCTGCCTGGGGGCTCAACCTGGGAATGCTCAGCTCGTGCCAAATGCTTGTGCAGCTCTTCCCCATGTATGGGCTGGGCTGATAAGCTTGGAGAAACACTGCCTGCAGTCATGGCTTTGCCATGTTCTACCACTTGATCCCTCTGTAGGCTGCAGGTCAGTGTGTAACTGGCAGTGACTGGATGGTGTGCAGGTATTTCCCAGAGTTCCACTGCCAGCAAAACCACGTAACACGCAAGTTTTGGGTTTGAAATACCTTCACTCCCCCTTGGGCTTAGTGTTGCAGAAGTGCATGGACACCATCAGACAATCTTTGAATTAATAAATATTTTCAGGACTGAATAATGCATAAACCCAGCTCTTGCTGCCACCAACAATCCATGTTGTTTTATAATGAAATATGCATTTCTTTTATATTTGAAGAACATAAAGTACATTCATTTTGTGGGTAGTGCAAAATTTATGATCTTCTTAATTATTCATTTCAATCCTTTTTAAAGTTTGTAGATATATTTAAGTGACATGACAGACGACTACTCTGTCCCTTACCAGCTCTTGAAAGAAAATATAATAGATTTGGAACTCCTAAGGCCTGAGCCTTCTCTTTTCCCCATCAGTTTAGATGATCTCTACAGTCTACAGCCTGGGTTGCCCAAAACATTTGAGCACTTAGTTCTTCCTGAAGTCTTCTGTAGCAAAGGATCTTAATAGAAAGAAAATGTGTGAAAGTATTTGAGGCTCTGTGCTTGACCACCTGCAAGGCAGTGCTCAGTGGGTTAGAGGGTCAGACCTAGCATGCAGGTTTTGTGTTAGTGTGCCATGTACAAATTGGAGATGGAAGCATTCAATTTGAGTTTCATGGCCTTGTGTATTTACCTTTATAGTCAGGATTATTTTTTTGAAAGTACAGTTGTCTTTGTAATGGACATGGAGGAATAGAAATTTAGACATAAGAAACACCAGTAATAAATCATAATTTGTCAGGTCTAGTTTTTTATATCCAAATAACAAACAAGAACAGCTGTGTACTGCTTTTGACTTTCATTTGTGTCTCTTGTATGAGCACAGCTCTAAATTTTTGAACTTTGTTTTGGGCAATTTATATGCTTTACAAGTTGCATTTGTTGATAAACAGGACACTAGGAGAAAATTTTTACAGAGCACTGTTTTGAGTAATCAAAATTTAGATGAATATTTAGTTTTGATAGGTTTTCAGGTTTTCCCTGTGAGAAATCCTCAAGTATGACTTTCAGACACTGTTTTCTAAACGCTGCTATTTGAAAAACTTGATATTTTGTCAGTTCTTTGAAGACTGTCCACATGGTTGAAACAGTCAATTGCAAACCACAGGATGCAGTTCTTTCAGCTTGCTGAGCTGTCATTGCAGCAGCCTCCAGCTGCTCCTAACATGAACTACCTTGACCATGTGTACACTTCAACCACTGCCCATTTGAGACTTACCATGATGATTTGCTTGAAATAACTCTGCAAGACATTTTACTGGATTTACAGGTGAAAGACTACTTTAACTTTGTTACTTACTGCTTTTAACATGGTTATATTCTTTTCTGATTCAAAGTTGTGAACCATACACTCCTTCAATTACCAGGGTTCTTCCAGTGCTATTCTCTCCTGCGTTAAACTGCTCTCTCTGGGCTTTGAGAACTTCTGCAGTTGCAGATGTGGTTGTTCACTTACACCTGTACATCTAATTTTATGGCATAAAGAAATTAGAAAAAATTTTGTTATTAAAAATACCAGTAATATTCCTTTCAGTCACTGTACTCTCATTGTAGCAAGGAAACTGCCCAGTATTTTGATTTCCAATACTTCAAATGCAGCAACTAATGCTGTCACAGAATGAGTGTTTAACAGAGTGTAACCACTAGACTACAGTGTGCCTTCCCAAAAAATGTCACATTTCTCCTGAAATTACATTTTAATTCAACCATTGTCCTGTCTGACACATTAGTTTTAACAGACCACATACTTCCCTTTAAAAGGTCCTCTTCTGCATATGACCTGGTTCAGCAGGGGAGCATTTCACAAATTACTTAATTCTCTTTGCTGACATGCCTCAGTGGGACAGCCAATACCAGAATGTCACTCATCAGCATTTGCTTTGATGTATTTAATTTTCTGTTAGTGAATTAAAGCTGAGTTTCACATTCAGTGCATATTGATTATCTGGGGGGCCACTCTGAGGTACTGTAAGAAGGGTCTTGCTGTCTGATTCTGAGTCATCTGGGGCTGAGGATCTGACTTCTTTCCCTCTGCTGTGCAAGTGTACTGAACCAGACCCCTATGCTGTTCAACTCCAGCTGTGAAAGGCTTGATCAGCAACTGGTAGCTTTTTCTTGAATGCTAATTTTAGAGATTCTCTAGTTAGCTAATTGTGGCCAAAGGGAAACTGAAAAGCTTTACAACCATCAAGTATCTTACCATAAAGCGTTACCTTAGGCATTAAGCACTGCCCTTTTTTTGTGGGCTATTTAACCTACTCCAAAGCTGTCTGGACACAACCCTGAGTAATGTGCTGTAGAGTTTGACCAGGGAGGTTGGATGAGATGACCTCCAGTGGTTCCTTCCAACCTTAGCCATTCTGTGATTCCTAGTGCTTTTGAAAAGAAAAAAGGAAGTAGCAGAGAACAAGCAGATAAATTGTTATGTCTAATTTCTGTTTTCTGCTCAGCCTTCTGTACTGGCATTCTCTTTCAGAAATTTAAGTCATAAACCACTCTAAGGTTCTCCATGAGCCTCCTTTTTCTGTGGGCTAAATACCCCTGGCTCCCTCAGCTGCTCCTCATCAGACCTGTGCTCCAGATCCTTCCCCAGCTTCATTGCTTAGATGAGAGTGTTTTCTAGAGCTTGCTAGCTTGTCATTTACATAATGCAAGGAGTTTTAAATTATTTGGCTTATACAGAGGAACACACTGCAATCAAGCTTCCACCAAGCAAGGATTGTTGCTGAATCCTTCATGGCCCTTTCCTATGTTAAGTAAAATTTCAGAATTTCTTTATGAAGAGTACATACAAATTAGACCTGAGTCTCTTTATGTAAGGCTTTAAAATAATGTTGGTAGTAATTCATGTGGGCATGATATCCAATGTGAAGTTTCAATGTGTCTAGTAAAAGCAAGTACAGCCTTGTTTTATGTTGGGGATATTCCATGTTGATAAATGACTTGCCTGTGACCATAAAAGAGAGGTAGGAGTAGCAAACCAGCAATAGAAGGTTTAACTCATAACTGGTCTATGAGTTAAGTCCTAGGTCCTGCTCCCTCATTACTAAATCACCTAGATTTACTATACTGAGCGGAGCAAAACTTGCTCTCAGCATCTACGTCAGCCTTGTAAAATCATCATGAACTTCAGCAAGGTTCAGCACACAATCTCCATTTTAATGTTTCTTATGAGTAGGGTAATGAAAAAGGTATTTTATTCCTCTGTCTCTACAAACATAATCCATGATGTAAATTGAGTCCTTTTTGTTCACATCTGATATACTGAGTGATGATGTTGCCTATTCTGTTTTTAATATGTGTGGGTAAGTATATTGACTTTTTTAGTACTGATATTTTAGGAACCAGGCTTATTGGCATTTTAATCATTTTTCAGTTCTAATGTTTCTATGTTTGTCGTTAAATCTTATGTACAGTTCATCTTTCCTTAATCTATCCTGAGTTCTGAAGATTGTTATAATTTTCAGTCTCCCAGTTCTATCCTTTCCTGATCTGTTTTTCCTCTGCTGTTCATAATCTCCCTCCACAAGTTTCTTCTTTCCTTGATTGTGTGCTAGTAATCCCTCCTAGATTTCTACAAATGAAATGACCTTGGTTTTGTACTGTTTTTCTTTGTGTTTGTTTTTAAGAGCACACATTTTTTCAATATTTACTATGTGCAAAATTCAAGTCATTTCAGTCACATTAAGTGTTTCCTAACACATGCTTGGGTTACTAAGGATTCCAGTTCTCAAGCTCTTCTAGAGGTTTTGCAAGACATACTTAGTGATGTGTGAATTTTAGCATTAAAATACAATAATTTTAAACATATATTTAGTGTTGCATACATTCTTAGAACTTTTTAGAAAATTTTCTTTAAAACTAGAAAAACACTTTGAGAAAAATCCCTAAGAGATTTAGTAAAAAAAGTCTTAGGAGGAGAAACTAAAATTTTACAGAATAGTTTAGAGTGTAACTGGAGAGGTGAGACTCAATGCTGATGTTTAAAAATAGGTGGAAGGAGCAGGACTGATAAAGGAGTGTGCCATTGCAATGACATCTCTACTCTGCTGTTGTTTTCCAGAAGACTCAGAATAAGCACCACCATATAGTGACTCATATAAATACACATTTGATTTGCAGAAATAAACTGTTCTAAATTCAGCAAAAATTCTACTAGAAATCAGATTTCACAGAGCTACTATGTGAAATTAATCTTTGATCCTTTCTGTAAAGCTTTCTAATTCAGAAAAAAAGGTTGTGTTTTTCTGAAATAAAGCAAGTAAATGTGCTCGGGATCTAGTTTTCTTTTTCCTGTGAAAAAAGTGAAATAAGTATTTTTTTATTGTATGTCAGTGTGTTTTCTATGCATAATTTCTGAACTTTATAGAACCTGAAAGTGTTACCATGGAATGTTTTGGATTGGAAAGGACATTAAATATCATGTTGTTCCAACCCTGCTGCCATGGACAGAGACGCCTCCCACTAGACCAGGTTGCTCAGAGCCCCATCCAGCCTGGCCTGGAACACTGCTGGGGATGGGGCATCCACAGCTTCTCTGGGCAACCTGTGCCAGTGCCTCACCACCCTGACAGTAAAGAATTTCTTCCTAATATCTGACCTGAACCTGTTCTCTCTCAGTTTAAAGGCATTACCTGTCACTTCATACTGGTCAAAAGTCCCTGTACAGCTTTCTTGTAGGGCCCCTTTAAATTCTGGAAGTTGCTATAATGTCTCCCTGGAGCTTTCTCTTCTCCATGCTGAACAACTCCAGCTCTCATCCTGTCCTCACTGGAGATGTGGTCCAGCCCTCTGACCATGTTCTCCTCTGGACTCACTCCAGCAGGTCCATGTCCTTCTTACATTAGGGGTCCTGGATCTATTGAAATGAGTTTATGAGCTACTGATAGTGTCCCTGTTGTTTATGAATTAATATCAAAGTGACTAGAGTGCCACATGCAAGCATTTCAGATGTAATACTGTATCACCATTGTGTGTTTCATGTTTCCAAAGGTGAACACTTTTCTCACTTTCTTGCAATGCAGATTAATCTGACTTTGCAGCTTTGTTTTTGAGATACCCTGAATCCTCACACAATTCAGCAACAGAATCAAGGTCTTACACATGCATACTTAGGATACTTATCTTCAGGGATACAAGTTATTATTCAGGTAATAATTCCTTATCATAATTCTAACTCAGTTAGACTTGACACTTGAAATAATGTGGCTGTTCATACTGGACTTGAAAAATGCAATAAGGGGAAGAAAGATAAATGTACACTGCATGTAGATGGGAAAAAATCCAGCCAACCAAAAAAACTGCCACTGATTATTCTTTTACTGAGAAACAATGGAAAGTAGTGTGGTGTATTTTCATTGGTTCTGGACCACACTTTTTAAGTCTGTCTTCCATATCATCTCCCATTTCTGTTACTTTAATTCACATTGCAGAGCAGTCCTGAAATACACAAAACTAATTTTTTTTGGACAAGAAGTCCAAGATTCTGCTATGGAAACCCAGGGTCTAGCACATAAGGAAAGCCTCATGTGAGGTATTTTATAGTATTTCCTCCATTAGTGAAAACTTCTGTTTTGTGCAATGAGAAAACAACTTCTTGATGACTGTCTAACGAGGTTATCTTGCATGATAAACCAAGACAGCAAGATTCATAAGCCTCCAGAATGCTTTGGAATGCATAAATTATAGAAGTTATTAGTATGTTTTGCATACAGTGATTGCATAGTTATTTTAAAATACACTTTCCGTGCAGTTGAAGTTAAGCAAGCAACCAGTCAAGTTTAAGAGGTGCCGAAGTTATTCTGTGTTTGCTTGCATTAATGAAAATCCCCATCTTTGCTATTTTTAGAAAAAGATGTTAAGCTCCAGTTTCAATTTTTTCAGTGCTAACCCATGCAGGAAGATTATTTCTGTGCATAAGGGCTACATTCTTCACTGTATGTGGGGGTGGAGTGGAGTACCCAGTAACAGCATCCTACAGTCTAACAGAACTCACCTCCCAGATGTGACTTTCATTCTTTACTAATGAATGTATTATGTCCTTTTAAAAAACTTCTTTGATCCTTTTCATTTATTTTCCTTTATCTAAACATGATATGTGAATATGAATCCTGTGATTAATTCTCATGCATTTGTTCTATCAACTGGTTTTCCACATTAATGCTGGGGTGGTAAAGATGGTGAAAATACCCTAATCTTTACCCCCCAAAATAATACAGTATGTCTTAATAAGAACTTTATATGAAATATTGACAGATGCTATATCAAAATATTTCATAGACGTTCAGATATGAATATTTAAAGCTCCATACAAATTTTAAAATAAAGTGAGAACTTTATGTAGAGATCTAAAGTATTTTGAAAAGGAAGTAAGACACTGAACAACTTTCTCTTATAGAGTAAGAATTTTATATTTTAAAGTATTTTATTAATTTTATTTGTAAATTCCCTGTGATGCATCTGAAAATCAAATTCAAGAGCAAAAATGCTATCACTGTTTGCAGAATTAAAGTTGACTAATTTGACTACTAAAAAACCACTTTGAGTTTATTTCTATGTGTTTGTGCTTCAAGTGTCACTAAAATACTTCAATGTTTATGTAGTTTCTTAATTAACTAGATACTCTTTTGGAAATATTTGTGGATCCAAATGCAAGTACTTGTGTACTAATGTGTGCAAACATTGACTGTCAGAGGGGAAGAGTTTAGGATTTGCCTATTTGTTCAAGGAAGGACAGATACCATTGATTTGATACTGACAAAATGGTAGGGGTGTGTGTGACTTTCTAAAGACCTTGTGAGTCTTGGTTTGATTCACAGGTTGGTTTAACTTGATAAAGAACATCAAGAAATAAATTTTGGTGGTGAAGGTGAATATCAGACATCAGTCAAGAATTTTTTCCTACTGTTCTATTTGAGGTTTTAATTAGGGGCAGATAATATAGCTATAAAATGCTAATGATTTCCATCAATTTTGATTATTAGAGCTGAACTTTCCCAAGAAATTATTTAGACTCTGGGTAAAAACATAAATACCCTGTGTTAGCTTTAAACTTAATTTTGAGTATTTGGTAACTCATATGAAAAGGTAAGAAAACTTGTAGGTGTTACTTGTATTTTACTATAAACAGCATGCATTGGCTGGAAACAGTGCCTCTGGTTCTGTGAAGCTCGTGTGTTGTCTTCCTGCACTCAAAATTATAGAACCAATTCTTTACAGAATGATGTTTTTGTATCTGTAAAAATAGAGCACCTCTCTGAATTCCATTTGAATTACTCATCTTTTCATTGTGTTAAAAATAAGACTTGAATCTGAGTTATTGACCAAGTTCATGTGGTGGACGGTATAATCTACATCAGCTATAAGACTGAGAAAAGTGCTCCTGAAGTTACCTAATCCTGTCATGTAATATAATTGTGCCAACTTGGTAACTTCTTAGCCTCCCTTTCCCTCTGTGACCTTTTGGGGAACACAATAAAGATTATCTGGAATCACATAAAGAAATTTAAAGAGTTGTTACAATTTTTGAATATCTGACTTGATTTTTTTTCTAATTGATGTTTTTTATAATGGTGCTGCAGTATTTCTGAAGAAACAATTATACATCATGGCATCTTTAGTTGCCCATGTAGGGATAAGTCACTGTTTTATCATTAAAAAAAGTCCCCCATCATTATTGGCAGTATTGGTCTTGGTTTTGTCTAGTTTAATTTATAATGTTCTCCCATACTTCTGTCCTCAGAAGAAGACATTGTTTCCACATAGGTTTTATATTTTAATCCATGGTCTTCCCTCCTCTGTCATAATTGCTTAATATTTAACCACTATTCCATAGTATGAAATGCTGTGACAATGTGGTGGTTTTGTGAATTCTTTCAGCACTCTTCTATTCAATATGTTCTTATTTTATTGTAGGTACAAATTAGAACAAAGATGATATGCTCGAAAGTGAAGGTGCAGAACAAACCTACTCTGCCATAGAAGAATATGTAGTACCTGCCAGTCATGTTCATTAAAGTATGTTGTTATAGCAACTGGTTAGCCTCTTCCATACTTAAAATATCTTGTGTCAAATAATTAGTGCTGCTTAATTGTATTTTATTGCAAAAAAGGCAAGTAATTAAAGAGGTTCTTGCAATGGCTGTGGGACCAGAAAGGGTCAGAAACTACTTGTAATTGGAATGTTTCATGAATATAAATTAATAGATCTAGTAATCTATATCTTCATTCCCCAGGATCCAAAAAAGTGTCCAACATACTTGATTTGCTGTTCCTTGCTTGGAAATATTAATGGATAAAAATTACCTCTTGTCCTCAATAATTTTTTTCCTTTGTTCTCATCCGCTTAGGAAAGATGTAGCAAGTGTGATGTATTTAGCCTGGTCCACATAGACAAATGGCCCAATAAAATGCATTTTGGACTTCTCAGGGCATTTCTCTGTATTCTGCCTGTCAATCATGTGTTGTGTAAAAGCAGGTTCTTTTCCTCCAAGTTTGGTCTTCTGCATGAAAACTGTCTGAGCATTTGATCAAAGACAGCATCCATCATAATCCACAAATTTGTGGGAGAGAAAAGATTTCTAGCAACATAATATGTGGGATTTCAAATCAGCAAGTGCCCAGATCAGTCAGCCAAACAAGTTAAAACCATCTCAGTTATGGAATTAGAGCCTATTGTTAAGACAAGAACCTGCACTTTTTTCCGTGGTGTGAGGAAGTAATTTTTATTTCTCTTCAGGACTTCTGGAAGTGATCACCAACCATTTTTGATGCTGAGTACAGAATCCCTTATCTGGCAGTAATGGTTCTTTACTTAAAGGCAAAACTGTGCCATCCTGAGGGGGTGGGGGATTGAAATTAAAGAGCTTCTGAAGTGGTGCAGTAGTTGTGTGTAGTCTACAAAGTGTGTAAAGCAGTACTGGCACTTACAGGAGTAAGTGGCAATGCAGAGTGAGAGAGGAACAGATTACAGCCCTCCACTTCCTGTACAAGTAAGTACAACTAAAATATCACGCAGCAAAAGCCTTACCAATCCCAAATTAGGTCACTGAGTCTTCTGTGACTGCAGTTGGAACTGTTTTGTCTAATCCAAGCAATATTCCCCATGTTATCCGTGCTCTTGCATTGTACAGCTGACAGTCCCATCTGTTTCTCTTCATCTCTGAGCCTCTCTCTCATCCTCCTTTTTTGTGTCTTCACCTAACAAGGTCATTCATTCCTCTTCTCTGTGCATACCACTGTAGCAGGAGCTCGTGTTAATTAGGTATGTGGGGCACAGGGAGTTAATCCCAGGTGGCACCTCTGCCATATGGTTTTGAAATAGCTCTTTGCAATAAAAGTAGAGCTTTACTTCTACCCTCAGGCCTGGCTTAAGGTAGAAAAGTTGACTTGTTTGTGGGTATGAACCTTTCAGAATCTTGTCAGACATAATTCAACGGAAACAATTTTTTTAAATTAAAGCAATCAAATTATTTTTCTGGGCCTCTAAAAGAAGCAATGTTCACTGATGAAATCAGAAGAAAAAAGGAAAATGAAAGCTTCTTTCCTCAACAGTTGTTTCTGAATTGTGCTTTTAAGAAAAAGAAAAAAAGACATTTCTTCATTCCACATTGTATCCATCCCTCAGCCACTATGCTTTTAGTAACTGATCCTTTGCAGTATTTTTCACTCTTTAATCTTGCTTTCAGCTTTCTGGATTTGCCTTTCTTACATGCATATCATAATGCTAATATTTAACTTGCTTAGCTTTACAGTCAGTGAGTGTTTAAGGTACATTCTTCTTTTATTCTTCTTTTATCTTCTTTAAGTACTGGTGATTGCTCCATTTGTTGGGTGACTTGTGTAGGTAGTGCAAAGTGATAGTGTTTTGAAAGTGTTATTGCAATTTAATATGTTTGCATATGGAACAACTTTGGAAACAAATGCCTGACTGTTTTACCTTTAGCAGTGTACTAGGATAATTTGTCAACACTTACTGTCTGAATTTGCTCCAATAATTGCAAAAAGGAAACTTCTGCCATTCAAGCACAGCAAAAGAATTTATTTTCTAACTTCCCTAGATGTTAACAAAATTTAGATCTACACAGATCCCCATATGCTCAGTATAATGCACTTTTCATTCTTCCTTTAAACCAACAATTTCTTCAGGCAATCAAAGATCTTTTGAGAGGATTAATGCTATAAGTGCTGTTTAATTAAAGATTTTTTAAAATTATATACATACCTGTTAGAGGTAAAGAGTAAATAGTATTGCATTTTGAAATTTCCAGTTAATTTAAAGGGGGCAAAAATGTGGTGGCCATCATTTTGTCCCTTGATTTGCAATCCAAGTGTTACTGTTTAAGTAACAGCTCTTTTGGAAATAATTTTAAATATGTTCATGCATATTTCTTTTTGCTTTAAAATTTAGTCTTAATCTTAGCAATGTTTATCAGAAGGCAGATATGTGTGTTCAGCAGGAACTAAATAGATAAGAATATAAAAATATTTTTTGGAGTTAGGGCAAAGATACGGAAGATGTTCTGCTGGTTTTCATGGTGAAAAGTGCCAGGCTTTTCTTTAAAACTGAACACTGTCACATGAATATGCATTAGTTTAACTAAATATCAAGAGATTTAAAATTCATGTTCTCAAATATTTACTTAACTGCCCTGATGAAGATAGTTGCTTACAAGGGTGTAAACTTCCACTCTCATTGGTTAAAAGATAGTTTATGACTTCATAGCCTCTCTTTAATTCAAGTCATGCCAAAAATAGAGGAATTATATGATATCTAGATTGTTTTAAGGCATGTTAAAAATGTATTAACCCTCTGGGATTTGCATTTTTTATGGGAGGTTAATACTCATTTGCATGACTTTGTCATCATTCTGTCTTTTCAAAAAACAAAGTCAGAAAGTCTTACATTAGTTTTGTTGGTGTACATGGTCAATTGAAAGGAGAAAGATCCCTCTGCCAAGTATGAAAAATTAACTCAAAGTCAGCAGCAGTGTTCTTTGTTCTTCACTTAACTTGGTCCCAATAGATGGAAAAGAGTGTATAGTTCATATCTTTATGGGACACTGGAGGTTTGGAGAATTTACTGCTCTGCCATAGATTTTCCTTTAGCATAGTTAACTTCTCTAGTTACAATCCTCCCTGCCAAGGATGGAATTTATGATTTCTTTCATATGAAACTATCCACTGTATTGGGCTTGAAAACTAAAATTTATTACTGTGCTTCTATAACTACTACATGCCAAAAAAGTATCCCTGAGCTGTATTTCTTTTATTTTATAGAAGGTGTTTGGTGTTTAGCTCCTCCTTTTGCCAATACCTTTGATGGTGTTTCTTTAAGCAGCCAAACCACTCATTCAGGATAGTAGTGGAAATTGTAGGCCTGATGTGATTGTCAGCTAAGGAACCTGAACATTCTTCTGAGGCTATTTGGAAGTGCAGATAATTTTCTGTGTCTCGTTCTCAGCATTTTGTGAAGCAAATAGAATCCAAATAGTGGTTAGCTTTTTCAGGGTCCAGTCTCCCACTGTAGTTCATTTATTTCATTGTCTGAAGTTCTGGTTCCTTGCAGACAGCTCTGCTTCTGTCTGACCTAAACCATTTCTCCTGTTTTTGGAGAGACAACAGAGGCAGCATTTCATTCCTAAGGCAGTTGCTGACCTGGGTCAGTTTTACATCCCCAGAGTCCTGCAGCCTGCAGATTTTGTGCTCTGCCTGAGTTAAGTCACTTGGGAGCAGCTCTTCCTCTTCAGTCGTGTCCTTGTCCCATCTATTTTCTAACTTCCCTAGATGTTAACAAAATTTAGATCTACACAGATCCCCATATGCTCAGTATAATGCACTTTTCATTCTTCCTTTAAACCAACAACTTCTGCTGCTTGCACCCAATGCACATTCCCTTCATTTCTCCTTTGCTACCAAGTGTGTCCGTGCCCCTGCATGGGGCTCAACCTGGGCATCTTAGGAACCCTCTGGAAACAGGGCATGAGCACCTGCCTGGCACAGGCCCCAGCTGAGACAGGCCTGAGCTGGAGGCTTGGAGGAAGAACTGCACTGCTCCTTTCATGACACAGGGTGTGGAAAAGATGTTCCTGCTGGCTTTTGTGTTTCTTAAATCTGCTGGATGACATTGCTATTGACCTTGGGTTGTGTTGGGCTGATTTAAATTCGGGAATGGTTGAAGAGAGATACAAGAAGCAACTGGAAGAGCTAGGAGTGGTATTTAATTGCATTAAAATCATCCGACCTTTTAGAAGAGGATGGAAAAGAAATGTGATTTTTTAATATGTACCTTTTTTAATGAAGGAGGTATAGAAGAATTGAAAATATCAAAGTAGGTGAGTTTGCACTCAGAATTAATTTTTATACTGGAGTGCATCAAACTCCTATACACTGAATTAAGATTAACTGAATCTGACCAGGCTCCAAATCCAGGATAACAGTTTTCATTGCCAATCTGTGTAGCTCTGTGTAAATAGAGCTGATTTGTATACTTTGAGCAAGAAGAAAGTCTGTAAAGTTTTTATGATGTGAGTAAAAGAAATCCCAACAAACCCAATCTGACACACAACAGAAGTGGCATAGTTTTTTAGTTTTTGTTATTTACAGCTGAAGCTGAGCAGCAGATATATTAGTGGATCTGAACTTTGTTCAGCCTCACATCCAAAGATAAATAGCCTCACTTTTTCAGATGCAGCACGTATTATGTCAGTTCTTAGAAGAATAGAGTATTTTACTTGGAGTAATGAATCTGAAAATGCTTCAACCTCAATTGAGTTTTACTTAAACATTTCAAGAAATGGGCCCTTAAACTAGCAGTTTTATCTTCAGAGATTTTATTTTTAGGGTGAACCTGCTGGTTCTTGAAACAAGCCTGTAGGGATAAACAAACATTAGTTTTCATCATGTTGAGAAGTATTTTTAAGCAGAAACACTCTGTCTTGTCTCAGATTCTGAGACAGAAACTAAGGCAGATTATTGGGTGAGCTGGAGCAGAATGTAAGTTTTTATGTATGGTCTAGAAAGCACTAACACTTTTACTGTTTCTTGATGATGCATTGCCTTATAGGAATCTATTAGGACCTGTGTTTCTTCTATGAAGGATGGGCATTAAGCTTCTGTAATGTCAGTGCAGTGGTTTGACCCCAACTGAGGAAAGAATCACATTGGCTTTTCAACAATACATATTTTCAATTTTCCTTTAGAAACAGTCATTCTGCTGAACAGCAGTGTGTTACTGAAGGCACACAAACAGTATGCAAACCTTTTGCCTAATTTTTGACTTAAAAATCAAGGTCTTGTTTTCTTTAAGGAGATTTTCGTATGTTCCTGTCATATCCATCAGTTTGAGTTAAAATCTTAAATATATAGATAAATGTTCACCTTTCTGCCTTGTGTGATTAATTATATTCATAGATCAATATCCAACTTTAACTTTGTGGGGTCTTTTTTTGGTAAAGAACCACCATTTTGGTTATATTGAGGAATATAGCATGCACTGTATTGCTTTCAGCTGTACTTGACGTTCCCATGGATAATTTGCCAGTGTGCCACTGTGTAAAATCTCAGGTGGGTCTCTCTATAAAACCTCTGTGAAGTTGATAATAAGGGGCACTACTAACATGTAAAGCTCTCTACATAGAAATATGTAATGTTTATGTTTTCTTCTGTAGCCACAGTAAAGCACCAGAAGGTATTGATGCTCATTGTTTCTTGAGACAGGGATGCTTCTGAAAAGCTTGAATTGTCTGCTGTCTCCCCTGAGATCTGTAAATTAGGGATAATTTTCTGTGTCTCTGCAGTTGTGTCCAGCGAAGTATTATTGTTTCCAAATTACTTTGGGAATGCTGAATAAGATGGCTCTTTTGAAGAGCCCAGAGTAATGGTAGGAATGTCACTGAGGTTCTGCTTGTTTTCCTTGGGCTGGTGCATCATGGCAGGAGGTACAAGGTCAGTGGGTTTGTGTGAGGCTGGTGTGGAAGTACTGAAAACTGTCATCTATCAAATCAGTAATGAAGTATTGTGAAGAAATTCGTGAGAATGATTTTATAAAACTTACTGAAAGCAATACACCCAGAAAAACTGCTATGTTGGAAACCTCTTACTATTAAAATGGTAGAAATATTCTTAGTGCTTTTTAAAACTGACAGAGCAAGGTTCAGGCAGAACAGAGAGATTACTACAGAAAGGTGATGCTTGCTTATATATTTTTCATTTCTAGGCTGCTACTTGGATATTTTAACAGCTAACTGATTGATTTCTCTCTTCAAACTGTGTTTATAAGTTCATTAAATAATCTAAACACTCAACAGAATTATTTTTGAATAATATACCCCATTGATAGGCTTATAGTGTGCACCCCACTCCTCTCAGATGCATGAATCTCCAGAGTAAAAATTATTTCAGTGTTAGTTCATACTTTTGATTCTCTAAAACATACATAGTAGCTGTCTTTTTCCTCGATAACCTATTTGCTTTTGAAAGAACTTGTGGAATTTGTGTTAATAAAATCTGACTTTTTTTAATGTGCAAGTAAGGGATACTGTGCTATGCAACATTACCACCTTTTAAAGTTGGAAGCTTATAAATTGTAAATATGGTGTTATTGAGTGGAGAGAGGAGATGAGTAAAAAGGTGCTTAAGTGATCCTGATGAAACCAGTGTGGTGAAATTGTTCAGTCTGTTGTTGACCTTTTTTACTGCACTGTGTAATGCAGTATAATATATATACATATACACACACACATAAATAACATTATGCTGTTAAATGCCTGCTAGTTTTTTCATAAATTTATGCATGCTTTCAAAACTATTTTAAAGGCTAATATATAAAGCTTGTTAAATTGCAGGGCTAAATTGCAGGGCATCTCTGCCTTTTGCAAGCTGCAGTTTTAGGGACTGAGTGACTGAGAACTCAAAATCTGTATAAAATCTTTTTTCCTTTTCAAATTTTTTTTCCTTTTATGTTTTTATTTATTACCATTGAAGGCATCTTTTATCAAAACTGTTAGTTTCATGACTAAATCATTCAGTAGCTTATAGGATATTCAGAATTTTTGCATTTGTATTTTAGAAATTATCTTCTAAGAAGCAGAGCAGACCAAAAAATTCCCACTTTTAAAACCTTTTTTTAAAAATGTCTTCAGATTGTATTGTTTCTTGACATTTTGTCTCACCTAAAAGGAAATAATTTAAGAAAAACCTTAAATGGTAAATGTCAAAGTAGCTAAAATTAAACATGAAATAGAAGGTTATATACAACCTCTCTGAAAAATCTTGTTTTGGAGATGGGTATCTTCCCATTCACAGAGTGTCCTGATGTACACAGAGCAGCGGGGAAACGGGCTGGTACTTTTTTGGAAGATATGAACTGAGAATGTTCTTAGGAGTACTCCTGTGAAAACTGTTTTGAAGCTATTTCTGTCTATTTGTTTTGCATCAAAAATTGGAACTCTTGAGCTCTAGAATACAGCCTTTTGTGTGACTTCTCTTACTTTTATTAAGAGATACAGCTCCCTAAAAAGGGGGAAGATGGGCCCTGTCCAGCTGAGTCTAAAACTTGCCATGCATAGGCACTGTTGATAGTTATGGACATACAATTCCTGGTAGGTTCACATTTTAATAACTAAGCCTGTTGTAACTGAAGAAAACTGCAAAGAAAATGTGTGGTATAGATTTTCAAGCTGAGTA
The DNA here is from genome assembly GCA_013399835.1 of Leptocoma aspasia. Classification (NCBI taxonomy): domain Eukaryota; kingdom Metazoa; phylum Chordata; class Aves; order Passeriformes; family Nectariniidae; genus Leptocoma; species Leptocoma aspasia. Next base: position 148,649 of record VXAX01003126.1, read on the forward strand.
GTATTTTTGTTCTTTGACTGAATCTCTCAAATTTGGTATAGTGAAAGATAAACTCAATTTTCTGTAGCAGACGAAAATGATCCTTCTTTCTGATTAGAGACCTGTTGCTTATAATCAGAGTTTTGTTCATGTGAGAGCTGTGGAGAAAATACAAAGTGTTAGAAAAGAGCATTAAAATGCAATGTATGCTCAGTAATAGTTTCCTTTTCACTAAACATTTTTGCTTAAAGAGTGATTCAGGACTAGTAAAGCAAAACACCTGAAGATTAAAAAGTTTAACTTCATAAATAAATCCTAGTGTAAGAATTAAATATGAAGCTATCTCTTCCTAGAATGTAAATTTTTGTTGCAAAAGATATACTAGAGACTGGTTTCTTTATATTCTCAGTGAAAAAAGCATTATCTGTGAAGATAAATACCTTCTTCAGGGGGACTAAAGATTGTGGATTTTACCTTAACATATTCCAGGGCCATGCCATTTTTCATGTTTTGGAAGAAAAGCATCTAAGAAAAGGAACACCAGGCATAAATCCTGAGAACCTTTCATCTGGTTCCTTTATTTATTCATTGAATGAGCAGTAAAGTGCAGTAGTGTGTAGGTGTAGCCACATTAGGGTTGTTCATAGATACACATCTTCAGCAGGACTGACTTTACAGCAACTCCATAATATGTATGTTTTGGCTTCTCCTTTACTTTGCAGAAGGGAGTGTTTGTTTTAACCCAGAGTGTTTGTAACCAGGAGTATCTGTCACACAAATAATAGTTCTTGTCTGAATACCAGGAAGTGCCCATTTTGACAAAGACATGACAATTTAAGCGAGCCAGAATGGCACTTGTCCATGCCAGAATGTGTATTTGCAAGGTGGATGTGCAGGTGACATCTGCCTTTTGTTACTATTCCTGATGATCCATGCAGATCTATCATTTCTATATGTTGCACTGGTGCTTCAGTAGAGGCTGGCATCAATAATCCAGATACTTCATCCGTGCTGACCTTGTTTGAGGCTAGCACCACAGAAACAGCATGACTTGCTCTGCAAATGGCCACAAACGTCCCAGGAAATACGTAGTGCAAGGCAGTGAAGCTGAGTTTTCAGTGTTTTCCTTCTCTTAACTGCTGAGGCAGCTTGGTAAAAGAAGAAAGGTAATAAGTTGGAAGCTGATGGATGAGGAATTAATCTGGATAGCAGTATAAAAGCAGAAGTGAACTGGCACAGAGGCAGTAGAAAGAGGGATAAATTAGAAAGAGAGGATGAAAAGATAGCAATAAATATGAGTTGAAAGGTGTAGATTGAGGTGAGGGGTAAAAAAAAAGAAAGCTGGCTGTGGTAAGCTTCTTGCCCCTTTCTTTTCCTCTTTGAGAACCTGAAAATTTATCTAAAATTCTGCTATCCCAGACAGTTGACATCCCTTGTCTTGTTTGGTGTGATGGCAAATTTTGTTTTTATTTATTTAAACCAGTTCATATCAAATATTTGTTGAGGCAAGTACTGCCCCAGCTAGGAGATAATATATTAAGAGTGCGTGGTAAGCATTAGTTTGAGTCAAGCAAGTGTGTTGTGATAGAGCTGCTGCAGTTTTACACAGGAGCCTTTCCACTTATGATCCACATGGTAGGATACTACAGAGATAATAGGATAATATGGCACATCTTGGAGTTCTTACCTTCTTTCTTTTACTGAAAGAAAAGGAATCAAATAAAGGGGAAGTGACTACAAGAAGGGAACGGGTTATTCCCAAGTTAGGGCAATGGAAAACCCATGGGGAACGGATGTGGTTTGCCTATGCACCTTTTCCCCACTCTTCACAGCAACTTTGTTTCTGGTTCAAAAAGGTAGAGCTTGATTTTCATAAGCATTGAGTATGCAGTTGCACCTGAAGTAAATGAGAGCTTATTGTTTTGAAAATAGTGCTTGGAATTTTTGTTGTCCTTAACAGAGAAAAGTAAAAGCCAAGTTTATATGTTTCAAGTAGGCTCCCTAAGATTAATGTATTGCAGTGACAATTTGGGGGCTAATACTTCTTTTTTCCCCCACTCAAGCTTGTAGCTAGTCTCATTACTGTAGATGTGATTTCAAGATGAACTTGTTCATTTTTGCTGTTCATTTATGCATTTTGTGGGGATAAATGCCTAGAGATAGAAGAAAGGAAAATAAATTCTCTGTGCATGGTCACGATGAGTGCTCATTAAATATGGTGTATGCCTTAACAGTTTTAGAATAATAATAATATACCTTTTATAGAAGAGGGTATATTAATTGGTTCCACTTGTATTTCTAATTTTAAAGTTTGTTCATAAGTATTTTGAGCACTCTTAAATTGTGTTGGGAATTTTAGCAAGTGAAATTAAGATTTCCCATCTAAAGTCATACATTCAGGAGCAAAGCTGTGTGCCAGGATGTCTTAGCTGGTAATTCTTGTCTTCTGGGCTGGAACATCTTGGTACCATATTCTATATGAGTGTAGTCTCCTGTCATTACTGGAATGGGACAGTTTGTTAAAATCTGTCCTTAAATTTTAAATATACAAAATTAGGTCTCTTTGCATATGTTTCTAGTGGGGCAACTTAAAATTTTCTATGTCTTAAAAAGGGATGGGCAGGTTCCAAAGGTCTAACTTACCCTATTTGAAAAGGTCCATTATTCCAGGGCATCTGTGTGAGGGAGTGTGCCAGAAGACTTCATATTTCCATGTACTCACATGTTCCCATGTGTTTGCTTATGTAGATAAATCCATGCCTGGCATGGGTTCATTTGACATAAATACAAAAGAGAATCTTTTCTAAACCTGCTAGCAGTAGGAAACAATTTACCAATATATAAATAAGCAAGCCACAGCAAAAGACAGAAGATGATCCTGGCAATGCTGAATGTTTTAATTGCATTTAGAATAATACCAAATGAGGGAAGAAATCTTTTTCAAACTGAGCAATACAAAATTTTTCTCTGTTTCTTGATCTATAATAGTGAGGTGGAATTTTCAGCACTGATGCACTCAGGATAGTGGCTTACGCAAATTTCTTATTAAGAAATAAGATGATGTGAAGGAAATGTTCCCATCCAAACCCTGTCATAAGCAGAGAAATTATTGCAAGAATGAGACCAGTTGGGGGAGATGGCTTTGATAGACTTTTCAAAAAGAGATGGCCAAAGATGCAGGTTAAAAAATGCAGAAGAAACAGAGGAATGAGACTTCTTGTTTTTGTGTGACACCTGTGTGGCCTCTATCACTGGCAGTAGCTTGCCATCTTCTGGTCCTCTGACATGTGGCAGCCAGCAGCTTTATTTCTGTTTTGCAGTCAGAAATGCAGACACTGTCTCTGCACTGAGAGGATACTATGAGCTATAAATTTACAGCATACCAGCTCTTCCACCCCAGCTCCCCTTGCAGGGTTTTAGGTACAAGTAGTACTTTATCCTCACTTTGTGTCAGGGGAGGTGGGTCATTCCATGCTCAAAATGTCCATGCAAGAAAAGAATACCAAGAAGCCAGTGATAGGGAAAATTCACCTGCAGAATTACTTAGCAGTGAACTTGCCTTGACAATTTCAGTTTTAGAAGGTTAGCTAAACCCCTTTTCTAGAAGAACTTTCCTCATGATGTCAGCCTCATAGTGGAGGATACAGCTGTGTACAGCCTAGGGATTACTTCAGTTCCTCTGCTTTGGTATATGGGTTTCAGACTGTAGAAATATTAAAACAGTGCCTTGCATAGTTGTCAATCAATAAACACTAATTAATTCACAGAGTCACACACAAACACTGAAGGAAAAAGGTGCCACTAGAGGCCATCTGGTCCAAGTTCCCTGCTCAAGCAGGATTCTCCAGAACACATTACTGAGGATTGTGCCCTGATACCTTTTGAATATCTCCAGGGAAGGAGACTCCACAGCCTCTCTGGGCAATCTGTTCTAGTGCTTGGTCACCCACATAGTAAAGTGTTTCCTCATATTCAGGTGAAAGTTTCTGTGCATCAGTTTCTGCCCATTGCCTCTTGTCCTATGGCTTGGCACCACCTCCTGGCACCCTCCCTTCAGATATTTATAGGCAATGCTTTAGAAAAAAATAGCCTAAAAATGTGCACATGAAATTGTTAAGTTGTTTAGGAAATTAGTTGTCAATCAGAAGATATTTTTGATACCGTGTTCAACATCTAAAGGTGGTAAAACTGCTCTTTCAGAAATTCCTGCAATGTAATTTCATAACTGCTTCTTAGAAAAGTTAATTCCATATCTATATTTTTAATTTGTAGGTACATTGAAACCTTGAAGGAGCACAAGCCAAAAATTGCCTGGGATGAACAAATTGCTGAACACTACTTTGAATACAAAAAGTGAGTTACATTTATTAACTTACCATTCTGGAAATATTTTTGGGCATGGGCCAATGACTGTAGTGTGCAACTGAATTCAGCAAATGGAAATTCTGCTGGTTGTGATCTGTGTGTCAACACTGAACTGCAGCATAAAAGAGTGTTTTGAGTGAGAGGAGAAAATCAGAGAAGGATTAATGAAATTTCATAAAATAGAACAGTCTTGAGAAGTCTAATGAGTTGTATCTTTAGAAATTATCCATCAAAGTTATCTGTTGAGTGTCAGTTAATCAGAGGCTCTGAGATGAGTACTCTGAGCTGTCGGGCGATTACCAATAACTCATCCAAAAAATAGTTCTGGGAAAAATCTATGGTACAAGAGCCCGGTTTCACAAGTTCTACTGCTAATATGGTTTAAGTGACAAACTTCCACTAGATGGAATGGACTGTAAAGAAATATAATAGAAGTAAAACTAAGTGACTTCCAGATAAAGTTTTTGAAAGGAGTGAGAGCGTTAAGGGTAATAATGTTCTTTGCCCTCCCTTGTTCATCGTGAAATGACAAGAGGATTCCTGATCTAGGATTTTTTTAAAAATAGATTTAAATAAATAAAACCAGCAACATCTTATTGATCCTCTGATAATTTGCTATTTTTATGCAAATATATAAAAATATGCAAAAATGGTACAAACAAATCCTACTACTTCTGCAAAGCTGTGTCTTGTATATTACTCAATGCATTATTAATGTGAAGACACACAACTGAAAGGAAGAATAAAACACATTTTAGAAGCTTTTAATAAAAACAATCAAAACTTCATTATTTCCAAAACAATCTTGTCTAAAATATTTTTAAATATTAAAAAAACCCAACCAAAAAACAAAAACCAAAACTAAACCTACAAATAGCCTAGCTTTGTATTTTTAGTATCATTTTCAAGGTGCTTCTCAGCCTGTAATTTTCTTCTGACTTTTATTTATCAGAAAAAACCCCTGTTGTTCAGCACTGTTTAATTTGTTTTCTTTGTTTGTATGAAAGGACTGGGATCTATATGCCTTCATTTTTAATTATTTGGTATCCTCTTGCAAAATTACTTTGTACCAAGCAATTACAGGGTTTTTTTGGGGTTTTTTTTGTGGTTTTTTTTTTTTTTGTTAACTAAAAAGGAATAAATCAGAAGCTCTGTTTACTGATTTTTAATGTCCAATCCTGTTGGAGACACAATGAATGAGCACTAGATGAAAACTTGCTCTCAGAAGTGTAACTCTGAGGACTCTATTTGAATGGCATGCTTCTGGGATTCATGTCTGAATCACATTTCTTACATGGCAAAATGAACTTATGGCAAAGGGATAGCTTGTCAGTAGTACTTCCTCTTTTTTCTTTGAACCTTTGAAGGTTCTTGTGTGGGGCTTCCTGGAGGAATTTTTGGTGCATGAAGCCCACTCTGTCTGAAAATCACTCTAAACTTCACTTGTGCTGTGCTTGGCAGTCAGCTGTGTGGTTCAGCTGGCTGCAGGGGGGCGTTATTTAGGGAAGTCTTTTTCAGTTACCACTTTGTTTTGCAAGGGTTCACTTACCTTGGACAGGGATGGCAGCCAGACCTGAAATATGTATGCTTCCCTGGTGAAGCCTCTCACCTGGAAATCTTTCACGTCTGCAGTGGCTGAGAAATGAAATCATGAATCTTTAAGCAAAGCACAGCTGATGATTTCATGTAGCAGGCAGAGACTGTCTATTACAAATAGTTGCAGAAATCTGAGTGCTTGTCCCAGTGCACAGGCAAGTATTCACTTAGATAAGTTGTGAGATTTTAGGAGCAATTCCTTCTTGGTCTGTCCATGCACTCTACTTTTTCTCCTGGCCTAAGTGGTAAAGTGGTGCTGTGAGACCCCTGGTAACTCATCCTTCTCATTAATGGGGATTTAAAATGCAACCTTGGTATTTGTGCCCAGTATAGCTTACCCTGTCTGTATATTTTCTACTGCTGGCAGTTAATTTAGCCTGAAAGATAGTAATTCAGGGAATTGGAGAAAATATTTCACAGTTTGCATTAGAAAACCAAATGTCTTCATCTTTTTCAGATGCGCATTTAGCCGGCACAGCTGTCTGTTACAATCTGACAGTTTTGTCATCCAGTTGCAACAAAATATCTCAGTGTTTACTATGATATGGTATCAAACCATCTCTGTTGTGAGAGCTCTTCTTGGATCCTCTGTTTTCACTGTCAGCCTTTTCACAGTATCACAGAATCTCAAAATGGTTAAGTTTGGAAGTGACAAACCTGGTTTTGAATTCTAACCTTAGTTTAGAATCCTGCTGTCTATCAAAGCTACTGTGACTATTTGTTTTTCTTGTTTTGCAGAAATAAGGGAGGAAAACATGCAGTCTTCTACCCAACACTGAAGGTAGGTGCCACTTTCTCAGGTCACAGGGCTGTAAGAGGACAGAGATGTTTACTTGACCTGTTTCATTATTGAGACATTTCAGAAAATGTTGAACTGGGTTTAGGCTTTTGTGAAAGAAGTTTGCCCTCATGTAAATGTTATGTAAATTGTTATAATTCAAAGATTCAGCTGCTTGTGCAAGAAGATTGTTTCTTTCTTTCATGCATAATGGGGTTTTGGGATCTCTGAAGATAAGGGATGTCTAGAGATAAGACACACCAGGACAAACTGGTGCTGTAGAGGATCTGTTCAAGTGCACAGCTCATGTACTATCAGACATGTTGTTAGCAGATTCTCAGACAAGATACCAAAGAATTTTTCCTTCTCATCATGGTGGCTGGAAGCTTGGAGAACTTTTACCTGCCTTTGTAACAGGGTCCTGATTCTCCCTGTCAGCCTGCATCACCCTGTTTTCTTCAGTTCTGTTTCTGTGGAGCATACTTTAGTGTGTTGAAAACTTCTACACAAGAGTCTGCAGTAAAGCAGAGTACAGGATAAAATGGTTAATTACAGCCTTAGTTCCTAGGAAGTTATCTTTAGACTTCCTCAAATTAAACTGAAGTCAGCGTGCTAAACCTCTGCTGGCTTGTAGTATTGGAAGGGAATTTCTTCTGTAGTGAAGCTATGTCCTATTTACAGAGACCAGAGCCTTTTTTTTTATGGTTAAACTAGTATGAAATTATGTAAGGCTCTGTTTTTCTGGACAGGATTGTTATCTTAAGCACCATGAGTAAAAGGATATTTCCCCTCATTAATCCAGTGCAGGAGGAAGTACTATCACATATGGGATATTAACTACCACATCTATGTTCTTGCTAGTGCTGCGTGTCTGAGAGTGTTAGAAAGTTTCATTGTGAATGTATCAGAGAAAAGATAGCCTGTGCTGTTATGCTATGTTTTCTTTGGCCTTGGGGAAGGATTTTACCCTGCCATTGTCAGTACTAACTCGGTTAAGAAAACTCATTCGTGTAAATTTCTTTAATTATTTCTTCTCTAATAGATCACCACTCAACTGTGGTGATTGGTGAATGCATGGAAATGGGTTTTCTTTCCATTTTCAACATGCTTGTAATGAAATAGTGTGACATTTGTTTGCTGGTCATGGTGAATGTTATTACCTCATGAAAAATGAGTTTCTTTCCCTTTTTAATGTTATATTCACTGACAGGTTGCTCAAAATTAGTTTGTTCATGACTAATTAAAAGCAGTCATGAATGCCAGGCCCAGTGGATCTGTTAATGATGCTGTGATACTTTATTCTGTTTCCCATGGAAATGATGTTTAAGCACATCCCTAGTGTGAGTAGTTTAAACATTGCAGTGCTGTAGTTCAAAGTAGGAAAACCTGAGAGCAAAATATTGAAAAATAATTTTTTTTTTTTTGGGCAGAACGTGAATTGTGGCATTGCTTCCGTTGTTAACCAATGGCTAAACTAACTCTTCTAAATCAATGGCTGAAGCTCAGATAGAGATACTTTTAATTATTATCTCCAAGAATCTCTTTAAAATAGAATTTTTGTAATGCAAATTGTGACTCTGTCCTGGGAAAAGGCAAGGGTAGGCAAGAGATCTTGATGGAATTTGACAAATCGTTCTGATGGTCTTCAGTGATAAAGTTTTATTTTACCCCTGAGATATTTCTGGGAAGAGTTAGAATTTCTGTACATTGTGAAATGATAGCCTAAATTAGAATAGTCCTTTGCATAGTTCATAAATCTGATTTATTTCTGTGGCATTTTGTCAATTTAGCTGGTAATCTTTTATTAGGTCATTGAATTAACTGGTACGATTAACTGTCTTTGAATGATGGCTTGCTAACCAGAGAGTATTTGAAATACAGACAAGGTTTTTCAGTAGCTGGTTCAAGGGTAGTTGTTTTTAAAAGGTCTGATAATGGCATGAAGAGATGGCAGTAGGGAGTGTCTGATATCTCTGACTGAGACAGGATTGCTTTATGTGTCTTTCTCTTAGTCCATCCAGTTGCGCTTGGAGCTTGCAGAAGAATTGGGCACTGGAATATCCATCTGGGAACTGGGACAAGGCCTGGACTATTTTTATGATCTGCTTTAAAATGAGAGATGGTCTTAGAAAGACTTTATTTGCTTCACTGAGGCTCCACCTTCAATTAATCTGGGTATCCTGGAGAGGTGATTTTTTGAACATTTTTTGTAATTTATATCATATCTGTATTAAACTTGCATTTTTTTCCCCAATAAAGAATCCCTTTTGATTTGACACACGGACATGATTGTTGGTATCTTATAAAATTCAGAGTAAAAACACACAGACATTTCTCTCAAAGCACCTGAATTTCAAGTACTTGAAAACAGACCAACATAGCTGGATGGAGTCAGAGTTGAAAAAAAATATTTTCTGAAATGTTTTCTACTAAAAGTAAAATGAGAAAGTTGATGCCATCTGATCAGAGTTTAAGATGGAGACCTCTCAAAGAGCTACTGGTAATAACCAAAGTAAGAGAACAAATAAATCCATCATATTACACCCAGCAAATTTGAAATCTGCTGGACTCTCTGCATCCTCCTGTCTTCTGATAAGGTAAGTGAACATAAAATGTCAGGAGGGGAGACCAATTAGAAGACTTTCCCTCAAGCTGGTAGAAAATCAAGCACTGACAAGCTAAGCTGTTGGCTCTGTTTGTTTTGTCATGTTAGTAAATTCCTTAAGTAGTTCAAAGTCACAATAATTTCAATTTATGACCTGTTTCTAAATCAGTTCTGGTACAAGAGATGCTCTGTGATTTCTCTACTCTGCTTAGCCTGCTTGGTGGCCCAGTTACAGTATTTAGCCCTAGAGTGTGATGCATTAGTGGCCAGTTTGTGGGAGCTGTAACATTCAGCAGCAAAGCTCTAATGATAATCATAGATTCCATGGACATGATGGATTCCATGTGCCCAGCAGAGAGAGCCCCAGCAGCTCTGACAACCCCTGACTTTAAGCAGGCACTGTGAATGTCATCAGCACCTTTGTGCATGAAGCTGTCATTCTGCAGCTGCACACATTGGTGCTTTTCTCTCCATAATATGGATTTTTAGGAACCCAACAGCTGTAAAAACCTGTCAGTTTAAAAACAAAGCCAAGAAAGTGTGTCCCTGCCTCTTGGTTTATAGTATTTGTGTTTGTAGAAATCCACAGGCTTCAAGGCAATTTCTTCTAAGGAACTAAGAGGTGCTGGGAATTTGATGAGGGTGTCATTGGTCACCAGCAGAGACTCAGGCAAAGAGCTCTGTACTCCCACTGGTGCTCTTCTTGCCACTTAGAGTTGTCACAAAGATGACTGCACTCCTCTGTTCACATCCACCCTTCCCAGTAATTAATCTCAGTGGGGAATTTATCTGCCCCTGCTGTTTTCAGCAGAATAAATCCCACTGTAATCCACCATTGATTAAAGAACTATTGATCTTCACCTTTCTGATTTAGTTCTGGCATCTCTCAACTTCTCACATTGCGAGTATCCAGCTGGGGTTACTCATCAGGTTTCTTTCTTCCATACCATTAGTAGTAAGATAATTTGCTACATGAATCCTTGTGTTCAGTTAACTTGAACTTTCTGGTTCATTCAAAAGCAATTTAAAGCCACTCTGGCAATGGTATTTAGAATAGCACAAGAATTAAATTCTGTTACACCGTTTTTTCTACTTTCAGTGGCAGTATTGAACCACAATGTCTCAGAAAAAAAATACTCAGAAATGGAAGGGGTTATGTTCTGAAATAGCATCCATTTTTATATTAGCTAGTAGGTAGCTTCCCAGATTGTATGTGGGGAAGAAAATGATACTTCATTTTAGCTTGTTTCCTCTCTAGAAAAAATGTACATAATTTATCACAATTTTCATTCTGTTTATATTCTGTGATGATTTCCTGTGAAGTTCATGGTTCCTGTTTGTCTCTGAGTACAGCTATGTTAGAAAGAAACATATTTTCTATCCTTAGAGGTAGAAAAAAATACCTCTGTGTTTCAAAAAGATAAAACTAACCCTTGCTGTATCATGAAAAATAAATACCAGGTAAGAAGTACCAGATGGGATTTTGAGCCATCCATGGTATATTGGTGCTTGAGGCCAGGAATGTTGCCTTTGTCTCTAAAGGCAAAATAAGTTTGTTGCATTAGAAATAATATTCTAAAAGAAACAAAGTTGACATTATTCTTAATAATTAAATTCTCTGTTAAAAAAAAAAAAAAGCATCAAAGCACCAGAGCATCAGAAGGGCTGTGAGCTCCAGAATGAATGCAGAACAGCTTCTGATGGGTTGGTCTCGCATTTCCCTAATTTTTCAATATGTAGGAATGTCAGGTTGTCTTGTAATAACAGAGAATTGAGAAATCAGTGAGCCACAAGGAAAACAGCTTTCTTTTGAAATTTGCACCTCAACACTTTTATGAAAAGATGACACAGAAGAGAGATGCTCGTATGAAAGGGGGTCCTGCAGAGCATCTCCTTTCATGACAAGTGGGGAAAACTGCATGAGGGCAGAAGGTGGGAGGGAGTGCTGAAGTGGCAATTCATTATTTATTCCTAAATAAAAAAAAGCAAGTGTTCCTAAAATGAGGTACTTGGCAAGGCAAGGCCAAAGATACTGGACATAAAGGATCAAGGGTATGACTGGGGAGAAATATTTAGTGTTTCTATTAAAACAACTTACACCTAGTATAGCAAGCAGTGAAATGGAAGTGTTCATTTGAACACAGTATATTATCATTAAGTTTTCTAAGATACATTTTTTAAAAAAAAGGTTTGCTCTATATGGGCTCTGTTGCAAGAAAAATTTCTTTGTTGCAAGAAGTTTCCTCTCCTGCAAGAAAAATTCCCTTGTATCTGTGTAAGATCTCAAGCACTGTGAATGTAAAGGTATCTTTGATCTACCTGATGCCAAGTGGAGATTTTTTCCAACTGACCTTTGCTCTTTTATTTCTGAGTGATTTTCTTTTTTGGGTGAGACTTACACAGGGTTAAGATAAAAAAATTTTTCTGCACAATTTATATTGCATTCACTGAGAAAAAGAAATAGCAGCTGATTGTGTTGCAGCTGGCCTTTGATACAAAGCTGGTATTCTTATTGTCAGTCATCATTACACACATAGTTTTAACAGGTATTGGACAGGGCTTGTATCTGTATACAACTAAATATCTTACTGAGACAGAAAAGAGGACTTGTCTGGGTGCTTGTAGGACCACATGGACCATTCTTCTGGGATAACACCATCCCATCTTACCTCCTGTGGTAAGTGTATCTTGAAAACTTGACCTGCCATAGCGTCCTTGTAATGAGAAGCAGATTTAACAGAGAATTGTGGAAAGTAAATTGTTTTGCTTGTCTCATTGCGAGGTGCTACTTCTTCAAGAAAAATTTCTATAGTATTTCATGTTATAGTTCCATTTTTTATCATATATAGGTGTGAAACTGCAGAACCAAGTGTAGCTTCCAGGTAAGAAAGTTGGGAGAGAAAGAGAAGAGATCATGTGATAAGGTAGACCAAAGGATGACAATACTAAAACAGGTTCTTTAGCCACTTCTTAGTTATAAAGAATTGTTGAGTGAGCTGTAACAATTTAGTGTTTATGGGCTCAAGCAAAAGTATGAAATGCTTTTTTCATTTCTGCTGTGAGCTACCAGTGGTAATTATTTGTAAGAGTGGGAGAAGTGTTTTGTGCATGCTCATCTGTGGAGACTGCGAAGCTAATGGATGTTCACAGGAACTGTAATTACAGTCTCTCCTGAATTTGGGACATGTCTTTTGAAGTTTACTGTTTTGATTAATACACAGTACAGGGCTGTGACTTCAGTTAAACAAATGGCAGCACAAAGCAGATGGATTCTAACTCTGCAGCTTGAAGAGGTTGTATGCAGCTATTTCCTGAAAATAACATTCCTTCAGTGATCGCTTTTATAAGTGCAAATTAAGTAAGCCTGAATTGGTGTTTTGTAGTCTGCCAGGCAATCACTTTGATAGTCTGTATTGGGGAAAAACATATCATCTCTCTAGAAAAAAACTCAGCATTATATGAAAAAATAACTGGAATAGAACTGATTAACACTACTTGCTCAAACACTTGCAAAAATAATTAACATCACTTATCTTGTTAGGATATGAAATTAAAAGCAAAATGTGTTTTAAAATATGTTCTCTTGGAACAAAAACATTATAACAAAATGTTATTTTGCAAAAAAATTAGGATGAATGGAATCTAAGACTCAAAATTTGAAACAGTTTGTTGTTTTACATTCCTACTTATATCAGTTACCTTTTCTGGATATATTTCAATGTTTAATTGGTTACAGTGTAACTGACAATCATTTTAGTAAAAATTCTGTAGAAAAACTTGTATGCTATTTTTCCTAGAAACAAACAAGGAAGTTTCTTACAAACTCTTAATGAAATAAGCTTTTACTCTGACTTCCAGCACATTAGAACCTTTTCTCCATTTAACTGCTGAGACCAAAGCAGATGCACTTTGGAGCTGCCTTCATGTGGCACATAGATTATCATATTTTATTCCATCATTGTGTGGAGTTCAAATAAGGTAAAACTTAGTAATGGTCTAGTATGGGAAGGCAGAACATAAACTAAAACCCTGCCCCTCTGTGTGTGAATTCTCAGCTGGGAGCAGAGTTTAATCACAAAGTTTAATCAGGCACACCTGATTTTTTGAGATCAGTAATGAAGATCATGTGGAAATGTTTAGTGTAAATAAGCAGAATATTGTCTTCCTAGAGACCTCCTAACTTTCCTTACTCCATTTACCAGAAGCCACTAATCTCAGCAGACATACAGGTAGTGGCAGAAGGGCACAGACCCTCTCATGGCTAGATTGCACACCATGGGGTTTTTTTTGCATAAGTGATTTGCTGTAAGGCCTCCCAGATCGCTGCATTTTTCTGCAAACCCATGAGCAGTTTCTCAGAGCTGGGCTATCTCATTTTCCAGCTTTGTCATCTTTAGCTGTTAAGTTCCTGCTCTGTGTATGGCTGCAGCAGGGACTGGCTGAGTGATCTGCCTCACCTTCCTCAGAGGTTAGTGCAGATGGAGTAGAGTATCATGGAATTTCAACAGTTTCCTCCAGTACGTCAAGTCTACATGTTATGGTCACCTCTGCTGCTCATCCTACTCCAAAAGGTAATACTGAATTTTGTTTTCCTTTATTTTCAAGTGTTAAAGCAGTAAAAAAAAAAAAAAAGCCCATACAAACATTTATAATTTTCAGCAAACATTTTTCTGTTCTTCCTTACAACCTCATTTAGGAATGGTCTAGGTAGGACTTTCAATATATTCTAGTCAGTTTTCTTCTAGTGCACTGGTGGAAAGCACATACTCCATTATATGCTGTGTTCGCTTGCAGTTGTGGAGGATGGGACTGTGACTAAAAATAGCCAATGGACAGAATTACTGCCCAGTGTAGGAAATTATTTTAGGACTGTGTGTGTCCATTTTCATCCAATCTTTACGGCTTCTTCTCTGATTTTTCAGGTGAACTCATGTGGGGCAGAGAAGTTGCTATAGATGATTTGGCTATTATTTCAGGTTTTGCAATCTTTTTTGTGTTTTCCTTTGCTCCTTTGGGAGCTGGACAAAACAAATTCTGGAAGCAGACATGTTTGTATATCACAGTAGGTGAAGGCCCAGCAGTAGCAGAATTGGCATCCCTGTGCTGTGGAAGTTAGAGAAAAGATGCCTGGGAGTGTTGTATGACCACACTGAGAGAGAGGAGGAGAGAGTAATTTATGCCATTAAAGCTGGCTCCCTAATCCCTCCAGTTGTTAGAGTGATATTGTGGGAGGAAGGGTGACAAAGCTCAGCTCTGCTCATGGCAGCTGCCTCTGGGCTGATTTCCCCCTTGTTTATAGGTGCTCTTTCAGTTGCTGTGCTGGGACCTTTTGTGTAAAACAGGTGGTTGTGTTACTTTTGCTCTGCTGTTTCATGTCTTAATGTGGAAAAACCTTTGTGCTAATAATATTTTTCATTTTCCTCTCATTAAAACAACTGACCATCCTGACTAAGTGAAAGTCAAAGTGTCTTTGTTTTGCACTAGAGCTGGAGCTACTGAGCAACCAGTTGGAGGTGTTTGGCACAGTTCATGCAGGCCACTTCTGCTGGCATAAGTAAATAGTCTCTTCATAAATGACAAGTATTCTCCCTTTACAAATATATTGTATCATGTCTTACAACTCGACATCCAACTTAAAACGAGTCCTTCTTGGTTTTTTGAGTCTGGGTATATTGCTGATATAATTAGCTGGAATGAACACTACAAAGTGTTTTATTTAATGATGATTTTAGAATCACAGCACTAAATTGTTGTCTGCAGTATGAGGCCTTTGCACCCGGCTTCTGCTTTTTAGCTCAGAACTTTCTGTTAAAATGAAATTGCATTTGCTGTTAGCTGGAAAGTGTTTTAGATGGACTTTCTGAGTGGGTCAGGATTTTAAATTCCATCTAATTCCTCCTTTCTTCATTCACAGCAACCCTGAAATTGTGGTTGGTGTGAGGATGCAATTGCACACAGGAGATTGGCTGAGCACATGTCTTGAAAGCCTGGTTTAGCGGTTTATTAACAATTTTAAAGCATTGAAGGTTAAATTGTGCCTTTAACATTTGCTTTAAGATTTGGAATTACGGCCTTTGGTACAAGAGGGAATGATCAGTAATTTTTAAGAGGTGTTGTTTTTTTTTTAACTGAACCAGACTTTTAAATTGCTTTAGTAAGAGATAAATAAATATATAAAGTGGCAGGGAGAATAATCATCCTCCCCAGAATGAAAACTTTCCTGTTATGTCTAATATAGAGTGCTTAAACCTCTGATCTCTGAGCGAGGTCCCAGTTTTGTGTTCAGATTTCATCTTCTCCCCTTGGCTGCAGCAAGTGAGCTTATCTACCCATGTCTCTTAAGGAGGTGGGCAGGGTAGAGCAGAGAAAAAGAGTGTTTGTGGCTGCTTGAGAGGGAGGGAATGAGGCAGGACAATTGCTCTCAGAATAAATGCACTTTCTCCTTTTCTTCCTTTTGTAGGACCTGCAGAGAGATAGACTTAGCAAGCCAAAACCCAAACCCCTGTGTTCCACAATGATCCCTGTGCATTTTTGAGCATTGTCTGTCTTGGAGCCTAGGACTATGAAATACTTTGGGAGTTTGTGCTCTCTCCTTAGCATATATATTTGTCAAAACTGAGGTGACTTTTCTGATGGCTTTCCCCAGTGCTTTTTAGCAGAGCACTAAAGTTATTGAGTGAATTTTGCAGATGACAACATGAATATTGTAAATACTTGATGCCTTCCCAGGTACACATATTAGTGCATAATCTGAGCTTCAAGTGTGTGCAGTATTAAACTCATCATGGATATGAGAAGAAATCATCAGAGGTGTATGAGAAGCCTTTGCCTTCTCCTTCTTGGGGGTCCTTGGTTGTTAGGGATAACTGCATTGGAAAAAAGGTACAGTGGACAGTGTTCCAAAGAACACACAGCCTTAAACAGAGCTGGCAGACAAAGAATAAAGTGGAAAGAAAAGAGAAAATTACTTTTGCAGTGCCAGATAGTAAATCTGTCTCAAAGTCAAATGTGAGCCAGGGTTTTTGACCCTGGGTGTCCTGGGGGGCATCAGGCACAGCATGGCCAGCTGGGCAAGGGAGGGGATTGTCCTGCTCTGCTCTGCTCTGGGGCAGCCTCACCTCCAGTGCTGGGGGCAGTTTTGGGGCCACAATATAAGAAAGATATAAAGGTATTAGAAAGCATCTAAAGAAAGTGAAGGGTCCAGTGGGCAAGCCATACAAGGAGCAGCTGAGGTCACTCTGTCTGTTCAGCCTGAGGAGACTGAGGGGAGACCTCACTGCAGTTACAAGTTCCGTGTGAGGGGAAGAGGAGGGGCAGGCACTGATCTCTGCTCTCTGATAATAGTGACAGGATCTGAGGGAATGGCCTGAAGCTGTGTCAGGGGGGATTTAGATTTGATACTAGGAAAAGTTTCTTCATGCAGAGCATGTTAAGGCACTGGAACGGGCTCCCCAGGGAAGTGATAACAGCACCAAGCCTGACAGAGGTCAAGAAGCATTTGGGCAAAACACCCTCAGGCACATGGTGTGACTCTTGGGACTGTGCTGTGCAGGAACAGGAGCTGGGCTTCCATTATCCTTGTGGGTCCCTTTCAACTGTGGATATTCTCTGATTCTGTCTCCCACCACATGCTGGCTAGACTGCTGCTGAGTTGGGCAAGCCAGAGCAAAGTAGGGTCCCTTCATCACTGACACTGTGAGGGTCTCCTCAAAATCCCTCACTGCAGAACAATTTGTTGGAAACCAGTTGGGGTTGTGTGCATGTCAAAGTGAACAGAGCACGCTGCCACTCTGAGTGGTTCTGTGAGAACTGAGGAGTCCTTCCCCTCACCACCACACTGTGAGGAAAAATGGCTTTGCTTGTAGATACGGAGACAAGTTGTTATGCAAAGCATAAATGGAAATTGTAATTTGTACAGCATGCAGTCAGGTGGAGGAAATAACTACTGCAATAAGTCATAGAGCCACAGAGTGGCCAGATCTTTAAAAGGCCTGAATATTCTTCTAGTCATGATGTCACTGATTATACACTTCAAAGGGAGCATAATGGTGTGTTAGTCCTCCTGCCACAGGGTAAATTGTTACTGCAAGGCATCTTCTCTCCATCCCTGGTCTTTCTGCATGTTGTCTGGGTAAGCTGAAAAGGCAAAAAGGAGCAGGATCTGTAGTGGATCATGTTTGCAAGGCTAACCTTGTGCTTTTTAAACTTGCTTACATATGTGCTTCAGGGGATGTACTTCTGTCTTTCAAGACTGACTTTTTGGTCTGTGTGTTTGATGTCTGAGTCAAACTGCTGGTCAGCTTTCATTTCCAAGGTGTTTTCTCTGTAAATGAAAGCTTTTTTTCCTTTTTTTTTTTTCCTGCTGACATTCAATCACTGTTGCTATTCAGGGACCATTGCTGCTTCAAGATTCCACATGCTCCATTTTGCCACTGACTTGCATGTCTGGGAGCCCATTTGTTTTCAAGGATTTTTTGTTGTTTCTAATTAAAACAGAATTTAACAGTGCAGCTCAGCTTGACTGCAGCTCTTTTGATGAATCTCAAATGAAAACATAATTCTGCTTCATCTCATGTAGACTCAGCAAGAATAGAAGGAATCAAAAAAGTAGTAATGCCTTTCTCCCATCCTGCAGGAAGTTTAAAACCATTATTTGGAACAGAAGAGTAGATGTTGATTCTGCACAATGAAAACACTTCCGAGAACAGAGCTATGCCATGAAGTTGTGTAGCCTAGCCAGTTTTTATTGATAATGCTATTTTTGTAATAAAAAAGGATTTTAAGGTTATTTGCACAGGCAGCATTAAATAACTCACTTGGGGCTTTTCCATAAGTAAATAGTAGCATCTGAAAGAATTTACTTCTAATTTCAGGGCAACCCCAAAATAATGAAAGCTTTGCTTATTGTGAAGCCTTCTACAGTGCAGGTGTCTGTCAGGCACTTAAATGTGGGCAGTTTCTCCGTGGTGATGGGATATGTTACTCAGACTGACTGCACCCACTAACAGAGCAGGAGAACAGCTTGACTCACTGCACATGAAAATGGTTTTGAATTTCTGGTTGTACTGGAGTGGTCTGGAAATGCAGCACTGAAAGCACCAGCACCTGGTAAGCCCTTGGACTATCTCTCTGTGCAGTGCTTTTCTTTCACTGTAAAGCTTTGCTTTCTGCCAGACAGTAAAACCTGTGATGCTCAGCTGAAAGGATTCCATTAATAGCCCATCAAATGTGCATCACCCTGAGGAAGGATGTTTGGTGTAGCTCCAAGATTACCTGTGTCCTGATAAATGTTTCAGTCTTTTGCCATTATTATTGGAATAGAATTTATGGCAAGGAAAACGTGGATTACTTATAAAGAGACAAGATTATAAAAGAATTTATTTAGAAAGAAGCTGAAAAGCTTATTTTTATTTAATGAGTCATGGATTGTTCTGCAGATTATCAGAATAATTCCTTCCTGTGCTTACCTAAGTAACACATTATTTTTCTTCAAGCTATTTTGGACCTCAAGTGTTTTGTCCATTAAAATGATTCTGTGTTGTGGTTTTTGTTACTTTTACATAAAGAAGCATTTGTAAGCATGTGTAGTTAGTATTTCTTAAGAGTGTCTTCATAAAATAGGTGTTCAAGTATGGAATAGAGCATGAACTATCCAAAGTAGTTGATAGAAAAAAACCAAAAACCTCTTGATAAATGGAAGAACATTTCATTATCAAATCTGTATTGTTTCAAGGACTGGCCTATAGGTCTTATAAAGGAGTTTGAATATCATTTATTTATTTTAAACTTTGTCTCACTGCAGACCTTACAATTTTCTGGCCATATGGGCCACTAGTGGAGAAAGGACAAACATTCATAGAGTTCTGGGTAAATGCTAAAGCCCCATTCCTTTAGAAATTTAAATCTGAGCTGACATTCTTGTTGGTAAAAAACTTGGGGGAGGGAAAATGGGAGACAGGACAAGCAGACTGCAGCTGCATATCACCAAATTGAGTTTTGCATATTCAGGAGTTAATACATGGGTTATGTGTGTGTGAATGACACCAAATGCTGTGGTTGTTGTAATCCCCTTTTAATAAAGGGATTGACTTGCAGTACAAAATTACTTACATAATTCTGCATGCTGTATTATCTGTTCCAGGGGGTTTGAAGCCCTATGTGTTTTATAGCCCTCAGTACCTCCTTACTTTATTGCACATTAACTGCAGAAATTGCTTTTCTGAGACGTTATTTGTGGATATCAGGAATTGAAAGTACTTTGTCCCATACTGATGGCCCTGTAGATGCCATGGGCCAGGGAAACATGAGGCTGAGTCTCAGCTAAGTCTCTGGCAAAAATGGATCCAAATAGTAGTTTGCATTTCAAGGTCTGACAAAATAATGGAAAGTTTTTGTGAGTATATTGGTTTTGCAACTACCCTCTTGGGCCCACATGTAAATATTGTAATGGGAATGACAATGCCCACGTGCTGCCCATGTCAGAGTGGTGTCCACTGGCACAGAGCAGGACAGGGTATCCACCAGCCTGTGCTGAGGCCCCTGCTGAAAGAGCCTGAGGCAGCTGCTTGGTGTTCTGCTTCATTGTGTTTTACCTCAGCACTAATTCCACTATTCTAGTTTTGATTCATCTCTAGGTTTGCATGTGTGCACACAGACTCTAAGCTCCATATTTCTTTCATTTCTTGGCAAGATCTACATTTTGCTCCTGTAGTGTAATGCCTGACCATTGTTTGATATCTGAGCTTGTCTAGCAAGCGAAATTCAAGTTTGTTTGTAGAGAAGCTGATGTGGCTGTGATTCCTGGCAGAGAGGTTTCAGTGTGCCAGCCCTCAGGGGAATGGTGATGCTGTGAGGAGAGGAGCAGGTCTGGTTCCAGCAGAAAGCTTGGGTTGGAGAGCAGGGTGCAGAGAAAGAAGACAGAAGAATTCTGTAACCTGGGAAAGGATCGTTTCCACAGGCAGTGTAACAAGCCACACTCTGTGATCTCACAGGCTTGCTTCAGGGGGCAGCAGTGCTTGCACTACACATCTTCTGTGTAAGAGGCAAGTGGCATTTCAGCACCCTGTGGGTACTCCCTGGCATCTTTCCAGAAGAGAGATCCTGAAACAGGACCCTCATTTGCTGCTGACCATTTTCCCAGTCACCATCTCTTCTACTGTTGGGTCTAGTGGAAAGCCTTAATAGTATGAAAATCTAAATGTATCAACTAAACACTTTCCTGGTTTCTCCCAACCCACCCCAAGTTGTTCTGGATCTAAAGTGATTCTTCTGAAATACAAGAGGAAAGTAAAGCATCTGACTAGATGACCCCTGTCCCTGTCAGGTAGAAAATTATTTTTCAGAAAATCTTGTACTGGATACACATCCAGCTTATGCATTTTAGCCTAATTTTTAAGCAAAAGCTATCTTAGCTGAATGCTTTTAAAAACAATGGAGTGGAAAGTTAGAGAGATCAAGTACCAGACATGTTGCTGGTCCTGCTACCTTTAAAACTGTTTGTCTTTCTCTTTACCTGTAGTGTAGCATTACTAGAGTAGTGTGAATCCTGCTGTGATCATCTTTCTAATTCCTAAACTGGCATTTCAAGGCCAGGAGAGAGGTGAGCTTTTGTCCTTCAGAGGTAAACCTGTGAAAGCTAGGTCTAGACAACTGGAGGGGGATGTGACTGTGGGGACAGTCAGACATTTAAAATGAATGGATTTATTACACAATTCTCCTGCTAGTTTGGGGATATTTGCCTTTAACACTGCTCTCTCTCTCTGTATATATATGTGTGTGTATATATATATTAGTGGGAAAATGTTTATCTTCTGTATGCTGTTTAGAATTTCTCAGTCAAACAGAAGTACTTAAGATTAAGACCTTAATATTTAATAAGCTCTCAATTGTTGGAGAGCAGTGAGCCAGCCAGTGTTAGATTGGGTTGGCAGCTCAGTGGATTAATGGAAACATAGAGCTCAATTTAAAAGCCCTGAATGATAATCTTTAAATATGCGTAGGTATTGTGGTTGTGCAGTTTCCCTGGGGAATCATCATATTCTCTGCTTCAAAAATTTCGCTGAAGACTTAAGTGAAACTACAGCTCAACTTTGCCTACTGGGAAATCTACTTTCATTCCTGGGGCTTATATTCCTTCTGTGTACATCTGTACACCCGGAGTGTGATTCCTTGTGGGTTTTCACTTATCATATTTTTGCTGCAGGAACAGTTTTACACAGACTTGAAAAACAAAAATTGCAGAGTTGAGTAACTTTCCTACCTGAACAGAGATCTTGCTTATTTGCAAACAAGAAAATATTGCTATTTGAAAACACTGAAGTGAAAACTACATGGATGCTTGTGATATGTGATCTCAATAAAATAGACAGAGGAAATAGGGTTTTTTTAAACTCCTGTATGTGAAATTCTCTAGTGCTTTGGGTTCACATAACCCATTTCAATAGTACTTCATTCTCTGATAGAGATCTACGTAGTCCCACTGCAATGATAGTGTAGACACAATGTGGTGCATTCTGGGATGTCCTCAGACAGATTGAAAAGCTTGAGAATTATAGGAGATTGCTTTTTCTCATTTTTATAAGAACTTGCCAGTCTGAAAGGTGTCTAGACTTTGAGTTGCTTTGGTTGTGTATACATTTCTGGGGATTATCTCAATTTCAATTTAATTTGCCGTTTCACTTCATGCTATAAAGCTTTCAGGGAATCTTTCAGTGAGAGCTCACTAAATTAAAATGAAAATGAAAAATGAAATAAGCTTGCATCATCAGCACTGAGAGTGGCAGTGTTATCCTGAATTTCTCTTAATACTTCACCAGAGCTGCTTGTGCATGTAAGGCACCAGGGTGCTCATTCGTTCAGCACTAGATCTGTGTAGCTGCATACTCTCGTGTTCTGTGTAGTTGCACTAAGAAAGCTTTTTCAGCTGCAGGGTACTGTGCTCCATGTAACAGTGACAGAACAGCTGTGACAGATCACCTGTGATATGCTGAGTTCTGTTAAACAGTAGAATGGTTTGGGTTGGAAAGGTCCTTTAAGATTATCTAGTTCCAACCCCTTGGCCATGAGCTGGGGACACCTTCCTCTAGGTCAGGTTGCTCACAGTCCCATTCAGCCTGGTCTTCCAGGGATGGGGCATCCATAACTCCTCTGAGCAATATGTTCCAGTGCCTCACCATCCTCACAGTCAAGAATTTATTTCTAATACCTATTTCTTCTCCAGCCTGAAAATCCCAACTCTCTCAGCCTTGTCCTCATAGGAGGTGTGCTTCAGCCCCCTGAGCATCTTTGTGGCCTCCTCTGGACCTGCTCCAGCAGTCCATGTCCTTTTTATGTCAGGAGCCCCAGAGCTGGATGCAGTACTGCAGGTGGGATCTCACTAGAGTGGAATAGAGAGAGAATCAGCTGCCTCAACCTGCTGACTGCCTGCTTTTCTTTCTGGGATACAAGAGTACATTGCCAGGTTCTGTTGAGCTTCTTGTCAACAGCACTGAACTCCTTCTCCTCAAGGTTGCTCTCAGTCCTGTATTTGTATTTGTGTTTGCCCAGCCTGTCAGGATTTCCCTGACTCAGGTGCAGGACATCGTGCTTGGCTTGGCTTTGTTGAACTTCCTGAGGTTCCCATGGGCCCATGTCTCCAGCCTGTCCAGGCCCCTCAGGATGGCATCTCTTCCCTCCAGTGTGTTGGCTGCACCTCACAGCCAGTCTGCAAGTCTGCAGTCTTGCTGAGGGTGACTCAATCCCAATGCCCACATTGCTGACAAAGATGTTGAACAGTGCTGGTCCCAACAATCCTCCTGGACCCCCAAGGAATACCACTCATCACTGGTCTCCTGTTGGACTTGGAGAGTCACCACCCAACTGGTTGCTTATCCACGGAGTGGTCCATGCATCAAACCAGTGTCTCTCCAGTTTAGAGACAAGGCTTTGTGCAGGACAGTGTCAAGCTTTGTACAAGTCCGGGTAGGTTATGTCAGTCCCTCTGCCCTTATACCACCTCTGCAAGCCCATTGGAGAAGGCCACCAGATTTACCAGGCACAATTTTCCCTTAGTGAAGCCATGTTTGCTGTCCCCAGACATATCCTTGCTTTCCATGTGCCTTAGCATGTTTTCCAGGAGGATCTGCTCCATGATCTTGCTGAGCAGTGAAGTGAGACTGATGAGCCTGTAGTTCTCCAGGTATCCCACTTTTCCATTTATAAAAATGGGGGTTATGTTCCCCCTTTGCCAGTCAGTGGGAGCTTTACTGCACTGCTGTATATCTCAACTATGATGGATAGTGGCTCAGCTACTTCATCCAGCAGTTCCTCCAGGACCTGCAGATGTATCCCACCATCCTCAGCATTTTTCAATAATGTTTAAATTACATATAAATTCAATGTCACTGCTCCCTGGATTATCTCCTGCTAGGCTGGAAGAACTGAAATTTGGAGGATGTAAGAGAAATCAGTGTCTGTACCCTTTATAGCTGTTAGATCATCATCTGAATATTCCTGTGTCCTTCATTAGCTTGGTGAGCCTGCTGCACCTGGGAGGGGAATAGATGGGATTGCAGTCTGAAGAGAACAGGAAAGCAGTTGGAACAGGACACACAGCCTGTTCTGAACGGGCTCACCACATGTTTCATGGGATGCTCTATCTTTGTACCTTACAGTGGGGAAAACCAGTCTGCTCAGGTCTCTTGTCCATTCCCAACCTCTCTTAATCTTCATTTATGTTTTTTTCAAACCTGTCATTTTTATTTTGCCTTTTCTTCCTCACCTTTCCTGGTGCAGATATTTGAATAAATTGTTGTTCTGTGCCACCCATAGCAAAGATTGCTTGCATTGGAATATTTTGGTTTGGAGAAGAACACATGCACATAGTTGTTGTTTTTTTAAATGTAGATTAAGTCTTGATTCCATCAGGAACAAGAGAGTGTCATTTGCAGCAAGCTTTTAATTGTGCCAGTTTTTCCTGTGATAATTCTTCTTTGAAACCTGTGAGCACTTATTTCAAAAGACCTTTTGATAATGAAGGTGTTTTGTGTCAGGGTAACCAGCTGTGGTGCACAGGCAGGAATAAGAAGGTGTTTAATAGGGAAGAACTTCAATGCACGGACTTCACAGGGAGACTTAAAACTTCAATTTTTATTAGCACCAAATATCAAGCAAGTTTCATGACAACAAGCTTTACTTCCAAGCTGGTGAATTACTTTGTTTAGGGAAAGTGAGTTAGTAATTATATGACACATCAATTCAGTCTATGTACTCTCTTGTGTTTGCATTTGCAAATCCGTAACTCTTTTCCATTGTGCACAGGTCTGAGTTCATAATTTCTGTCTTTCCCCCAAAAGCAGGAGTGTTTTCAATCATGAGGTTTTGAGGCAACTCTGCCCTTGAGAGACCATAACTTAGCTGCTCACCAGAATAGTCACAGCACCTCTGGCTTCTGGGGAGATACATTACTGTTTCTAACACATTTGTGTGTCCAGTTCCTGCAGCTGAGCTTAAAGCATGAATTTACCCAAAGAGCTTGCCCTGCACTTCCATACAGCCTCCCTGTTCAATCTATGCCAGCCTGGCTTTCAAATGACATTAACACAGGGGAACATGGGTGGGGAGGGAGGGAGGGAGGCTGTGTGGTGTTCTGAGATTATAACAAAGCTTTTGGTGACTTTGACTGTGACAAGAGACCTGGTATTGGATTATAGAGTGAGAGGTGGGGTTCCAAAAAAGCATTAGAATCAGCACCATGCAGGAGTGCTCTTTTCCTGGAGTATTTTGTAAAAACCTTTATCCTAATTGAGTTTGCAAGCAGCTCTAACTCCCTTAAAGAGCTTTGTTCCTTGAGAAATGACAGCCTGAAAATGAGAGAACTGAGAATTACACAAACACACTTTTACACTTTTTTTTTTAATAGAAGTTATTATTGGACAATAGAAGTTACTATATTGGACAGTTGGGCTGCCACAGTACAAACTGTGGGGATGCACATGCTGCCCCAGTCACCTTAAAGAGTGTGTGGGTGCAGGTGAGCATTTCAAAAGAACAACAAATGCATCATTTCTAAGATGAAGCATTTTTTTACCTCAGTATCCTGAGTGCTTATTATTCAAGCTGAGATATAATATTAGAATCCGTTAATTGCATCTGTGGCTGATAGAATAACACTGAACAAGTTTCCAAGGTAAACAGGGTTAAAAAAAATGGAAAAAGAATCCCTGCAGCATTAGTCTGTCTGGAGCATGCTAAACAGCCAGTGACAGTTCTGCTTGATAACATGCTTGTCTAGCCATTTGCAGGCTTGCATCAAGGAACTGAGGACATGAAGAGCAATTCAGATTCAGTCACTACATAGGTCCAGAACCAGACTGCATGAATTTCTCGGTCACAGTACTTGCTCTGCTCTGTTCTGTAGCGACTCTGGTTTCCTAAATCAGTATCAAACCTGAATTTCATAAAGCCACATAACATGTCTTACCATTGGGCACTAAAATTTATAAAGTCAAACAACTGAATCCCCTCCACATTTGACAGACTGGGACTGTGACTAACAATGTATTTTTGTGTGCAGAAAGCACACAATGATTTAAATGGTACAGGTGGAAGGGCTGGAGCAGTGATGGACTTAAGCTTAAGGGCCAAAGAAAGGCATTTGTGGAGGAGGGAGGTGATGAGGTGCATTTGAATAGACTTTGAGAAACCAGTTCCTGAAATCCTGAAATTTCTCCAATAATTTTTAGTGAATCTTCAGGATGAATGCTTTACACCTGAAACTCTTGTCACTGTCTGTATGAGACATAAACACATAAGCAATATACATTAACAGTTGGGAGTTTTTTATGCTGTACTTTGCTTTCTATAGATTTTTGTTTTCTATGTATTTAACTATATACAGTTACATGTTTTATTTTGTTGCCTGTGATTTGAACTATACTCTGTAACAGCAGTGCCATGGGAATATAAGGGGAAGTTTATAGTGGATAATTATCCCATCCTTTCAAATTATTCTTTAATTGAGAGTACAGGGAAGTCTCTGTTAAGCAATTCTGTAGTAAGAAAATGTTCTGCTCTGCCTAAATGATTTCTGCATAAAAGATACCAGGAACCTGTCTGAGCAATCAGTTCAACTGATCAGCTATTCTTCATCAAAAACCCTCATCCTAAGATAAAGAACTTCTGTTTACCTGTCTAACACGCACTGGTGTAGATTTGGTAGTGAATGTTTTCTGGCTGTTGGGGAGAAGGAATGTGAACTGAGCTCTTCTTGCAGGTCAACAAACCCCAGGATTTCAAGTGAACAGACATTATTTCCACGAGGAAACAGTTTGTTGCAGGGGGAGACAAGGAAGCAAGGCCTAGGGTAAGGTGACCTACCTTAGGCAACTAATGGAATTTCAGAAAAACAGCCTTTCAAATGGCATTTTCCACATGAGTTATTAATGACAGATTTCCTATTTGTTTGGGGTTTTTAGCATGGTAATATAAGAAACATAGGGCTCTGTGTTTTGCACTTTTGATGTGTCAAGACAAAACTCTGGATGAAGCTTCATAAGCTGCCCTTAAATTTCTTTGAAAATTATTGCCATGCAGACAGAAAGTACTTTGTTTTACACAGCCAGAATAATCAGCTAGGCCTGATATTTCCAGGTTGTGTTAAGTGTACTTTGGAAAAATAGCGGATTGTGAGGTGAAATACTCATCTAGTTGTTGATTAAAGTAGGAACAGCTCTGTCTATGCCAACATGTAGTACAAAAACAAAGACAAATGGGATAGCTACTGGGGGAAGGTACACTGGGCTTAGTTGTTTTAAACAATGGGATCTTGAAAATCAATAGGGTACTCAATTACCGAGGGTTAAGCTCTAGTGGAAAGGCAAATTAATCTGTAAAGGTAATAGTGCTGCTCTGAGCCCATGTATTTCTGTAAGCTTCGTTCAGTTATTGTTCCTGAAGTATAGAACCAATGGTGAGTAAATGAAATTGAAAGGCAACATGTTAAAATCCATGTAAGAAGGATTCTTTGAAATGCAACATGAAGAAATTGTGAAATTCACGGCTATACTGCAAGAATAAAGCGTAAAGTTTCACAAAGTCAGAAAGGGGTTAAAGACAGATGTGGCTGATGAGACCATCTAGTGGTGCACTTAATGGGATCAAGACAATTCAAATAATGTAAACATCTCTCCTAAACTGAGGGAGCTGTAAGAAACTTCCATCAAAGATGTGGGTTATCCCTTATGAAGCTTCCTGCAATAACCTCTAAAACCTCAGTCTCTGCTTCTCCCATTACAATTTCAACAGTACACTTGTGGTGTTGTTCAGAATGCACAGTTTAGAGGCAATTTCACTTGCAAAGGTGTTAGACCTGTAGGGTACAACAAATTGTATTAAGAAAAGGCAGTGTTAGACATGACTGCTGATAACATACCTGGCTAACCAGACATTCTTCTGATCTGACACAGTACAAGTTTCTAGTTGTTCAATTTAAAAACATTCTGGTGTTAATTTTTCAAGTTTTATTATGTAATTTCTGAATCTAAGCAACTACCTCAGAAAAAGAGAAGTGTATTTACTTCAAAGTTATCAGTAACAAGTTGTGAACACAAAATAATTTGGTTTGGGTCTGAGTATTTTTTTAACACTAAACCTGATCTCCCAGTAGTTTCTGAATTGTTACTGTGTACCACGTAATTTCAGGTTGCCCGCCCTTAAGAGGAAAGAGAGGTGTAAATTTACCTGGGAATAGGTAAGCCACTTAAATAATAATAACAAAAACAAATTTGTAAGGAAGGATAGGTCAAATCAAAGGTGATGAGAAATGAACAAGAACGAGAACACTGTAGGGTTTTGTTAAATTGCACACAGTATGTGTGTGTGCACTTGCACACACACACATCTCTGGGTCTGTACAGAATCACTGTTTAGCTTGTAGTGCAGTTGCTTATAAAGAATACAAAAGACATTATGTTGTAAACTTTAGAGAATATTTAATAACTTTTAAAAAATAAAATGTATATTTTAAATTTTGTTCTTTATATGAATGCACAAAAATGTACCATTGTAATTGCAGCAACAAATCCAGAGAACAGAGGAGACCTGCCCACTGTGGTAAGATACCAGTGACAAGGGAGGAGAATTCACAATGGAATCCAAACAAGATTTCCCATGGCAAATCCCAAAGTGTTTTCTAACTGTCTAACTCAGTATCTACACAGATCATTTACACTTAGCAAATTCTTGCAGATAAATTAGAGTAACTAAAGAGTCTGGGTTTAAAATAAATGCCACAGTCAACTGCTGGTGTCTGTTGCTTACCTTTGGTGCCACATTTATAGCACAACACTGAAGCCCAGGGGTAAATGGAAGGCTGTGACTTTGTCCATGCTGACAACCTCCTGTCCTACCCTGGGAAGGTGTAAGAGGCAGCCCAGTCACGTGTACTCAGAGTGACCAGTTCTTATTAGTTGTGAGAAGTCAGCGTTTGGGTGGATTCCCCCAGCACCCCTACTGCTGATGCAAGACAGTATTTTCAAAGCTTCTGTGCAGTTCCTTCCTCTCCATATTATAAATCCTACAATGCTGCATTTAAATGCTAAATATTGATCAAAGAATAAACCTTTATGAGTTTGTTTGATTTGAGGGGGGAGACCAAAGAACTATTCATAGAACAGAAACTGAAGTGAATTTCAGTGATTGTGCACTGTATGATGAGGAACTAAGTAATTCTGTTGTACAAGTAGTAAGATTTGGCTGCTAGTGACACTACAGGAAAATAAACCACATCCTATTAAATATATGTTCTTGGGCTTGTTTTGTTGTTTTTTTTTAATAATTGTGAAGATGAAAAGCCAAAAGTATATTGGACTGAATCTAAAAAGCAAAATCCTGATGGTGCCAAATTCAGTAGGTTCAGCCATATGCCCTGTGCCTTCATATCTTGTTATTAAACAGAAACAGCCATGAGAATAAATTAGGAGTGCTCCTTTATTGCCTTTGGTTCTGTCTTTAAATGCATTGAGTCCTCCTTCATGTTTAAAGATAAGAAGCCACAATAATATAAAAGGCTTTACTAAAAGTGACAAGACACTAATAGAAGCAATTGGAATGACTTTTGTGATGCTCTGCTTGCATTCAATATCAGCAGCCTTTCAAATGGATATTATGTACTACAGGTTACTTATATATAATCAACCAGTTTAATGTGAAGTTTTATGTGTAAAATGGAACTGTCTTTTTTTTTTTGGCTTTTTGGTTTTTTTTTTGAAGATTGTTGCTGTTACACATCACAAAATCTTCTGACCTTGTCAGCAGAGAAAGGATGCAGTGTTCTTAAGAAAATGTGGTAAGTCTGAGGCTTGTTACATGCAGTGTGTTCGGAGGTCTGAAATTGGATTGTGCTGGTAATGCTGTAAGCACCATAACAGCTGTTTGGTCTGTGTGGAGAGAGTTAATAACATCAAATATACAAAATAGCCCAGTTCAAATTATGAAGAAGTTGCAGTAACATCTCAGTAGTGGAAGGAGAGTATTTAAAAAAGAATTATTAGCAGCAACATGTGATCTGGGATTTTTTTATTTGTTTGTTTGTCTGCTTGGGGGTTTTTTTGTTTGTTTGTGGTTTTTGTTTTGTGTTGTTTTTTCCCCTAACTGTATGTTTTTGTTGCAGTGACTGGGAGTGTTGCTTATACTCCCTTTAGGTACTTATTTTTGAAAACAAAGGCAGTTTATCTTGTAAAGACATCTAAACTGTGGAAAATGATTAGAGGAAACCACAAAATGTGACTTGTCTCCAGTATGCTTCTCATATTTTGTTTCCACTGAAGCTTTAGCTGAAGTCTGGAAGTGTTCTCTAAGAGCTCAGCACATATTACTGTGAGACTCACAGGAGAAGAGTTTGTCCTCTCCCTTTTCCCTACACCACCATCAAGTAAATTGATGAGAGTTGCTCTCTGTGGGAGTTCTGCAGAATGGTTTGCTCCCATCAACTGAACCATCATCAGCCTGCTGTCTCTATGTTAATTTTTAATGGCAGGGATCACTACAAATAGACTTGTCTACCTTTTATCTGTCTCAAAAAAAAATCAATGTTTTATGAATGTATTCATCATTCTGTCATGCTGTTTTTCAGTGGTAGAAACTCACAGATGTCAGCAGAAGCACCCCTGTGTACAAACTATAAACCAAGGCAAGAACTAATGGTACAGCTAACCTGGAATTGTATCTGTGCAGGTTAAGAAAAGAACAGAGTAGAGAGAGGGAAGGAACAAACTTACACCATCTTTTGCAGAGCAGGACAATCTGCAGGTCAGCCTGGGCTCAAGAAGCAGAGAGCATGGAGACTGGTGATTGCAACATGAGTAAGCCTCTTGCCTGGAGTACAGGGCAGCTGTGTGTGGGCACTTACTCAGCCTGGGTTTGTTGGGGCTTGTTTGCATGACCGTAAAATCCTTTAGTGGAGGGGGGGGTTGCTGTGATAGTGATTGGGAAGCCACATAAAATGCACACAAGTAATATATTACTTTTACCACAGCCTGCACAGCTAAATGCCCCATGGGGGTACAATTTTGGAAGATAATTGCTCTTTTAAGCATCAGACTGTCTTAAGCAATTTCCCAGAAACTATGGAGTAGCTCATGCCTAAGTGAGAAAACTGCAGGAAATCAGCAAAGAGACAAAAAACCCCCCAGATCTAACAAGTGAGAGTCAATCTGTCAAATAATGCAGGTCCAGAAAAGGGTTAGTTATGGGTGTAAAGGAGATTGTTCAATAGGCTGTGGGTTGGCCAGCCCAGCTTTGTGCTGGAAATTGCCTTTAAATCAAAGCATGTAAAATGTCACTCAGAGCTGAGACCAGCTGTTGTAAGCAGGGGAACTTTCTCTGTGAGCTTGATGCATGCTTCCAGTCTGCAGGAATGGCTGCACTCAGCTTCCTGGGAAAACACAGCTCCATGGTCAGCTCTCTGCTCTAAGTGACAGTGGCTGAGAGCTCCCCAAATGCTAGCTGAAGGGAGCAGGCCATCTGCATTGCTCTGTTTGCCTGTTCCTGCTGTGTCCTTTCCCTGGGGTGCTTTGGCTTCTCCCTGGCACACGTGCACTACCTGGAGCTGTTTGCAGGCAGGCAATTATTTGTTTGATAAGACACATCTGATTTTTAACCTCATCACCAGAAGATGTGCACAGGAGGGTACAACATTAATTACTTCAGTTAAGGAAAGTTATGGTTTTGATTTCTGCATATTTCTGTGATTGCATGATATTCCAGAAAGTGTGGATTGTATTCTAGCCAGCAGCTAGGTGAAGGAAAATGCATCTGAAAAAGAGCACTGAGAAGTGACTCCAGTTTTAAGAGACTGATGTGTCTTGGCTGTTGTCAGCGTGCAGCTGGGAGGAAAAAAAAAAAAGGTAAGCATAAAAGCATCTGAAGTCTTAATAACTCCCAGAAAAATAAGCAATGTGTGAAAGATTTTTCCTCAGCAAGGCAGACTCTATCATACCTGCAGATGATGTTATCCCAAAGTAAATTAATGAAATGGTGACATTCAGGGAAGGAACAGCTGACAGCTTTGTACACATCTTCTAGCATGGAAATGAGTGATATTTTTTGGCAGACTTGCTTGAAACAGGGATGATAAATAAAACCATAGTAGACTGACAGAGAGAGCCCACTCACAAGTTGTTTACTGAAATGAAGATACAGCTGAAAGTAATTACTTGTTTCCCAGAGGTATAAGTGATAGTGCCTTGTACAAGAAATAATACTTGGTTATTTCAGCTGGAATGTAAAATAGGATAGAAAGGTTTCCTCTTTCTGAGGTTAGATGCTGGGTATTTTCACCTCCTTTCAGAAAAGTATGTGTTTATGAATGTAATATATATATAACATATGCAGTCAACCATCTATATGCCACTGGCAATTAGGAAGTGAGGCAATGTCCAATATTGTTTTCCATGAACAGCCAGGATCTCGCTGTACAGGTTCTGATTAAAAGCCTGACTTTGCGGCGCGTAAGATTAAAAATACTCCTTTAAAACAGCGTATTTCTGAAGATGATCCTCTCCTGGCTACAAAATCATCTTGAGACACTTGGAGGCAGGGCTGCTTGATCTTGACATTTTAGCTGTGTGCAAACTGTAGTAAAATTACAATTGCATTCAGTCCTAGCTACTCTGTACCTTCTTGCTGAAGAACATTTATTTTCTACGTTCTCTCTTCCAGACTGGGAAACGTGGGAAGGCAGCCTGGCAGCTTTTGCAGAGGTTGCCTCAGTGCCATCCTTTCCTAATGTGGGTTTGCAGTCAGCCCCTCGTAAGCAGCCTCTCTTGCCTTGCCACAGGCCATGGAAAAGGAACCATTGCTTTTTTGGTTTTCCTCTGCTTAAAGACAGGGCTGCTTCTTACCTGTGCCAGTTCAAGTACTGACTTTTTCTTTTCTTCCTCCTTCAGTAAAGTGGGGTGATTCACAAAATCTTCAGAAAGATAGCATTATACACAGTTTATAGTACAAAGGGGGGGGGGAAGGTCAGATGAATGAGCATGAAGGAGATTTCTCCTGTGTCCTTTGGAGGAGAAGCAGAAAGATTGGGAATGGTATCTATGCACAGTAAGTGTCTGCCTTGACTACCTGACAATACATGGTCATTGCAAAGGTGAGTCCGAGAATCTAAAGAGAAAAGAAACAACAAACAATTGTTTTTCAGTAAGTAAAAAACCCCTATTTATTGAAACAACAAGAAAAAAAGAGAAAAGCATGACACTAGTTTTGTTCACACACTAGCATGTCACATACTGCTTTTCCTGCCTGTTCATGTCTTTGTTCTATTCCTATAGTCTGACTGCCTTTTGTCCTTATCTGTACTGCTGTCTTACAGAATGAACAGTGAGAGCAGGGGAGAGTTGATTTCTCCATTGGGAAGAAGTATATTGAAAAAAATTTGGATATATTCTCCTTGAAAATATTTTATAGTAGCAATCCACAGCCGTGTGGGTATTCTGTGGGTATCCCTGTAGCTGTTGTTTTGAAAGACACTGGGTTAATCCCTGGCCCTACTGATGCTGTGGTTTACTTGACTGTACTTTACTTTTCCAAGTGTATGTGTGCACAGGTCCCTGTGGGGGAATCACTGGAGACTGAACATGCATTAATCATGGCCATCAATGCCTCATCAACAATGGATGTGTTTTTCTACTCAGCCTCTTCAAGAGAAGCAGCAGGGAGGTGGGGGTTCTTCTCCCAGCCAAGCACTGACCTGTTGTGCTGCCTCTGGTAGATTACTTCATCAAAAGGGGCTGGGGGACAGTGTCTTATTTTCCTTCCAGCTGAAGTACTTACATGAATGTACTAACTGCTTGTTACTTTCCCTTTGCAACATCACTGTAAGAGTTGTCACTGAAATG
The DNA here is from genome assembly GCA_013399835.1 of Leptocoma aspasia. Classification (NCBI taxonomy): domain Eukaryota; kingdom Metazoa; phylum Chordata; class Aves; order Passeriformes; family Nectariniidae; genus Leptocoma; species Leptocoma aspasia. The sequence goes on from VXAX01003126.1 coordinate 182,346, forward strand.
AAGGTCTGCCAGGTAGAAAATTTTAGGGTATGAATTCTGTTTGAAGCACTTAATTTGACCACTTCAAATTTAGTCTTTACATGAGTAATAGTTCCTGTTAATGAGTACTTTGAAAGAATATATGAATACACACACAATTATACTTATGAAAAGAAATGGTTATAGAGTTGTTAATCTTCCTCAAGTCTCACTCTCCCACAGTGAAATCAGATTATTAGGTTTTGGGGTGCTGTTTATAGCAAGGACTGGCCTTTTGGAAGCATCCACCTTCAGGGACAGCTACGTAACAAAACAGTGGTGGCTGACCTTGGTTTATGATTTGAAGCATGCACGACTGAGGAAGATTCTTCTGTTGCATATGCTGTATGTCCATCAAATTATGTCACTGTATGATTCCATAAGATGCTTAACATGAAAAACTGTCAGAACAAAACTGAAACAGCAGCAAGAGAGGGAGCCCAGCTCAATTTAGGTGACAGTGCACAGAAACTTTTGTCATCAGGTAGATTCAATCACACCAGGCAGCTGGAAGGCAGACTGAAAATCTGTTGTGTTCTGAGGTGTTTTCCCTGCATTGCACAGCATTTACTAGGAATATGAATTTGCATTTTTAAATTGTCTGAAGTGCTTCCTCCCAATCAAACTAGCAATGTCTTTCTGTCAGAAAGATAGTATAGTCTTAGAAATTTATTGTATTTAGGGTATTTATGAGAAGGACTCTGACCACAGGCTGCTGGGGGGTTTTTAGTGTATCCTTTAAAGATACCCTAAATGCTGAATGGATGCTCAAAAGCTGGTTTGGTTTTTTTAATCATGGTAATGTATTAACAACAGTCATAAATTGCCTGTCTGCCATATGATCTTGTGCTTTTTTCTCTAAGCATATCTGCTTATTATACTGGAACAAACCCCAAAACTCTACTGAATTTGGGCCTGTGAGGTGACAGGCATTTGCATTAATAAGTTGCAGCCAATAAATGACATATGAGAGAGTAAGTTATGTGCCATTCTGCCTGATCTGTCATTAGTGGGAATGTTAGTAGAATACTGATCCCAGGCTCTCTCCTGCTGCTGCTAGTGGCATAGCAGGCAAATTAAAAAAAAAAACAAACAACCAAATCAAACAACCATGGGTTAATCTGCAGTTACATGGTGTTAATTAGCTTAGCAATGCCATCCTTTGTGCTTGCATGCTGAGTGTGAGAGAGAGGGAGCTGGAAACTAAAGCCAGATCTTCACTGAATTGAGGAAAGGGACTTTGAACCAGAACAAACTCCAGCACAACTTTCACCTGTGTATCCTCAGGCTGTGCCACTGGTGCTTAGACTGGCACAACCACAGCAGGCTGGGTTACAGGCACAGGCATGGAAGAGACAAATGCTGCACAACAGATTATTCTCTGACCAAAGTCACAGTGGAAAGAGCTGCAACTCAAAAGTCTGATAGGTGAGTCTGTGTCAGTCATACCTACGGAGTTTCCCTGCCATTAACAGCAAGGGAGCATGGGTTTATTTGCAGGGTTGACTAATGGGCACCACATCCTGATTTGTAGTTTACCCTGGGCCTGACGGATGAGGTTGAAGACTTTAGACTATGTTGAAGTTGGCTATTTAGCCTAAGCCCTCTCTGGAGAATAACTGGACAGAGAGAGGCACCCCAAAGGCAGTTCATCCTACCCTGACTAGGTGTCTGGAGTCCAGTCTCCCCTCCCAAGTCCAGTTTCAGTCTTAGATAAACCACTTGATAAAGTGCCAGCTCTTTGCAGTGTATCATAAAACACTGTGCAATATTCCTAGTTCTGTGCCTTGTACACAGTATTTTAACTAAAGTAAACTCAAAGTACTTAATAATTTTGCATGATGGTAGAGGAAAATTCTGCAAGATTTAAAACCTACTTGAACAGAGTATATATCTGAATCTGTGGTTACTTAGTTAGTTACAATTAGTTAGGATTTGAAAATTGATATTAAACTGTACCTGAACCATAGCTGTGCACAATCCAAAGATTCCCACTGCCAGTAAGTTTTCCTGGAGCCATATTTTCACAGTTTCATAGCAAGGCTGAAAAAAAACCCAACAAACCGAGTATATTGTATTGGCCATAAATACAGACCTACTCTACTGGGAATATACAACCAGAGAAAAAATGGATCTGACCTAGCTGCTAGGTAGCCTGGATTATCATTTCAGTGCTGGAGCAACTACAATGTATTTTTGGGTTGAAGCTTGAACATGGAGTACTAATCCCAGTGACACCAAAAAGTGCACCTCCAAAATGCTGCATGAGCACTGCTCCATATAAATTCAGCCAGTAACTAAAAATACTGTGCTGGTTTTGGCTGGAGTAGAGTTAATTTTCTTCACAGTGGTGGGTATGGGGTTGTGTTTTGGATTTGTCCTGAACACAAGGTTGATAATCTGTAGATATATTTGTTAACACAGAGCATGGTTTTTGGCTTCCCTATTGAATTGTCTTTATCTCAACCCACTCTTTTCTCACTGTTACTTTTTTGCTTCTCCCCTTGATCCCACTGGTGAGAAAGTGAGCAGGCAGCTGTGTGAGCTTAGTAACCAGCTGGGGTTAAATGACAACAAATAAGCAAGCACTGGGTTTGGGTCCTCTTTGCCCTCTAAAACCCAACCAGAGGCAGTTAGAACCTTACAGTGAGGCTTTCATTTTCTCCACGTTTCAGGGAAATAAACACTTATAATACATACAGACACATGAAACCCAACAGTCCCAGTGAGTGGCTCAGTAGCTGCTCCTGCTGCACATGGGCCCATTTCATACCATTTTCCACCATTTCAAACTGCACTATGGGCACTCCTCCATTATTTTCTTCCTGTTTTAAATTCTGCAGTAGCTGTAGCCCTGTTTTACTGGTCCAGTTTTGGGAAGGGTGGAATTGGCCCAAGTGAAATCTTTCTTTAAATGATAACGTCTGTAAGACAACCTTGTGCAAAAACAGTGCCCCCCTGTCTTGTAAATGTTCATGGCCAAGAATCATTCAGCCTTCAGTTAGGGGCTTTTATATATGTATAAGGGAAGAACTATTAATGCCCATTAGAAGCCAGAGGCTTAAGCTGCACTGATTTTCTTGGTACCCTGAATAAAATAGAAGAAGAACTTTTCAGTCCTTAAATTAAAAATATTACCTGGAGCTACTCAGGAAGTATAAGGAAGCTGTGTTTGATGTGAACTCAGACTCTGTGAGTACCAATCCATGCATATGAAATATCACTAAAAAGTGGCCAAGAGAGCTTTACTCACTGTCTTCACAAACCATTAGAACCAGCAAAACTTAGTTATAATTCCACTTCATCAGGTGGCCTTACTCCACCCCTCCTGTGTAATTGCACTACCTGTAATTAGCACAAAGAATTGTTGAGCTAATTTCAGAGACATATTTAGGCTCTGACTATCTGTTCCAGAAAGATCTTGCTGAGGCCATTGTAGGGAAATTATTCCATGGAGTTTTGAATTTGATTACAGGCAAGTGCAGAAACTCAACTCAAAAAAAAAAATGCTGCTGGCAACTCAGCAGAACAGTTCCCACTTTTCTGTGCAGTGGAGGCCCCTGAATGAGAGCTCCTGGTGGGAGAAGAGTGCTCAAGGCTCTCACAGTCCTCTTGCCTCAGGACTGCCTGGGCTGTGATAAGTTACAGCTCCAGGGCCTGTGTGTGCATGAACCATTTGCCTTTATTGCTACCTGACCCCAGTGGGTGGGACACTAAAAAGGACACTCCTGCCGTTTCCTAGCTTGATGTCACTAGTCTGTGCTGCAGATCAGTGTTGGAGTGGACCTGTCTGCAGTGTGAAACAACAGCTTAGAGCCTACTGAAAGGAAACCAGCTCATAAAAAAACTAAATAGGGGCTTTCACTGGCGGTCAAAGGCCACAGCTCAACAGGAGCCTTCTGAAAGCACCTGATGAAAGGTGAATCAGGAGAAAATGAGGTGCAGAGCTTATCATCTGTGCAGCCCTGCAAATGACAACCTGCCTGCCCTCCACCTGGGCTGCAAGGCAGCTGCTGCCATGCGCTGCAGAGCTACTCACCGCTTTCCACCAGGTCCCTGGGGAATGGAGCCCACAGTTCTCACTGAACTCTAAGCAGCAGGAGTCTGGCACCCGGGTTGTGTTGTACACTTCGAACCAGTCCGTGTAGTTGGAGACTCCACAGCATCTGAACTGGAAAAACATGAACCGAGGTGACACCGTAAGTGTGATCTGTCACTGACTTGTGCCTGTTCTGACTTTGCCTCCTGGAGCTTGACACTCAGTGCACACTCAGCAGAGGCTTGAAATTTTAAAGAAATACAGTACTTCCCCAGCTTTACCCAAACAGCCCCTTTTCTCCACTCTCTTGTATTACATTTAAATATGGCCTCGTATGCAGCTAATGTTGGTGCAAGAAGCAAAGGCCCCTGTTTGCAATGGGAAGATACTGCAGGAGCTGAAACTGGTCAACCTCAGACAAGTACTGAAATTGAGTTATTGACTGACCAGAATTATAACAGTTGTTTGCAGCTTGTCAAGGAAAAAGATACAGGTACAGCACCCAAGAGATAAAGACAGTGGGATCTCTACAGCACATTACTTCTGGGATCATGATTGAAGTAAACAAGGCACATTTCTCACTAAGCTGTTAATTACTAATCACCTTCGAAAGTCTTTGCCAGTCAGCAAAAGATGTATTTCCTCCTTGTCTCTCTGTGGTGCAGTTCTTTAATGTCATCATCTGATGCTGCTCTAATAGCTGTGCCTTAAGTGTCTGCCTACAACGACACAGTGTGTGCAGAGATCACAACACTGCTAAATCAGAAGGTCTGTTTGACTTTGGTAGTGGGGTGAAAGGTACAGGAACACACAGTGGCACAGGGAATGGCTCTGTGGCCATCTTCCCCTTGGGAACTGGTATATTCCTGTGACAGGAAATAAGCTAGGACTCATTACCATATAGATGTATACACCATCTGTCACCCCTATGCAAAAGTATGAATTTGTTGGTATTTAGACACTTCAGCACCAATTAGTGAAACAAGACAACACTGGGCTGCAGAACTGCTCTCTGCTATTCACAGTACCTCACATTTTTTCGGGGCTATGCCAGCCACCTACATAGTCCCAAAATTACTTGCCAAGATCTTTTTTTTTAAATGTGATTTTATATAAGCCTGAAGAGTATTTTTCGCATCTGTATAGAGACCACTTCTCTTGTTTCTGAAAGACTCATAATCATGCAGACATCTGCATCACCAGGGCCAAGGACCTAATTGAGATCCTGATGGTTACACTGGCTTGAAGGAGAGTTTTCCTTTGTTACATAATAGGTGTAGAGTTCAGGCTGTAGTAGAGTTGTAGCGTTCAGGTCTTGTTGCACACACAGAATGTGCTTCTCCAGACCCATAGAGGGCAGAGGTGTCACACGCTGCCTCATGCATCATACGATGCTTCAAGCACTCAGAAAGTACTCCTTGATAGAGACATTTCAGTGCTCACAGCAGAGTTTTCTTCTGTCAAGGAAAAGTCAGAAAACTTTCCTGGACTAACATCTATCCCTCCAAGTTTCTGCTCTGAATTTTGATTTGGTCTGTGGCAGGACTCAATCCTTCACTTGCAAATGCTTGATTTGTAAGTTTACAGGCTTCATTTTCTACAAACTGACATGAAACTAGAAAAAAAGCTTGTGCCTTGCTTTTTTTCCTCTATGTTCCTGCACAGAAAACAGGAGGTCCATGTGTAACAGGTCCCAAAAGTGGGTAGGAGCAGCCTGGAATACATGGCATACATTTGAGGAAGGCTGGTTTATTTGGAACTCTAACAAGAAGAAGGTCTTGCAGGCTGTCATCATTAGAGTCAGGAGGCAGCTCTTTGATAGACAGTGAGAAGTGACAGCTTGTAAACAGCAAGCCTTAAAAATGTGGCTCATCTGTGATGTAGAGTGTGCAGCGGTAAGGGCTGAGACATTTGAGTGATGTTCTGGCCAAACACAAGTGACACAAGTTTGCATAAATCAGAAGTAGACTCCTTCTTCCCATAATAATGCATGGCTGAAGGTGTCAGTCTGACAGACTAAGGAGATGAAGATGAAGCATGGGTTTTGTAGCCAAGTGCTCACCAGCAGGTTGAGGACAGCTGCTCCTATGGAGCCTGTGAAGCAGGAGGTGGCTAGGCCATGAGCTAGGATTGGGGCTCCAAAGAGTAAAAATTCCTGGTGAACCACAAGGTGAGAATAGGAAGGGATGCAGTTGCAAAGATGAGCTGCAGCTGGACACAAACTGCCTGCCAACACAGATTCTCTGTACAAGAGCACAGCAGTGGGAGAATGGGCTAAGAGAAGTTCAAGGTATAAATAAAGGACATAAGACAGGATCAATAGTCTTGGGACTGGAAGAAATAATGTCTGTAACTATAACTGGAAGAAATATCTTTGGAAGACAAAGGAAGGATGAGCAGTGGGATTAAGCAGCAGATGATCCATAGCCCTAATCAAGAAGAGGTGATGAATACAGCAGAGTTCTGACACCACAGGGACCTGAGAGTGCAGAAGCAGGAGAGGGTACACTGCTCAGGGAAGGCCAAGTCCCCTGACTGGCATCTCTAGGGAGCAGGGGCACTGATCCATGGTCAAAGATGCAGGAACGAGGAAACAAGCAGCAATGGGATTGAATGGGTCACCAGCTCAGATCCAGCAAAGGGGTCCAGCTAGAAGCCAGGAAGGCAGATAAACTGAGAGCTCAATAGACTCAGAGACTTCACTACAGATGTCAAAGTAGAAAACAGAGAGTGCAGGAGTGATTTTGGATCATGTGACAAGCAACTGATTTATCCCAGGTTGATGCAGCTGAACAGTAAGCAGCCAAATTGTTGAGGGAGATGAGGGACCATTAGAAGAAAGGGGATTATGGAGAACTTTTTTTAGAGTCCTTTTAGATTTGAAAGCAATGTTCTCTTGAAAACTGGCAAGGTTTCTAAGCAGAAATAGTTGGAGACAGGCCTACACCTGGAGGATGGAGAAAGCTCAGGGCACATGTAGGATAATGTCTGTCACCAGCAGTTTGTTGTAGCCAGTTCTACCACAAAGCTTGATGTTTTGCCAATGCCAGGCATGAAGGCATTGAAGACTTGATTCTTGCTGCAACCACATTCATTTTTTGGTCACATTTACACTCCTGTCTTGTTCCCTTCACAAGTTAAGTGATAAAATTACACAAGGTTGCCTAAGTGCTTAGTTGTGTTCCTACTTTCAACATTTACATTTTTTAGAAATAATTACAAACTAACAGTGCTTATTTTGGGGTACCCAGACTAACACACTTAAAAAGGGAGTAATCTATTAAAAAAGTTTCTATCTCAGTGCAAGAGTGCAACTCCTGATAAGGAGCTGGACACTTGTATATATTTTACAGGTAATCCCAATATTGAAGGCTAAGTAGGCCTTATCTTCTTTGCCCAATTCCTGCAGACTCAGTCAGGCTGGGATAGGGTTTGTGAAAATAAACAGATATTCAATCTTTGTTGCAGACAGTTTTTTAGCAATGCCTTGCTTTCTGGTTTTGTGAATGGGGCAAGGAACTAAAGACAGGATAGGGGATCTTCTATACACCATTTTCCTCCATCACTGTAAAAAGTGGTGAATAATATAGTTTTGTTCTAAAAATCATGTTTAATGGGTGGTTTGGATTACTTCAGCAGTAATTCTGAAGTATGGCTTAATCTAATAGAATCAATGACTGGGAATAGGGTGATGGGTCAAATTTCTTCTCAGTTACAGCGGTCTAAATAGACTTGAAAAGGCATTACACAGCAGCAAAAGCGAGCTGAATCTGCTCACTTTAGTGAAGCTAATAGGTTTTCTGCATGCCTCTCAAATTACTGCCCAGTTAGTTAAAAGTAGAAGTGCTCAAATATTGATCACAAAGATGCTGGGGATGAAGCAACATTTTAAAAATTAATGCATGTTTCTCATTTTCTAATGGTCTCCACCTGTGACTTTAACCAGTCCTGGTGGGTAAGGAGTTTAATGCAGTCCAGGGTAACTTACCTCCTGAACTATCAGAATTTTAGTCATGTTTGAAAATCACTTTGTAAGCTTTCGTAGTCTTCAGTCACGACACACAGAATTCATCTGCTTGTGTTTCTGATCCTTTTAAGGTTTGAAATGCTATTGAGAAAGGCTGAGAGTTTGGTTAGCTGAAGGTATTAAAAAGAAATCAATAGAATGTTCTGATTTGAAACAGCTCCCTGACCTAGAGGCTTACTAGGACTGCAAAATGAGTCCACTGCCTTTCCTCTCATACACTTTGCAAGTTTGCAGCTTAACTCAACTCCTTTATCAGTAACATGAACAGCTCAGGCGTCAGCCAAAACTGCAACTTCCTCTTAGAAGACAGGCCCTGGTCTTCCCTTGTTTCCAGTTTCTTGAAAATGGTAGGCTTCTGTTAAAAAGGGGAAAACTATTTCTCAAGGCACAAAGGCTTTGGAAAAGAAAACCTTCCTCAAAAGGAGCTCAGGCCTTTCACACTTACACAATCACCACTCACAAGTCACTGTGTGCACTCAGCATCCACACTCCCAGTCAAAACTCCCCTCTGATTTGTGACTGGCCAGTCCCACAAAAGCCAAATGCCATCTAAATGTGGTTCCTTGGAAAAACTTTCTCCTCCTTTTTTCAGCCAAAGCTGCCATACACACTAGTACCTAATGAATGCAGGATGGGGGTGGTCTCTATCTTAAATCTTGGGAGAAATTAAGAACTATGCCAGAGTGTCCAAGCTACTGCTTTAATCACTGTTCAGGCTCTGAAAAATACTTTTACAAAGAAAGGAGGGCAAATGCAGAGGGGACAAGGGCTCATTATGATTTCTCTTAATGTCATGTTTTTACATGGCAATTTTTTTGGTGAGGCTGCTGTTTTCCATCCACATACAGACACAGCCCAATCACTGATGTCTCCCATTAGGAAAAACACTGTCCTATATGGCAACTGGTTGCTCTACTGTGGGTTTTATTGAGAGCCTTAGGAGACAGAATGCAAACAGCAAGCCTGGGCTGGGACTTCCCTTGCAGAAAATCCCCTGTATCACCCTAATCCTCCAATCAGTGATTACACTCTACTGATTAGGGATGTAAGAGATAATGATTATTACACAAAAACCCCCCAAGCTGGCATTTAGATAGCTCTATTCAACTGCAAAGTGTTTTACATAATTAACCATGATGGGATTGTCTTTGCTGCACCTCTGCAATAGTCTATTCCCACATAGTTTTGAAAGATACATGTGAGAACCAATTATGCAGAGTGGCAAAAATGGATCTGTGGGAGCTCTTTGCTGTTCTCCTCAGTGCCCAGCACGGGGAGCACAATGGCTCTGACACTGTGGTACTGCCAAGCTGGCACGTGGTAATTTCACAGTGGCCGTGGGAGAGTGATGTCCCCCGGCTGCACACAGCCCGTGGGGTGGCATTTTCTTGTCATCTTTTGAGCTCCTAGGAGTTAACATGAGCTAACAGGAGTTCCATCTGAAACTTATAAGGCACTCTTTAAACTAGAATGGGTTTCAAGACTAAAGGAATTATCAGGACAAATGACCATCAGCACTACACAAACCACAGACTATTGAGTCCTGCCTCAAACCCAAGCTGGTCACTGAACGTGACCATTTCCTTTAAGCAAAAAGCCAGGTCTTATTCTTTAGAGAAAAAAAATTTACTGTGCTGCTGTACAATGACATCCTACCACCAGATACATCTAACTTGAGTTTTTAGCTCTTGGATCAATTACAGAACTCTTTTCTCTCACAACCCTTTTTCCTTCTTGCTCTTTTTTTAAAGACTGCAATCACATCACTACTTCATCTTTGCCTGTTTATATAAGGTATTTAAAATTTCTCACCATAATTCACTTTCCAAAATTATTATTATTTTTTACATCTTTTCTGAATCCAATAAACTTGTGAAGATTTTGAAAAAATGTGACTATCTGAACTAGACATTGCATATACTGTTACACCTATTTTATGCAAAGGGGAGCAGAAGTATGGTGTTTATATCCCATGAGTCCTCCAAAAACTGCTTTCCCCCCACCTTTGCTATATGCTTTTAAGACTTGGGGTGTCACTGAGAGAAGATTAATACTTACTACAAATATTTTATTAGTAGTAGTTTTTACTACATTTTTACTACACATAATTAAGTTACTGTAAAAGAGTAAACCTTCTAATACTGTTGGATATAAGCAACGATATTAAAAATTTTATCTATATTTCACATGGCTTAGTCTCAAGCTAGCACCACCAAATGTATTTCTCTTGTCAGTAATTGATGCCTTCTCATATTTGATGTATTGGAAAAAGTATTGGAAGAGGAAATTATTAACAATATTGCAAGATGCTGAGGCCTTTTAAAGGTAACTGAAAGAACTTTTCATGTGCAGTTGCTGGGATGCAGGAAATTGGCTCGTTTGCTGGACCTGAGCTCTTTGTCTTTCACACACAGGAGTGTTGTAGGCAACCTACTGCACTCAGCACAGGTCCTGCAGACCCAAAGATGCACAAGGAGTTTGGCCAATCAGTTCTTTTGTTCTGTTAGTGATCTCAAATGTTTTATTTCTCAGATCACTTCTTAGCAGCCTGTTGCTCCTGTTACCTTCTGTTGTCCATAAGAGGAGACTTTGGGAGCACTGGGAGAGGTTACTGTCTTTGACCCATTTAAGGCATCAGGCAAGACTAAACCCCTCCTGTCTGCACCACACTTGGACCTCTGGAGGAGAAACTGAGAAGGCTATCCAAGGTTTTTTGAGTGAAGCCAAGGCAGTGCAAGTGCTTCTGCCTAAAGCAGAAGAAAAGCTGGAGCATTTTTCCATTAAAGAATCAGAGAACATGAAATCAGAAAGATCACCCCCAGGAGAACTGGCTGAACTGAATATGAAACAAGTACAGAGCTAATAAACCTGAGCTGTCAGTGATGGTGTTTCCTCAGGCAAGGACAGGAGGAGGAAGCCAGCTACAATGCTCACCAGTCCCTAGCAGATGAACACTGGCAGAGGGCTGTCAGAGAATCAGGGCAAAGGAACAGCAGTGACAACACAGCAAAAAACATTCCCAGTCCACCTGTGATGGAGGATGATTGAATTCTGCTGGGGAAAACGTACTGACTGTAGGAGGAGGTTGCAAACACCATGTTTCCATTTTGACTCACTAGTGGGAACAATAGTAGCAGTGAAAGGAGAGGTTCTTTGCTATTATTGCTCTTCATCCCAACATAAGCCACCCCTTTGACTTTTACTGCTTGTTTCCTGTCTGACTAGCTCCTTCACACTCCACATAGCACAGAACTGCATGATATTTACGCATCAACTTAGTATAACATTCTAAAAGGAAGAAGATATTTCCTGTCAAAGGAGAAATAAATAAAAATTACTGCTTGTTACAAAAAGCAGAGCGCTTACTTGCTAATGTGCTAACTTGGTGGGAGAAAGAGAGGGGCTTGGGCTTTGGAGGTTTAATTAGGTTCATACCCAGAACATGCTGTTACAGAACCCAGAAGGTAAAGAGGTGAAAGAGAGAGCTCAGACTTACATCTGTTTGAATGATGCTCCATGCATTAGTGAGGCCAATATTTCCATCTGTCCCATACAAGTGAAGTCCTTTCTTCAGATCCCGCTGAGCGTATTTGTCAATCTAAAACCAGCAACAAAAGACACACAACTCAAAATTTGCTGAGTACCACATTTCAGATTCAAAGAACACGGAGCATAGAGCTGTTGGACAATGGTCCTGTACTGAAATGAATAAAAGTTTAACCAACATTTTGTAAACAACATGAGGAGTTCCTCTTCTGAGTTTATGTTTCTGTTTCCCATCACAGAGACCTTTAATACATCTTTTCCCTTCTCATGTAACTACCAGAGTACTACAGGGAGACTGGATGCAGTTTAACAACTCATTTTTGCAAATAAGCCTATCTATGAAAACATTCATTTCCACACAGTGTTTCCTTTTAGCTTAGCATCTTTAATTGTGACCAAATGCATTAATGTGTACCTCTGCATACTGGAAAACAGACAGATGTGGTGCATTCCCTAGTGATTGCCCCTCTGAAACTTGTCATTCCAATTTGGGGGGGGGGGGGGGATGTCTAAAATGATGTAACCAATGCTAATTTTGAGTTAACAGAATACCATTTAGCAAAGGTATTCTGCTTCTGCCATTCACTTGGGTTTTATTTCTGATTTGTGCTGTCAGAATTGTTTTCTGACTGCAGCTGCAAAAAAAGTGGATGAAAAGAATCTTGCAACAGTGTAAAAGAGGAATTTTCAACCTACTACATCATAATTATTATGGGAAAAATATAGTAACTCAACAACATGACTCTACAAAAACACTATGACCTCAAAAGCTCACCATGTCCAGGAAGCCTCTGCTGTATGTGCAAAAGACTGTGCTTGATCTGTCCAGTTATTTTGTTTCCTTCCTGAAAGTTTACCAGCATCATGTTGAGCCAGTAATAAAAGAGCTTTGGGGCAGTACAAGAAACAGCACAAATTAAGATTAATTACAACTTAATCTCAGCACCTTAACTATCATGCAAGGCCTTTCTCATGGATGCCTTCCTTGAACAGTAGGTGCTGTGATCCCCCCATAATTATCATGTAAGCTGCTGTGGCTTTACACACAGATTATACAGAGTCACTGGTACGTTAATTAGAAGAGAACACCAAAGCTGAAAGCTGTCATTAAATTTGGAATTAGTTGAGAAAATTACAGGCAATAAACGATAAACTTATATATGCTGGGGATTCCTAGCATTCATTTAAGAATTAGAGTTTAAACATAAACTGTGTTTCAGCTCTGCACTTACCCTCAGCTCCCTGTGTCTCAACTGGACCTGCTGTGGTCACCAGCAGAGCCATCAATAAAGATGGAAGGGCATGGTTGTGATGCCAGTCTTACAGAGGCTTGGAAATTTAGTTTATGCCCTACAGAGGCAGTGAGGTACATTAATTGTTGAAAAACTAATTCTTATTCAGAAACTGACAGAGGTGAAGAGGAACAGGGTAACTAAGGGCAAGCGGGGACAGAAATCCAGCAAGGTGATCCTTGAGGTTGAAATCCAGCAAGGTTACCTTGAAGATGAAAGAGAAAGGTTGATTCTGAATATTAATTTATCTCACCTGAGAGTATCTGCCCTGTAGAGTGAGAGAGCTACACACCAGCCTTAGGTTCATATCAGCACTAATATGGAACAAGGGAGAGAACAGCAGTTCTTATCTGAAGGGTAAATGCCATGTTAACAAAAGGATGCAAAAGGCAAAGTTTGCACTTCCTTACTCAAGTTTTGCTTTGCAATCTTGACATCCCATTTGAGATGGATACTAACATCATGATAATTTATTAACTTAACATTCACAGAAGATCAAGAGCAAAGTTTTGTTAGTCCAAAGTTTTGTTTGCTTGTGTGCTTTAACACGGTCTCAAGAGATTGTGTCACCAAGCATTCCTCATCTTCCTTTTACCTGGAGAAGCCTCACTAGCAAGCAATTTGCTGAGGCTTCCTCATAAAATTAACTACTTTTCCTGCACAAAGAGTGTAAGGCCTTTATATTTGGAACACATCTGGCATCAGATTTTCATATTTCAGCCACTGAGTAACCAGCAGAGCATTAGTCAAGAAAACAGGCACTATGTGACCAGTTCTCCCACTACTATTTCAGAAAGCCTGAACATCAAGTCCTGCACATGGTATGACCCATCATTATTTGTTGTTTTAAAAATAAAGTGCCTGCTTGAATCTTGCTTGGAAGAGGATGTAAGTTTTTTTAGAATCCCACAGCACGCGTGTGTCTCATTTCCTTACCTCTCATCTCTATGCAGGCTACAACTTTGAAAGAGGCAAACACATGTTGTGGAACAGTACTGCCAGATTGTTTTACCTTTTTATTTCATGTCCACTGACAGGGAAGACATCTGGAAATACCAGTTTTACAGATATACTCAAAGAGAGAACTTTGTATTTATTTGAGTGATGGTAAATGTAGGATTTTACACAGTTCTGTTTTACTAAAGTTTCCATCTGACCTTCTAATCAAGTGTGCTGTACATACAACAGTGTGCACTCTCTGAAGAGCAGCTGATTAAAATCTCTTCGTTACAGAGCTACTCCTTGAAGCATTCACACTCTTCTGTTTGCTTACACTAGGGTCAGAAAGGTATTGATCAAACCCTAGGAATAACCTTGTTCAGAACAGCTGAGTTTGTGGGTGGCCACTGGGCTCCAGGAGAAAAGGGGAACAGGGATCAGCCCTTGGCCTCCTGGCACTTGTGTCTGCAGCTGAAGCACCAGCAGGAAGCCCCCCACCCTCTGTGCCTCCCCTGTTTCCATTTGTTATTAATGTGTTACCTTGCATGAATTAATCAGTGTTGAGGTAGCCTTGGACTTCCTAAGAGCCCAGACAAAATGAACCAGGAGGGCTGCTCTCCTTCCCACTGTCAGGAGCTCAGTCTCTACCTGCAGTCCTATTAAAAGCACATTGACCTCTGCTCAAGTAACCTGTATACAAGGTTTAAGATGGACATTTTTCTCCCAATTGAAGCACTGCCTGAAGCTCTAGACATATGATTCCTACTGGCTTTGAGCACAGAGGGGTAAGTAAAATCCAAGGCCTATTTGTGGGGCACAGCTGGCAAGTGCTCTTCCAGGTCCTCCTGTTTCCTTCTAACCTCAATTTTTTTCCTTCCTCAAAATATTTTTAGAATAACAGGAACTTTTCAATATGCCTTTATTCTAATTGTAACTTTGATTTAAATGAAAACTCCCAAAACACCCCCAGCTGTCTCTTCTGCCTTTAATTTGAATTTTTCAGAAAATTATCTTTCTGAAAATGAAATGCTGCGCCACAGTGATTCATCACATCTCCTGACAAATGATCCTACCCAATATTCACCAATCTGTCAGCTTCCCTTGTTTGTCTCTGAGCTACCAGTCCTCAGCCAGGCAAGATGTCTATCTCAAATCAGGACTGAAGTATTATATTTAACATTCTGCAATTTGAATCTGCTGCATTCTTCCATACACGAGCCAGGCCCTTCACAAATCACAGCTCTAGTGAAGTAGCACAAAGAAGAATAGCAAAAACTCTCTGCAGACAAACTTGCTTTACATGAGGTGCCTGTTTTAGACATGTGGAATACCAGAGATTTTATCAATCTGTTAGTGAAGAAGAGAAAAATTCTTTTCCTCCTTGGGATTCACTGGTCAACAGATGAGAGGTGAAAGCTTGAAGCTGGCATGCCATCCATGGAAATTCCTGTGAGCCCTGGATGCAGACATACTGAAGCCTTGCCCATGCTTGTCAGCCCCATCAGGTTCCAGTGGTGTTTCTGGTAGGTTAAATGCATCCCAGTGTGGTGATTCACTACAATCCATGCCTTCAAGAGAAGCCCTTCTCAGAGCAGGGCATGCATACTGCTGCACTTTACCTAAGCTAAGATCCTGTTCCTATTGCAAAGAGCAGCAGTATTTTCTCACTGACTTCCACTGGGCCCTAATAGGGCTCTTAAATCTCTTACTGTTCCATTACAAAGACTTTCTAAAAATATATATATACTGATCTAAGGTGGACAAGTCACGTGCAAAGAATTTCAGGCAATGAAGAAAACTCAGTATTTGAACTGAAGAAGGGAAAGCTACAAGAGATGTGGCAGGACTGGAGAGAACCTGCCACAGAGGTCAGGAAAAGTGCCTGGAAGCTGGATTCAGTTAGAGAGAATAGGCAGGGATCTATCTGAGCCTCACCTAAACTACAGCTGGGACAAAACATTGCTTAAAAAATCTTACTCCAGCCTGCATATAAAACCAGGCCAAATAAAGTGTTAAGTGTTAAAGTGTTTCCTTCTTAATCTGTATTCCCCTGAGACAGCTACTAAAGCTGTAGCAATGTACACGTAAGGCTGCTTTTACTGTCAGCTTTGTCCCCTCGTTGCCTCAGGAATCCAGAGCCTCTGAGCAGAACTGTGCCTGGCTGTCTGACAAGCCCAGCTGGAGAAGCCAGCACACTTCAAGAGGACCTGGGGCTGTCAGACTCCACCTTTTCTGCTTGAATAAGACAACCTAAGAATAATTGAGGATGAGATAAAAACTATGTAACAACAGTGACAACAAACTCCTGTGTAGCACAGGCATGCTGAAAGCACTACATGAACTGCAAACACCCAGGTTCATAATTAATTCCATCTCTGTTTTACAGCTGGGGGACCTTAGGGGCCTTCTCAGTTCCTGGGGGTGGTTTCACAGACCTCTCATGCTCTGTCTAAACGAAAGGCTTTGGAGTTTACGTGCTTACTGTTAAGGTATGGAACAGAAGACAAATACTGTTCCCCGAAAAGCCCAGTCCTGTAATTTTGCTGCTGATAAGCAGGAGGAAGTGCTCTGAGCAAAATGTCTTGGGCAAACAAGAGAATTGTGTTTGTGCAGAACATGGGTATTATCAAACTGAAGCTCCAGCAATACCGAAGATACAAAGTCCTTGCCCTGTCCCAGCACACTGAGAGGGGAGGTGTCTTTGCTGGAATCTTCTCTGGAAAAAAGGTCAAAAGAAGGCTTTGGGGAGATCCTTATTAACTGCTTTTGAACTTGTTGAAAGCATGAGATGTCACTTGGACTGGGCATAGCCTTTAGGAAAAGGCCAGAGGATGCCAGCAGCATCCCCAGCTTTCTAACCTGCAGGCAACTGGAGACTTTTAATTTCAAGCCTCAGTGCTTTCCTACCACAACCTGAACAAAACCTCTACCCAAAAAGTGCCCTAAACTGGAGAAAGCCTCTCAGCAGTGTTCCAATATAGGTAAGCAAATATTCTTGACCTTTCTGGTGATTGCTTCCCCTACCTCTGTGCCTCTCCAGCAGAACAGGAGAGGCTCTAAGGAAATGACAAAATATCCAGTAGTTTCCCACCGGGCAAAACTTTTAATTTAATGCCTTGATAATAATTCTCTACAAATAGCAGGCAGTGGGAAATCGAATGTAAACAGAAAGTGCCTAACCTATAAGGTCATTTGTGGGAGCCTTTGCCAGCTAAGAAGAGATGAGATTGATTGTACCAACAGGTAAGGCTTGTTTTAAATGAGATGTCCCCGAGCCTGTCTATAAGAAACTGAAAGCCATAAATGCTCTCCTCATCACTGAAATCATCCTTACACCATCTGCCTATATATAGAAATCTTTTAAGAGTTTATTAAATAAGACATACTGCATAATTTTTGGTGATATTTGGCAGCTGAGGGACAATATACTAAATTCTTGCCAGTATCATCAATGTTGCACATCTCCAGAACGCTTCACTCAGTGCTGTGGGATTCCCTTCCTCACTTTTTCCCCAAATGTGGAACAACTTCAGGACTTAATGTTTAGTTTAGTTCGGTTTGTTTTCTTTTGTTTTGTGGGTTTTTTTGTAATTGCTTCCTTTAACACAGAAACCCACTAGCTAGTGAATTCTCTTCTCCTAGCTTGACTGCAAAACTCAACATCAGGCATCACTTTACAGATCTTCTAAACTTCAATAATTTAGTTGAAATACTTATTGCTCTAGCAGTGTTTGGTATCAAGAGAGATGCACTGGCACTGGCTGTGTAACTTCAGAAGAGTAAAGAATACAGGAACAGAAGATCAAAGGAAATGGTCTGGGAGCAGAAAGAGTGAATGTTTCTGAAACCTGCTGGCTTAGGTCAGCTGAGGTAAGACCTTTCAGCTGTGCCACAGGCTCTCTACAGAGTCTTGAAAAGTCACTGCTTCTCTTGTTTCAGCTATTTGTAAAACAGGAATAACCTGACTCCAGTCATGCCATAAAGTTAATACAATAAATAATTGGTAGTAGGCATTTGTAGTAGGCATCAAACCCAACGTGGTGCACACAGTGGAAGATGAAGCACTTGTACAGAATCTGAGACAATGAATGGAGTTTCTAACCTGAGAGAGAGAGAGAGAGAGAGAGAAACCATCTTGGCACTTAGAGGTAAAACTGAGGTTCATCAAGAAGCAAAAGGAAGGACAAGTACATCTTGCACTAGCCTGGAGCAGGCAAATGGTGACACTGTAAGAGAAAGTCTCCCTCTGTGTGCTCTGGAAAGAATCAAGAAGTTGCAATAGTATTTAATAAGAAAGTAATAAATTCAAGGAACTTGGGTTTTTCAAACCAGTGCTTCCTGGGGCCACAGTTTGTGCATATAATTAATTGCGGTTTCAGTCACTGTCTTCTGCCCGCCATCACCTGCTTGTGCTTGAGTGCAGGCATCAGCAACCAGCTGAGGCTGCAGGAAAGGAGCCACTGAAATATCCCTGTACTTTTCATACTATTGAAATGCAATGAATGCCACAGTAGCTTTAGTTCCTCTGTTTTAAACAGGAGATCACAAGGATGGCAAGTCACTAGAGTCTGCAACTCAAAATTTTTCATGCAAGAGCAAATTCAAGTGTTTCCAGCAAACTGCACCTGATTTTGTCCAAATGATGCCTTTAAAAGTCCAAGGGAGAGACAGGCATTTTATCATTGTTTAGCTTCCTGTTATTGCTGGTGCAAGGGGAAATACAGTGCTCTGTAGCCAGAGGCCACTGCCATATAAGCTTTTCTTAGGCACAGCAACAGCTGAACTACTTGTGCTTCAGGTCCCCAGGTTTGTTTAAATAGTACATAATAACAAGCTCAGGGACACAGGCTCAAAATGTTAAGCTGCAGCTGTGCAGTTTCTTGGCTCATTTAGAGAATGAGGCCAGTAGCAGAGCCAACACCTTATTTAAGCTCTCTGTCTGTATGGCACCTGAGCACAGGTACTTCCCAATGAGATAGGCCAAGACCTCCTTAAAAAAAACCCCATCTTCTTTATTTTTAGTTAAACTAGGGGTAAAAGCTTTAAATATGAATTCTTGGCTTGCTGCTTCTTGTTTTAAAGGAGTTTAAATGCTGCAGCAAACATGGGGAAAGGGCTGGGTGAAACTAGGCAGGGAAATCAAATCAATTGCTTACTCAAAATCCTGACACTGCCAGTAACTACCATGTTATTAAGTCAGTTCTTCTTAACAATTATGGATTTTGGTGACAAAAGCCTCACCAGCATGTTGGAGGAATTTCAGGTGAGTGAACACTGAAGTGCATGGTTTTTGTGACATACCTAATTATAGAGCATTCAGGATATATTTCTGATCCTGTAGCATTTATGTTTACATATAAATAAGCTCTTCTTCAGATTATTAAGCTGGTTGGGAAAACCCATCCTGAACAGCAGTGACACCAGCAAAACTGTGAGTCATCATGGTCTAACTGTGCCACTTCTTTTCCAGAATGAAACTCCCTTTGCAGCAGGCTTTCTTCATACACTTGCTCCAAAGCTGACTGACACAAAAGAGCTTCTGTTTCCTTTCTCCAGTTACATTTCCCACCAACTGTTGCTCTCAGCAAGCCTCCTCTGCCTTCACACATCAGCCTCGGGTTCCACAGATCTCACAACCACCCTCAAAGCCCTCGTCCCCCTCCTGTGCCACCCCTCCTACTCACTTCAATTGTCTTTCCCCACACATGGTCCTGACTCACTCCTTTCCTTCCTGTCCCGGTAAATGGTAATTTTTGCTTGATCTCTAGTGTCCTCAGGAGCACACCTGTGCCAGGTTGTAGGGACTCCTCTGAACTATGCTCATGTATTGAAATCCCATGCACACTGAATCCAAGCCAGCAGAAAAGGGAAACACTCTTTTCAAAACCCATGCTTACACTGAGCATATTCCCAGGTTATCTGTATTCAGCCTCCTTACCTTTTGTTTTCTTTTAAAATTTTAAAATAGATAATCACTTTCATTTGTCCTCAACAGTCATCAGCATAACCTCAGATAAGCAAAATGGGAAGGATGCTAATTAACATGATACATGCTGTTGAGCCTGTTTGCCAAGAGACATGAAAGGTGGGTTGCATTTGTGTTTCAAGTGCTAACAACCTGTTATCTCCAACTAAGCAGACCCAAAAAAAAGCACCAAAAAAAACCCCATTCACCTAGGGATGCACATGTCAATAGAGCCTTAGATCCAATTAGCTGCCACAAAGGCTTCAGGACTGCAGAGGCAAGTGAAAGCAGGGAGACAAGGCACTTCCCTTGTAGGAATGAATGACCCCCGTGTGATTAGGTACCAGGAACAGTGACATTGGACACATAATCCTTTGCAGAAGATGCAGGCTGGAAAAGGGAAAGGCAGCACTTTGCTCACAGAGATGAAGAACTTGGCCATTTGCCCACTGAGCCATTTGCTGCAGCCGTCCCATGGGATCAAACTTGGCTTCAATTATTTACCATACTCATTTACTTAGCTTAAAGGTGAATGAGAGAGCATTCAAATAAGAGAGGGCACTACTAAAGTAACAGAGGAGGAGGGATTACTAAGGTAAATCATGCCCTGTGTTCCCACTGTGGTAAAAGAAGATGAACGAGGCCCCCACACTGTGTAAATGTGGGCTATCTGCAGATCCATTTATCCAATTAACTTAATTTCCTCATACATTTATTCTTTGGTAGAAAAATACAAGCCAAAATACAGATTTGTCCACTGCTGTAAGGTAAAAACAACTCTGCAAACATCAAAACAATTACACCCTCTCTGTATTGGGCCTCTGGTGTCACCTGAGCCTCGCTGGGGCCATGGGGAAGGCTCTAAGCTCCACAGGCATGGGCATTGCCACCTCTTGGTGTCAGAGCTGCTCTGCTGAACACAGACCTGAGCTCCACTGGCACCAGTAACACCTGGGCAAGCTGCAAAGCTGCTGGGGGAGAGGGCTGGCTAATTTCCTCAGGGGTAGAAATTTTCCTAATTCCTTAGAACAAGGAAAACAAATGTCTGCTGATAAGCCATCTTTCTCTAGGCTGGAACTAGAAAACCCATTTAAAAACCAAACCAAACCTACTCAAGGGTTAAAATCTGCTACTCTGCCTGGAGAAGCTTGTCTGAACAGAGTGATTCTGTGAAACAGATTTAAAGCTGTCTCTTCCTAGATCCAGGGAACGTCAATCCTTAGGGGAAAGTGAGGTTTGCACACAGCCTGCTTTATTATTCTTAAGATAAGCTTTCTCTGAAATTAACTTACTTTAAATAAATAATGCTGTGAGGAGAACTACTATCATCCTTGGAGGGAATAGAGCACCAGGCAAAGTCAAGTGCACTCCAGTGGGCTTCATTCCTGTGGCAGTGTGGTCTCTGCTCAGCCTGGAAGTAGGAAAAGTGAAGAATGCACCCCTTGAGAGAGAGTGCAACACAAATCCAAAATCCAGGAAAAATAGTGGGCTTTGGAGGAACAGCTGGCTACCTGGCAGAAACTCAACACAACCAGTGCCAGAGTTGCCTGGCCAAAGAGCAGAGAAGGTGATGATCCCCTTACCTACCTTTTCTTCCTTGGAAAACACGTTATTTTCTTCCAATCACATAGATGTGTACTTGGAAGAACAAAGGATATGCTAAATGCCAGCTCATCAGCTGGCAGGAATCTTCCTGAAAATGGAGTTGCTCACATTTATGCAACTGGGCATCCAAGGTGGTGTCTCCAGTGGCTCAGCCCCATGTTTCTATAAGGGTACATGCAAGCTTGGAAACCATTCCCTCTCCAAACCCACCACCCTGACACCATGGGTGTTCTGACCCTCAGCAACTGCAATTACTGGATTTAATCCCCAGGTAAGCTTTTCAGTGATGATGTCATAAACTGGTAAACAAAATGTCTTGGAAAGCTGGTAAATAACCAAAGCAACAGAAGTGAATAACTGCTATTAAATGCCTTCCTTGTTTTAATGAAATAAACAATTGCAGCTCTTCAATGCACTTCACTGAAAGCAGATTTAATCGTGAATGGAATGATTTGGGACTCAGTCACTGCAAATGAATAAACTACATGGAGATTGCTTTCCATAATAACAGAAAGCAAGCAAATAAACAAACTGCCAGTCACAATTATATGGCACCAAATGCAGGTTTCCAACACTCTCTACTTCCAGTAATGTCAGAACAAACCCACATTTCTCACTGGAAGTCACATGAGTTGAATGGAGAAGGAAATGTGGTTGATACCCCGTATGTTAAACAGAGATAAGTGACTGAGTGAGGGACTGGATGTTCCCCAGAGAACAGAATTGCATGTGCTGTTTTTGCACAGAAGTGGCTTTTACCAAATAAGCAGCAGGCAACCTGCTAAGTGGCACCAAAGGTGCTGTGTTTTCAAACAGGCAGTGCTTGAGCTTAGGGCCTCCAAAGAGTTTGTGCCATGTGCCAGAGCCCCTTCTAGGAATGGCACCAAGGTGCTCAAGGCAAAGCAGGCAGACTGAACCACTGCCCATGATGGTCTGGTTTGTTCAGGAGCAGTCTCAGTCAGAGGGGTGAGCCATCCCTTGGAGATGAGCACAAACCAAAGTGAGAGATTAAATCTGCCACATGTGACAACAGTCCCAAGAACACCTGTGAGGATGCTCCTCAGCTGCCTCTGGCTTATTTTGAATTTATTGTTCATGCTTCTACCTTTCAAAATGAGCCCCTCTTTCCTAATTAAGAGACTGACTTTTTGCAAAAGAGAAGCATTAATCCCAAGTCTCTCCTTAAAAGTGGAAATTGTCTGCTCCCTCTCATCCCCCTTGGATTCTCTGATGTTCAATAACACTGCCTGCAACAGCTCCAAGACATTTTTTTTCCATAGGGCATTCATTTGGGTCTCTCTACCTACCTAAATTTAGTAGTTTTGACACCTCTGAAGAGCTCAAATTTGACTGAAATTTGCTATCAGTGTCAGGGGTTATGGGGGCACAAGAGGAAAAAGAAGTCACTGCAGCCACATTGAATGTATTTTAAAAAGTAAAACCTACAGAAAAACCCCATTATTAAAAACAGGGGATTCATTCACAGGATTTTTTTTTAGTGGGTTTTTGATCCAAAGTTATTTGGTATTTTTCTGATGCTATGGAAGGAAGCATAAAAATCACTGATAATGAAATTTTGCAGATACCACACCAAACTTGCCATGCATTAAAGAATCTGCTGATACCACTTGTCCTGCTTGGTTACAGAGCCTCAGGGCTTATCCAGACAAATACCAGAAAAGACATCTGAGAAAAAAAATGTGAGGTTACACTACAAGACTGGAAACTATATTCTGGAAAGGAGGATACCTGTGGAAGGATTGAGGAAATGGAGCTGGACATGCTCTGAGGGCAATACTCCCAGCTGACAGAGGAAACAGTCATGGGTTTATTCAACATCAGCTGCATAAAGGCAGATTACTGTCATTACCTCTATGCTGCAGAACTGATAGTCATGTTTTCAAAAATCTACTGAAAATTTTAAAAGATTCCAGAGAAGACCTACAATAAAAAGCCATCACTGAGAAGTGTGCTTTCCTTCACATGACTGACATTCTTGGAAAAACTAAATAGAGTGACAAGGTCAAAAAGCAGTGTAATTGCAATCTTCAGGTACCTACATGGAGCAGCAGTTCTCAACAGCAGACAGCACTTATTTCTACCACAAAAAGACATAATAAGAGTTAATGGTTAGAGCTTTTAAGACAGACAAATACTAGATAGACACTAGGCATAATTTTATCCATTAAGCAAAAATAAATTCTTGGAACAAATCATTGAGAAATGAGATGCAGTCAATGATGCCTCTAAACCAAGACTCAAGAATTTTGTAAAATTACAATTCAGATGTAATTAGTTTGATCACAAGAATACTGATTGAAGCACTATGGACCACAGAGGACGGTAACTGTTTCATCCGGTCTTAAAATTTACAGATCTTCCCAGCAGGCCACAATTTTTCCATGGATAGAGACTGGGTTATTCATGCCAGATTATGTCACCTATGCCCTGCACTTTGACCTTTGCTTCTCATCCATCCTGAACAAACAGCTGACAGCGAACACCTCTCCAGCACATCCCATCCTGGGACTCAGGCACTGCTCCTTGTAAACTGGCACTTGTGATCTGGGGCACAAATTCTCCTCAGCCACAGCCTGAGTTATCTCAATGAGTTCTGTATCTGCCAAATCCACATCTCCCCTGTCCATGTCAACACTGACTGTCCTCTGGGAGCCGTCTCATCCAAGATACAGAAGCCAGCTGCTCCAGAGCCACCATCTGCAGCAGGCTCATGTGCCCTGCAGCACTTGCATGGCATTTACCTTAGAGGCTGCTTTCATGTGGCTTCCCTGGTCACAGTGTGGGAGCCTGCACACCCTCAGCCCCCAGGACTGTGGGGGACAGGGACCCTGCAGGGACAGGCCAAGCCTGAGGAGTCACAGGTGAGCAGCTCCAAGATGTGTTGCCTTAATTCCCCTGGTAACAGCCAGCACATTTTAGTCCCTCTAACATAAACTCAGGACTCCAAGATAAACAGCAAAAGGTGCCTTCAATTTAACTTTCAGCAATGAATGCCCCATGATTATTTTGCACTCCAAACAATTGAGTTCTTTTGGCTCTTTTAACTTCATAGGAACACTCTGTCTCTTACCTTTGTCCTTTACCTTTCCTGCCAGCTACTTCCCAGAGAATTTGCAGCAGTGGCTTGGCAGGGTGTGGGATCACCAGGACCCTCTCCAGACCATACCCAATCAATGCTCATAAAGTCAGGCACATAAATGCTGGAAAAGGCAGTTTTAGCAAAAATGAAAATCTGTCTGAGAGCAGTTCTGCTGTTTATTCATCATTGATCATTTTCCTTTAACACATTTTCTTCCTTCTGTCAGGGGAGTGCAAAACAGCCTGTTTGGTTGGGATGACAAACAGCATAACCTAAATATTAAATAGTAAAGAGTCAGAGAATGCTTTTTGAAAAACCTGTAAGTAACAAAAACACACCAGAAAACCCCTGAAAAAGCATGAAAAAAGCAGCATGAAAAAAAATTCAGCAGCGTGAAAAAAAATTCAGCATCATGAAGAAAAATTCAGGCTGAGATTAGTCTGCACAAGTCACTAAATCCAAAAGAGCAACCTTGTACTTTTACCAATGCTACCAGCTTTTGGGGTACTTTGAGAAGTCCCATAATACTGGCATGGGAGTTTGTAAAATACTCCAGATACTGAATTCAGCAACTGTAGTTGAGAATTTTGGCTTTTGAGGCCTTGTGGTTTATGCTAAAAGTTTTAAAATATTAAAAAACAAAAGGCAAGTCCCCTCCCCCCAGCTTAGTAAGAAGAAAGAGTTGTATTTGTCATTCTGCCTCGCTGCCATTGTTATCTGGCATGATTTCATCCAGTGAAGGTTGGCAGCTTCCCAGCTCTGGTGAAACTCTGGCATAGCTCCATGGGCTGATGATAGGACAATTTAACAGATGCTGTTGTTATTTAGACTATTTATACTCGTTCAGAATCTCACAGAATAACAAGTTCTGGACGTACACTGCCATCACCTGAGCATCACAGTGCACTTACAAAAATTACTCAAGACCATTTCCTCCTTACGATACGCCTGTGTTTTTTTGGTGGTTTGGTGTTTTTTCCTCCAATCAGATTCTGTTTAAATCTCTTTTTTTTTATAAAGTATGACCTTTAACAAGAGGCAGTGACCAAATCCCCTCAGCTGTGTACCTGTGACAAGCAAGAGCTCTCAAGTGGTCACACAAGAACTGCTTCATTGTGCAACAATCTGACAACAGAGGGGCAAGTCTTTGCTGTGCCAACTTTCACCTTTCTTGGGCTTGACTGCTGGAAAATGCAATAGTCAAAAAATTGTTAGAATCTCTTTATCTATGATAGCTTTTCCAAAACAGAAAAGAAATACACAGCATCAGGTGTTTTTCCCTATTCCTGTACTTCTTGACATAGTGCTGCTGAAATTTTCGCCATCACATCTGTGAAGACAAACGAAGGAAAAAAATACCACCAACAAAACCTCCAAAACACCACCACCAACAAAACAAGAAGAAAAACACAACAACAACAAAACCAGTGCTCCATTCACCTTTTTAATTAACACCGAAAACATGCTGACTGTAATTTCAGAAGATTCTATTTACTCTAGTGTTGCTTTGGGATTTAAAAACCTGGCATACTCTTCGGAGTGCTGGTCAGGTCCGTGGTCGGCATCCCTATCTCTGAATTTTGGAAAATTTGGAAGTCATCAAGAGTACTAACAATGGTGAAACCCATCAGTATCACCTGAAGTGCTGCAGTATATTAACAGTGAAAAGGAAAACCACAATTCTCAAACCCCATTGTGTCAAAAGATCGAGTGGCATCAACTGTGACAGAAGGAAAGACTCAGGAATCACCAGGACAGAATGTGGGATGTAAATGTCACAGGAGTCAGAGTGCCCCTGGAGGATGAAAAGCTTTGGGAAACTGGCTATGTGACACCATAGGCAAACATGCCAGTGCAGAAATTTCCACTGAAGGAGAAATGTGCCAGTGCTCTCTGGTGCCAGCACAGCCAAGGCTCATCAGCACCACAACTAAAACACAGAGGGCTCCAAGAGCACTCCAGAAAGTCTTGGGACAGGGACTGGATTCCAGTTGTTCTGAAGCTGCAAAGCCACATCCCCATGTACAGACTTCACTGAGCACTAATGGTTTCTTTGCCAACTTCACATTAGTGGTACCACTGGCCTTACAGCCAAATGCACACAGAAGTCTGTGAAAGAAAAACTCAGTCAAGAATCACAAGTGCTGTAACCTGGAGGCTCAGCAATGAAGAACCGTATCCATCTTGCCAAAGGGAATGTCTCATCACGTAGACAAACAATTTGTTGATAGATAAATGTGCCACAGACAATCTAATCTTGGAAACAGAGCTGAAACCATGCAAATTAGAAGCAACAGACATTCAGCTTTTGCATAAAGCAGCTTTGCAGATGAAAAATGACACCCAGCGTACATGGACTAGAAGAGAGGACTGAAACAAGCTTCAATTACTAACCTCACTGTGCTCACCATTCCTTCTACAACATAAACAGGACAACAGAAATGCTCAGATCAATCAGCCAGGGCTGAATTTCTTCCCACTAAGACAACTTATGCAGACACACAGGGAAGAAAAATAAAATCGTTTAACAAATTAAAAAAAAATAGTGTAAAACTGAGAAAGCTGTGTGTTCACTGGAGCACTGTTTCACAACAAATATGTGAGGGCACAAAACCACACACCAATTCTGAAACACCCAATGAATTTTGTGAATACTAGAAAAGATGAACCCCAATTTTGATTAAAAAAGGGTTCATCTGCAGGTCAGTTAAAACAAAATGAACAGACAGGAGAAGTCTATAGGCAAGATTATTAAAGCAGTAGAAGCACTCTCTGCTCACCCATCCCCTTTTTTTGGGAAAAGCTTTAACAACTCTTATCTCCTTGGATTTGAGGGAAAAGAAAGGACAGAATCAATAGGATAACTATGGCTCTTCTGGCTATTTTAGATAGATTTATAGCTGTTCGCAAATTGCATTAAACATCCGGAATTTAGGACAGGAAACTTTTAATTTTCTTTCACAAATCTAATTAACTAAATGAATATGCTCCAAGCAATAGCAAATCCCCCACGTGCATTTTTGAGAAAAGGGATTCTCATGAAACTGCAAACAGCACCAGGCATCCTCTCCTACAAAGGCAAAGTGGGGGCCAAAAGGGACACTTTAAGTCTGCAAAGGAGACTTGGGGTTATAAAAATACAACCTCATTTAAAAATACAATAGCTGAGAGCTTCAGGGTATCATTTTTGTCCACAGCAGACAAGCAGTCTGAGCAGCTTGGTAATGAGGACACAAGATTAGGAAGTGGGATTAGAAACCATCATTCAAACCAAAAAAAACCCAAACCCAAACCCAAACCCAAACAGACAAGAAGCAGACTGGCACTCAGAAAAACTAGTTGCAGCAGAGATTAATTTTTTTCTGCAGGAGCATGTCACCTACCCCACTACACACCAGTAAAAGAAAGCTCTAGCAGCAAGAGACAAATTGCTATTTGCTATTACTCTCATAATAATGCCTACAAAGCCACCTCTGTTTTGCCCTGATACATAATTTATAGAGGGGAGAAAAATGCCACCCTTGAAATTACTTTGGCCCTGTAGTTTTTAACTGTCAGAGATTATTTCTTTGAGATCTAATTCCTGATTTGCAGGCTTCATTAAGTTTTTGCAAGTAATTTTAAACTTAAATCACCATTGGCAAATCCATCATTTATTGATAGAAACATTAAGACTCTAATGCAGTGTGACTTGTGATGAAACAAGATAGGAAGGGATTAGGGTGGAAAGAAGTGCTCCTTTTTGCCACAAAAGATTGTTTCGTCAGGAGGAAAAAATCAGAGAGGGAAAAAATTAGTTTTTCTCTCTCCTGTCACTTTGAATGATCCATGAAGAGTTTTTAAAGTTGTTAAAATTATCTTCTAAAACTTGGCTAAGGCAATACAGCTAATCTCATGAAGTGTAAGGAGCTTTCTGTTTTCTTCTTGTTTACAGAGCTATTGTAAGGACGGGGTGCAGTAGAACTCCATCCTATGAAAGACAAGGGAATAAGCAAAAGCATGCCAAAGCAAGTAAAACACAAGAGAGAAGCCCAAATATTTAATCCCTCACCAAACTGAATCCCATGATTCTGGCTGAGGACATGCTGAAACAGTAGAAAGATGATGTCTCTATTTTGATTCACATTTAAGGATTTAGTGTGTAGTTAATCCAAACTTTACCAAGTATATAGTTTCCAAACAAACAGCATCCAAGCACTCTTTTCAGGGGCCTGTATCTGTCTGATCCTACCACAAAGAATCTCCTTCATGCTTTGTAGCCCTCTCCCTTCAGTGCAGCTTTCCACACAGACAGGGGTTTATTTTTTTTATATTCCAGATAGCAGTTCTGTTTACTACACTTTACCATACCATTGTTCCCCTTGTCCAGCAATTACTATTTCTGGCCACCCATTTTGAACAGATGTGATAAATAAAGCATTTCACACACAAATGACATCAGTGCAGCTCCCAAGGAAAACACAACTCCAAATGAGGTGCAAAGCACTGTTGTCCTGGAAAGGTGGGTGATGCACAAGCAGAAGTCCCTGCATCTTCTTACCTGCGGCAAAGAGAGGCTGTGCCACAAGAGTTAACCCTTCCTGCCCACAGAAATAACAAGAAAAAGGGATGAAACAGAGCTAGAACTCTCTACAGTGCAACACTATGCAACAATATGAAAAATTAGGAATATTCGGTACAATTTAAAAATAGAGGATAACAGGGTTACTCTGTCTGGGAGATGCACTGACTTCAGTGATGTTGTTTCACTCGTGATCAAGAAATGACTGGCTGGGTCCTAAGCCAGATTTTACCTATTTCAGAATAACTACCCTCATCACTTTGAGCTGTGTGGGTATTTCTGTGACTTTCTCATTTATTTTTCATATATAAATAATGAATAAGAATATATGAGAATAAGAATATTAAATAAGCTGACTGTAATGCATTTTAAATAAACCTACTTCTTTTTTTTTAGCTCTAAATTAAATGCAGAGTAAGCACCTCTCAAATGCTTGTGGCTAAATTCACCACTGGGAACTTAATGGGTGTGATGATGAAACATTTACATGCACCTGTTTTGGCCATAAAGAGAAAAAATCTGCACATTCAATACATTCAGCTTTACATCCAGCCTCTCCTCTGCCATGACTGCCTGCTTAATATGTACAAATGAAAGATTAAATGGGCAAAACTGGAAAGCTTTGAAGTCTGGACTTTTTAAAAAAACCATTTTCAGACACTGTTTAGGCCACCACATATGAGCTGAGATTTATAAAGTTCTGCCATTCACATTTCTATTCTGTTTCAATAAATGCTATTATAAAGTTTTCAGACTAGTAATAAAAAAGCTATTAATGTGTTTCCTCCACGCTAATCAATTCAATATGGGGATTGTGATGTTAACACTGCTTTACATTACTGCCTTCATCATTTTTCATTCTTCCAATATATAAAATAAACAAAAGGTTTTTGGATTCCTTATAGATTCATTTTTATCTCAAAGTGAAAGCTGTGTGAGATTTGTGGCTTCAGACGCATAGCTGGTGATAAGCTTCTCCTTCCTTCCTCTTCTCAAACTAAATATATAAAGAGAGTTTAACAAAATTAATTGCAGCATTCACTGTTCATGAATTTCTATGCTTGTGTAATTCATTTCCTTGCAGATAGTGAAGCAAAAGGGGATTCTCTTGCTGCCAAGGTTACAGGATTCACGAGTCAAGCCTGCTCAGAACTAATGGGGAATAAGTAAAGAATCCCCCTCATCACTCCTTTCACTAGGGGCGAGTTTTTAATCGCTTTAAATAACTTGGGGCCATGGGATTGCATTCCTTAGGATAGAGGGACAGACAGAACAAATGCAGCCAGGAAAATCCTGAACAGCCATTTCTGCCACAATTTGTGTAATGTCTAGTAAGAAACATTACTCCCAGCTTGGAAAGCAATCATATTCATATTCAGCCCCAGCAAGGCGTAAAGCCCCTCACTCAATCCCTTCATCCACAACTCCAATCTTTAACCCAGGCACGATGCAGGAAAGGCCAAACAGTCTGTGCTCCCTGAGAAAAAGGCAGCAGCATAAAACCTTCCCTTTCCCCCACCTAATCCCAGTGCCCAGAGCTGCTGACTGGAGAGGTCAGAAAAGGGGACTCATCCCTCACCAGGACCATTGATGAAGGCCAGGTGGGTGAGGTGAAGGCACAGAGCACTGCAGGGTCAATCTGGTGCAGATCATCCAACTCACTTTCAGGTGCTGGGTACACTCATGAGAAATAGCTTCATTTGCAGGAAAAGACCTATACAGCCACCCTTCCCAAATCCTAAAGCCCTTCCTGTATATTCTGAGACAATCCAGGTCTGAGGAGGGGTACAGGCACATCCAGAAAGCAATGAGCATTTCCTGAGTTTTGCTGGATTTTTAAGTTAGAGAGTGGAAGGCAAATTTAATTTCCTACTTCATAAAATGCAATCCATCTTCCATTCCCCCCTCACTTTTATAAAAATCGGCTGAGATAAAAGCCTTGTTTAATTTATTCTTCCATTTCAGCTTGAAATGGATGACCAGTTAAGCCAGCAGCTCCTGATAAAACAAAGGAAGTGATCCAAACCTACACAATAACATGAAGGCATTTTTACCCTCCATGTACAACTGTATTCCAAAGGGAATATGACAGCCTCAGCACTGTGGTCACAGGACACAAAAAAGAGAATGTTAAGACTCATTCTTACCCAGGGAACTCTTCCTTTGTGAAGCAAGTTGCTGCAGTGGGCAGTGCCCTGAAGCACCTGCCACCACTGTGCTGCTGTTCAGGGTCACTCCACCTCAGAGGTGATTTGCAGACATGAGAGGGATTCTGGGCACTCCACATCCCAGCATTTTCAGGAACTCTCAAAATTCAAGCCTCTCTAAATTATCTCCAAGCAGGTCAACAAGGGAGAGACACCCAAATCACTCTCAGCTTAAAAACACATTTTTATTATGTGGGATGTACTTAAGCATCTGCCAAATATAATTGTCCTTTAGCATTAATTTTTCTCTTTATCAGACTCCACCACCACTTCAAAGAGCACCTAGAAATTGCTTAAAAACCACCTCTGTAACAAGTGTCAAATGCTTGCTTTCTTGACTCCATTTAAATCTGTTCAATCAGAACAAAAGCTATCAACGTGCAACCTGAAATTCCCACTGGGAAATTGTTTCAAGGACTGAAGGTGAAGTGATGGGCAAGTCAGAATTGACATGGGGACCTCTCAATGTCCTCTTCTCTTGGAAGGTTAGAGCAACCAGGGCATTGCAAGCTTTCAGAGATCAGAAACTTGATCCTCTTAATTCACACTATTTAAATTGTGGATTCATGGTGCTAAGCTGAACAAGGCAAACAGTCTTTGAGGAGAAAGAAAATAATTCTGTGACTGAAGAAGCATGCTTCAAGTACTGCATCTCATCAGCTCTGTTTCTCAGTCCCTGAATGTGCCACTTTTCAAAAGAAAATCTATACGAACAGGGCTACTCAACACTTCTCTGATAAATTAATCTCCCCTAGAAAAGTTTATATGGAAAAATATTTAGAAAGAGTAATACTGGAATCCTTGAATTTAATGTGCTATTAAAAAAAAAAAAAGATTAATGAGATGTATCAACTCTAAACATGAAAGCTGTGAAGCTGTGGAATAGATGAGGACTTACCAAGTGACCCTTACAGACTATACCACTGCATGGCATCCTGCTGAGGCCAGGAAAAAGCTCCACACACAGTCTGTGATTTAAAATATGTTATTCATCTGCACTGAAACCGCTTCATAAAGAAATGTGAAAAAGGTTCATACGTCGACCTCTAAACCTGGCTGTTGGCATCTACCCGATACACAGAATACAGCAAGGACCACACACAGGCAAATTCACACCAGGACATGCCACAAGTCACTTGAGAGTGTCACTCCTGCCTCACAGGGAAGAATAAAGCTGCCCCAGGCACACAGCAACTCCAGGGTTTACTCCAGGTTTACTCCAAGAACATTGCTCAAAACATGCCTGGAATGGGTAGAGGAGTGCCTTTGCATCACAAAAGTCTCTCATACTTATTTCTAGATCAAGCAGGGAGTAGAGCTGTGCATCTCAGAGCCTGATCCAATCTCCTCAAAGAGCTACACAGTAATGTTGACAGTTCTGAGGTGTCTAAGGAGTGTGTTAGGAGCTGCCCTGGATCAGGAGCAAGGAACCTGAGGAATCCAGAATCTGACTCCTGTGGAATTTGCATGGTTCCACTAATTATGGGAAAGCAAAAATCCAAATTCTCCATTTTACCATACATAGCACTTAGCTGATACTTAAAGATGAAT
The DNA here is from genome assembly GCA_013399835.1 of Leptocoma aspasia. NCBI lineage: Eukaryota > Metazoa > Chordata > Aves > Passeriformes > Nectariniidae > Leptocoma > Leptocoma aspasia. Next base: position 215,196 of record VXAX01003126.1, read on the forward strand.
GAATACAAAAACATAACCATAACCAAACACAAAATCTAATAAACAAGCATGTGGAAAAAGGATATATTAAATCCTCAAAAATTCCAGCTTGATGTGGAATGAAGTCTCCTCCTGCTGCCCCCTTAGCAGTTTCATATCAAGCATATGCCAGCAATTCAAAGTATTTTTAAAAAGCAATTCCAAGTAATTGACAGTCAAAGCCTAATTGGAAAAGCAAACGTTTCAGTAAGTATCATTGAGGAAAAGCTTTAAGTCGCATGTTCAATTTTAACTCATATATTCTCCTTTTGTTTAATCACTTCAAACTTATGGTATGCACCAGTGGGAACATTTTGTTATTGGAAAGCTTTTGCCATTATATGCCTTCAACAAATTACCATAAAACCAAAAAATGAAGTCAAATGGTTGGTAGATATGCAGATTTCAGATACACTCAATTTCCACAACTTTTGTGAAAAGTGGTGAGTAGTTGCAGCAGAATGCCCAAAATTAATACCCAGAATGAGACAAAAAGGCTGAAATGGGAGTGTTAATAGATAAATATTTCATCTACTCCAGAATATGTAGTGCCTTGGCAGGCAGCACTTGGGATGTTGTTTTGCCAGCACAATGATAGAAAGTTCTGAACAAGAAATGCCAATATCAGACACGACAAGAGAGGACTCTGTCTCACGGGAGGCTGGAGAGTTCTTGAACATTGGAAGAGAGCAAATGCCACTCCTATCCTCAACATGGGCAATCAAGAAGATCCAGGAGCTACAGGCTTGGATGGATGAGCTCCATCCCTGGGAAGGGGATAGAGATCCTGGAAACCCTTTCCAAACTCATCAGAGACAAGAAGATGACTGGGAGCAGTAAGAATGGGTTTACAAGAGGGAAATCACACTTAACTAACATGACAGTTTTCCAAAATATGGCAATCAGCTCTGTGGGTGAGGGGGGAGCAGTGGATGTTGTTTCCCTTGCCTTTATACAGCTTTTGACACCTGCAGCTCTGCAGAAAAAGACCTTGGGGAATTTGTGGACATTAAGTTGACCATGAGCTAGAAATGCACTCTTGTAGCAAACAAGGCCACTGTGAGAGCTGTCCAACACTGCAACAGGTTGCCCAGAGACATTGTGGAGCCTCCATCTGTTGAGACAGCCAAAACCCAACTGGACACAGCCCTGGACAGCCTGCTCTCACTGTTCCTGCTTGAAGAGGGGTTTGGACTACCCCATCTCAAGAAGTCCCTCCTAAACTAAACAATTCTGCAATTCCATACTCTAGCATGGATGCTACACAGTCATTGAGAACATGGATGGAAAAGCCAAGCTGCCACAGCAGAGATTGGGAAAATAGCATTCAGAGGAATCCATATTTCACTAATAGCATTTCTTTTGGAAATGTGTGATCTTTCTGTAGCTAAAATTCAACCAATTTCTTAGCAGACAACAACATTCCACATATTCTGCATCACAAGATTAAAACATTATGTTTGAGAACAAAACTCCCTGACCATTGCAGCTTCCAGGCAGTGGGATCTCTGACAGCACTGGAATACATCATTCCACACACTCAAGTGAGCATTATTTGGATCACTAACTTGGGAAGTGGGAAAGAGATTTAAAAATTCCAAAATTAAGCATAATAGCTTCATAAAAGACAACAGGCAGCTCCCACTGACTTTACTTAGGGCAGGATTTTAGCACATACGAAGTGGTGACTTGTGCATTCATTCTGTGCTGACACGTGATACTGCACCGTGCAGATAAACTCCTGAAAGGCTTTAAATGGATATGGCAAAACTGTGATATCCAGCAGCAGTTCCAGTGTCCTAGTCTTCCTCATCTAATCACCTCTCACTGCAGCTCTCACATGCAAACTGACACCTCCATGATTAGAGCTGAAAGAGAGAAGACTCAGGGCAGGCAGGGGAGAGGCAATCCTCACTGCTCTCAGTGGTAACAGTCATTATGAAAGAGCTGCCCCTGCTATCTGTACAGAAATCAGTGTCAAAGCCAGCACCAACCAGGCTTCCAGCAGAACACCCAGCCCTGGGAAGCCACACCTGCCTGCTGAATGGTCACCTGCAGTGGTGGTGGCAGCAAGGGCACTCTGCTGACATTTACTTAAATATCAGTCCCACTTCAAGGCATGCACTACACTCTCCCCATTTTCTTCACAGTCCTCAAAAGAAAAGAATTTTTCTTTTTTTTTCCTCCCAAGCTGACCCTTGAAGAAACCATTTCTTCTCTTTGTTTGCACAGATCCAGCTGCTTTTGTGCCAACTACAATGCATTTCCTATTCACCTGAAAGAAATCTATAGGACATTTCTTTGGGCATACTTGCTGCAAAGAGAGAAATGTTGATTCTCTTCACAGCTCTTAAATATCCCTGCAACCATTTTGATTAATTCAAATCTTGCTGCAACTCCTTTGGTCCTGAATTTTTAAAAGAAAAACTAGATGTCTTGTGCGATAAATCTGACAAACATCTGGTTCTTAATCAAAATCTTACATGCTTTGTGACTTTCTGCTTTCATTATATCTCTGGATAAAGACTTTTAGTAGTTCCTCAAATATCTTCAATGATCTTTTGTATCTTTTCCACTTTGCTTCATTTACATAATTTACCAATTTAACATGCAATTCCATTTGCACTTCAATATGCCCTTCAAGGTGACCTCTGAAAAGGTTTCCTAAATGCTGAGGTTAGGACTTTGTCAACAGAGGCAACATCAGCACTGCTGAAGGAGAAGACATGTATTGTTCTGCTTTCCTGTGGTTCAGAGGCAAGGTGCAGATGGCAAAAACGTCTGGGAGAGCAACATCACCCTTGGATTATGGCAGTAAAGTGCAAAATGGAGAAAGCAAGAAAGTAAAAACATATATTGTGGTATAATAATTCCATCAGCTATTGCAGAAATCAACTCATTAAGAAATGTATCAAAGACAATTAGTAGCAGGAGCAGGGGAGTAATTGGGTTTTGACAAGAACAGCCTCTCTGAAAATTCTCTTTTCTCTTTTGCCTTCCCTCCAATTTAAAGGCATAGAAGAGGGTACACTAAATGACTGCAGTACAATAAAGTGAATTAAGATTGTGCCATGGTTAAAACAATTTTTGCACAAGCCTCACTCATTGCTACTGCCAGGATACTGCAGCAGAATTGTTTTATATTACCATCATCCAAATTATCAGAGGCACTGTACATGTCAAGTAAGATATGTGTGCACTCAGAAAAACTAAAATAAAGCTCTTACTCTGCTGCCTGTCAAGACATATCCCTTACACAAAGTCTACTCTATCTTCCAGCTCAGTCACTTCTTACTGTCAAGTCAATCAGGGATTTTGTTGCACATAGATTCAGGGAGCCCAAGATCCCAAATGATTAAAGATTATTAGTTAATATTAAACATGATTTCAGCAAGCAGGCATCAATGACCACTGATTGGTAATCACTATTGATTATGCTGGTTTTGTAAGTTTGGGGAATACATTTCAAAAGGTACAATGGCTGGTGTCCAGAAAGTTGCTAAACCTCCTTCCTTATGCCTGAACTTCACAGCAAGAATTCAACCTGCAAAATTATCAGTGGAAAAGACTACACCACCTTGCAGTGCAGCAATATTTCCAATGAGAAGCCTTGGACGTATCAGGGAGTTTGGGTAATACCAAGTCCCTGAGCATGATTTGTGGCCTTAAAGTCAACACATTCCAGCCTTCAGAGAACCCAGAACTGGTAATGGTTTGGAGCTGCTGATCAATAGATCCCTGACTCAACTAGTCCACTGCCTACCACTGCTGAGTTAAATCAAAGGAAGGAATTGAAGAAACCTCAGCTGCAAATTATGCCTAATAAAGTGGTCAACCTAGCTCATCACTCTTCAACTGCAGCTGACAAATCCAAGACAAGGACTATATGCTATTGGCCTGCTTACAGTCTGATAACACAAAAAGTCATCTTCCTCTCTCTTTTTCTAATATGTAAAAAATGTTAAGCATTTAGTTTACTGTCATTTTCTAATGTTGCCTGATATACATTGTGACACATCAAAAATGTTCACAGAATGAATAAAAAATGTGCTGTCTGTTTCAATATACTACCTCAGTCATCCCTCAGCATTTGATGCTGCCTGTATTTAAACACCTAAAGCTGCCTTAATTATTTATCACCTTTCTAAACCATTCTTTCCCCCTTCTGCTATTCTTCCCTTTGTCAAATACAATTGTATAAAACCAGTGCCAGTAGTTAGAAGAGATGCAAGCTGGGTTTAGTCACCAGCTAAAGCTGATGTTGATGAGGTGTGTGCAACCCAGTGCTGCTCACTTCACCTCTGTCAGTACCCAACACTGGCGTGCACTCAGCTCCAGACCCACCCAGATGCTGAAATGGCTTATCTGAGTCAAAACTGAGTAAAAACCTGTCTTGTGGAACAGTAAGGTCCCATTCCATATAATTCAGACATGAGAGCACTACACATTCCCCAGGATACACTGCACCCTCAGGATTTGGCCTTTAATATCACTTCTCCCAGTCAGCAAAAGCAGAGCTGAACTACTCACCTCCTGTAATGCCCTTAAAGGGATGGATGAAAAGCACACAGATGTGAAAAGTATTTAAAAACCACCACTACTGTATGCCAGAGTCTTCCTTGGGAGAGGCTAGTTGAAGACCTGCACCATTTATATTTTATCTACTATGAAACCTGAAACTTGAGGTGTGGGATACAGATCATTGTAAAAGTGCTCCACAACAAAGACATAATTTGACATGCTCCTGAGATAATGAGTTAACCTGTAATTAAAGACTGCAAACTAGCAAGAAGGAGGCCCAATTACATCTCTTCCTGCTGCAGACTTATATATTACCAAACAGTTATCAGGAAACCCTTTAGATGGATTTAGTGATGTCAGGAAATAAAAGCTAGATCCGGCTGGCTTTAAGTCAGGCACAACGGCAGCAACAGCTGTGTCCAATTCATCCATACTGATAGGGGAATTAATATACCAGTTAGCCAGGGTGGAGGTTAGAACTGGATTTCTCCTGAGAAAAAAGCACTATTCCTGTGCAGTGGGACACTCTGGAAAATACTGAACTTACTGCAGTATGAGCAAAAATCCATACTGCCAAGGATGAGACACTCACCTTCATCTTCATTTCTGAACTCAGCCAAAGTAGGAAGACAGGAGGCATAAAGAGCTGGCAGGCTGCTGCATTATCTGATCTTTACAAAGGGTATTTGTGTTAGGCATGGAGCTTAATTTCGGAGAGTTTGATTTTCCTTTTCCTGCACCCATTCCCCTGCTAACATTTTATTCAAGAAATCAATTAGGCCTTGATCAACCATTGATCGAGAGTTCCCAAAGGAGAGCCCTAATGCATTTTATCTGCAGCTATTGTTCCTAAATACACCTATTTCTGAGCATGCACTTCATTCTTTTCATCAATACTGTGTTATCCTTCAACAAGCCTGTTAATAACATTTTGGAAGTGCACTTTCAGTGAAATCCTACTTAGACAAATGAATTAGTGAAACTACTGGGATTTCCTTTGGTGTGGTTTTTTTTTTTCAGCTGCACAGGCAAATAGATTCCATGCCCCTCATCTCCTCCTGCCTAAAAAGGTTAAAGTGATGTGTTGGAGTTCAAGATACTAAATGGAAAGCTGTTCAGAACAAATGGAAAAAGCTAACCAATAGTGCTTTAAAGCAAACATTCATTATTTTTCACTAAATTCCTTATGGAATGAAAGATGTGATGCCTCTTTACACACTCCAGAATTCCTCGCTGTCATTAGCCTTTTCCTAGCAATATTTCTTTTAAAGACCCATAAGGTGCAAATCAACTTTAACAAGACTTGAGCATATGATTAAATCAGTCACATGGGTTCAAGCATGCACTTAGGTTATGTGCTGAACAGGGAGAGATTTAAACCTATGCCTGACTGCTTTGCTGAAAAGAAGCCAAAGTAAATTGGCTATAATTAAATTCTTTTGATGAAATTTCTGCAACTCCCTATTGTGGGACACCAGTACTGAAATGCTAATAAACTAGTTAAAATTAAGCTTATTACCAAGTAAAATAAACCACAGAGACACTTCAGTCTTTTCTTATTTTATACCACCATTTATATAACATTATTTTGCATTAGAGAAATAAAATACTTGACCAGAGCTAAAGCCTCTGACTCACAGAGCAGTAATTGCAGTGCATCACCATCCAGGAGGCAATCTATAGATTCCTCCACATCTGCCTGCACTGCTACTGCTGTTGATCCTGAAAAACAGCTTTTAGCTACGTCAGCACTCACTGCAAAACCCAAATTCCAGAACACTGCTAGAGAGCAGGTAGATGCCAGGAACTGCTTGATTGGTGGACTTGATAATTTTAAAGGTCTTTTACAAACAAACCAAATGGAACTTCCACTGGAAAATAAAGCATTAACACAGAGACTGCTCAGAAACCATTGCATACATATGCCAGGACTTGCACATCCTCACAGAAATACCAGAGAGAGTTCAAATTGCCCTTCTCCTCTAGAGAGCCTTCTCTGCATGCTGACAAGCACACACACTATCCACAGAGATTCTGTTCTGAAATTATCCCAGCCCTGCACAGCAGCAGCAGGAACAGCCCTGTTCACTGTGGCAAAGGAGGATACAGGCACCCAATAATTCCACCTCCAGCAAAGAGTTCCAGCAGTAAGAAGGGGATGGTGTAGGCAAAGTCAAATGCTGATGCAGAAACACTGCTAGAAAAGGGCCATCTGACTGAACGGTGGTGCGGTGACCATTCTGCCAGTTTTGCAGGATTTTCCACAGCCTGTTGTTTTCCAATAATTTAAGACCATCTCTAAACTGCATACAGTTTGGGTGATCTTGTCTCTTCACTTTAGGCTCCATTTCTCCACTTTCAGCAAGGTTAACACGCCCTGTGTGTGCATTTTGGACAGCCCTGTGGGCTGTGCTGACTGGGAACATGAGGCACTTCATTACCCGAGGAGACATTTCTGCTGCACTGTCAAAGGCAAACATGGAAAACTTTAAGCTCTCTTGACAGAAGCTCAATGAGAACAAGTTTCTGCAGTAGACTTGAACTAAACTTTCTATATGAATAATTCCATCAGTTTTTTGTGAATCCCTCCCTCACACCAGTGAGCAGCTCAGCAGGATCAGATCATTTCTGTGAGCAACTGCACATGAGTGCAGCAAGTGGAAGAGATTCTGCTGTTCTATTTCCTAAAGCCAAATGTGTAAGAGGTTGTGAGGACTGAGCTATATTTGAAATCATATCCACTAAATTCCAACCTGCTTTGTATGGGACAAGGCAAAATATCAATCAGAAATAAAAACAATTTTTAATTTCTTTTCAGAAACAAAGCAAGAAATGCGTAAATCTACAGAATATATTTTTTATAAGACAGCAGCAAAAGCTATATTGGAGCAGCATGGAAAACAAGAACATTTTCACACATTTCATGAAAAAAACTGAAGTAGCCATTATTTTTCAATCCTCTGTGGGCTATTCTGTGGGCCATTTTTAACACAGCTAAGCAGGCATGGAATTTAGGCTGTAATTTTCACAGGGACCCAAGCGAGTTAATGGCCTAATCTTTATTGAAAATTCTCATCTTAACTTCAAGTTGCCAATAGCAGTAACTGCTCCCATAATCAAATATCATAGTCAGTGATTCTTCAGTGTTCTTTCCTGACTTATGTTACTTATGTTGCATGTTATGTTTGACATTTAAAAATAAGAAAAACAAAACAAAACAAAAAGCCGACAACTTAAGCCTCCCCCTCTCCCCCACCAAACACAACACACACAAAAGCCAACCCCACATTATGGTGGTTTAGTTATGTTCTTTCATTTGTGGGAATTACGTAGCTCTGCCTGTAAATCACATAAGATGCAGACATATACTGAAAAAAACCCCACCTATTACAGCTGCAAAAAAGTAAATATGGACTTTTCTTTTTCTATGCTTCCAGGAGAACCATCACAGTAAAAATAAATACAGACACTAAAACCAGGAGGATTATACAAGTTAGAACTGGTACAAGGCTGTGCATTTTATTAGCATAATTTACATTCTAGCAGGATCCAATCTGGTGTTGAGAAATATGAGTATCCGACCTCTGACAGGATAGGGCTCTGCTGCTTTCTCCTTATCACAATAAAATTAAGGTTAACCCTCTCAGTACTCTGTGGATCTGTTGTAAATACACAGAGAGCCTCATCTAGAAATGTCAAACATATAAAAATGCCAAATGCTGCTCTCCATTGATGGAATCAAAATAAAACATACTAAAGAGAATATTCTGCCTATAGATAGGTAGCCATGCACATAACTATCCATATGACTCCAGAAATGTCACTGGAGTTTGGACTGCTTCAAATGGGGGCATAAATGTAGCCTGAAAAAATACTGCACTCAGAGGGATAACAACCTGCCTTAGTTCCCATAATCACACCAACTCCATTCAGTACCCAATCTCTTGGGCTGGTACTTCTAACCTCAAAAAATCAAAAGCCACACTTTAGGAGCTTTTATATGAATGTGTGCAAATGCCAACAGGAGTTTCCAGGTCCCCCAGATGCTCACACTGAGCTGAAGACAGCCTATGAACCAGTCCCTCTGCTGCTTTGGGAACAGCCAGGACAAAATAAAAGGGCTATAGGTTTTTCCTGACAACCATCCTATAGGAATGCTTTCCATCACAGGCCATATTCACTTCTGCAAAAGTCACGAGATTCATATTTTGCAACACAACTAGTCAGGACAGCTGGAGGAACAGTGAACAAGGAGAGAGCTCAGGCCCTGCCAAGGAGATCCACAGTGCAGTTACAAAAGACAAGGCACCACCCCTTTTCCTTCCTCCACTGTGGATTCCTGAGCTTTCTCCAAGTCCCCCTCTCTTCACAATATCACACTGGATAGCCAGCTCAGGGAAAGAGCTTTGAACTTCAGGGCAGCATTTATCTCATGAGATCAAGATGAACCTTTATCCAGCAAGAAAAGAAAAGATGACATCCCAGGGCATAAGATCAAGTTGGTGGCTTAAAAGCTCAGAGAAGAGCAAGTCCCTAGAATGAGAGGCAGAGGCAATTTTTGGGCTTCTTCCAAGCTGACAAATGAGAACAGGTCAGCTGAGAGTGTTGTGAGTCCTAGCTCACCTCCACAGCTGCACACCCTTCCACAGCAAGCAAACAAAAGCCCTGTGACAAAAAACTATCTGTGAATGGCTGTAAAGAACTTTTGCCATGGTGCTTTTTAATAACTAACACAGCACTAAAGCAATGGACACAGAGAGACTGCTTCACTGCCTGGGAGCCCACACACTGTGCCCACATTCACATGGATGTACACCCACCCTGTGGCTGGGACTGCTCAAAGTGATCATCTGCAGAGTCCTTTTCTCCTGCACACAAAACTAACCTTGCTTTCTTCTGATGGACAAGTGTCACTGTAGAATGCTCCTTCACTGATTTTCCAAGATCTACATTAACTGAATTACTGTGGGGAACTTGTCTGGGTTCACTACTTCCCCATACAAGTGGCAATATTGTTTCTGACATCAAGAAAGCCAGCAAACAAACTCTAAACATGCTGTATGAAAATATTAGTTTTAGGCTTCTGCTGGTTTATTTATTCTGCAGTAGGCAGGACTGCAAGTGTAACACAAACTATTGATTTCCTCAGTATAAGATTTAAAGTCATACAGGAACATTAAGAGCCTCAAATTTGATCATCTGCAATACCCAGACTACAGCAATTTGTTAACTCAGTAAAACTGCACTTGAACTGGAGCCCATATTTTAGACTCTGTTTTGATCTTACAGACAACTGCAGGGTACTACCTCCTGCAGTATGCGAGTCAGAGGAAAGTTAATTTCCTGATCTCTTTATTAACAATCAATAAAAACCACTGCAAACCAACAGGCTGAAGGAGGGAGGGAATCCTTCCTGATACTTTTTCACTGTTTCAACCTCCAAAGAGTGAGGACTAACATTCTCTGTGACACACCTGTCAACCTAGCAGCACTGAGTGCTTTATGAATAAAAATACTTAAATGGTTTCTTTTCTTTCCTCCATATCCACACATTTCCTGATCTATCAGCCTCAACAGCAGCCAACAGCAGGAGTTCCACCAGATAATGACTTGGAACATAAGAAATATTTATTTTATTAACCTAATCCGAAACATTTTAATTTATTTCTTCTGTGTTCAGGACGGGTCTTTATTTTAGGTCTGCCATTATTTTAGAAACTACTATAATTACTCTTTGCAAGATATCCTAAGCAGAGGATCTCTTTCTTTTCCCTAACTGAATCTAGGTTGTCTCCATAATCCCCTTTCATGACAGTTCTCTTCCACCTTTCTCATACTTCTAATCATTTCTGTAACCAAAACTCAACACTATATTCACAGTGAGGCAAGTCTGTTATACAATGATATGATAATATTTTCTAACTGATTTTCTTTCTAAATATAACCAAGTGTTGTATTGGGTTTTGGAGGCCCATTGCATATTAAGTAGATGCCTTTACTCCTGTATGATGTGTAGATCTTTCTGCCAAGAGCTGACAAGTAATTCAGAATCCAATAATGCACACAAGTAATTTTAAATTGTCCCTTCTACAGTAATTACCTGGCAAGTTAATTCCATGTTCCAGCTACAGAACACTATAGAACCTAGCTCTTTAAAGTCCTTCAGAAGTGCATCAGACAATCACTCACTGATATGACTCATATATAATCACTCATATCACTAATATGCTACTAATTATATTAATAATTTATTTATTAATGAACACAGTGTTGTTTTGGGGGTTTTTTATGCTATTGCCTTTCCATTCCTAAAGAGAGTGTTTACCACTCATGCACCTGATGAATGCTAATTCATGGTAAAACTTTGCCACCTTCCCTGTGATTATTAAGTTCCCTCAGTATTCAATTGTAAGGGATTTTTGATTTTGATTGAATAAGCAGGTGGCACATAATTATGCCCTTGTTTTGGATTTATTCATGTAAGATTTTTTTAAAGAAAAGGATAAAGATAATTCAGATAGGCAATATTGCATATACAACTGAAGGAACAATGGTCAAACATAAGGAAAATGTGAAAGCACAAACAAAAGCTGTGTTTATTGAACTTTTATGCATTTACCCTGGCTTTCCACTAGGCTCTAAGTACACATGTGCTGCAAGGAGCAATGTGGAAAGATAATGAATTTTATGCCTTTGCCTCTGCTGAAGACACTTCCTTTTTAAGAGCATCAATGTGGCTCTTAAACCACAAACTTATTTTTAAAAATCCTACTCACTCTGATGTGTATCTCTTCCTACATGCTCCTAGTAAGGTTTCCTGCCTTCTTTGCTTTTTTGTGGGGTGTTTTGGTGTTTGTTTGTGGGGATTTTTGTTTCCTTTTTTTTTTTTTTTTGTTAATGACAGATGCACTTGGCAGTATCTGTGACCTTGAGTTGTACACTTGAGCAAGCAAGACAGCCCAGTCCTGCCAGGCTGCTTATGCATTCTGAGAGAGCTCCTTCTGAGAGGAGTGTCTCAAGGAAGACAGAAGCATGATGTGCATACCAAGCCAAGTGCTTCATGATTTATTTATAGGGAAAAGGGGCATATAAATTTACTGAAGGGGAAAGAAAAATGAAGAATTTGACTTACCTTGTCGGTGTAGACGAAGAACAGAATCACAACAGTGAGCTCCAACAGAAATATAATTAACAGCATGATAAAAAACTGTCAAGAGAAGAAAGGACAGGGGATAAAACAAAAGCAAAAGCCATCAACATCTATTTCAGCTTTTTCTGGATGCACAGCAAGTACATTCAGCAGAACATGCAGAATGGGGAGTGGGAGTCATATAGGCAGCAGGATACAAAGCAGATAAAGGACTAGTGAGGAAACACCACAGTGTTTGGGCATAGGTATAGCTCATTTATAGCTCTGGTTTCAGTAGAACAGCCTAAAACCCCACCAAGAGCAAGCCAGTGCTCTCTCTGACAGCAAACCTTGAGGAGTCTTCCCATGCCAGGTTTTCTTTATATTTTTCCCACTGGATATTATTGATAGTATCCAATGATAGCCATGAAATCCACAGCTTAACTTCCCATGGCAAGAGAAGGTAGCCTGGGCCATAAAGTCATAACTCCTTTCAAGGGTAATTGTGGGGTCAGGGGGGAAGTGAAAGGTGTACCAAGTTAGCTTTATGAGCAGTTTCAGGGAGATACACAAATCACCCATGAGTTTCAGGTGAAAGGGGCTGATTTGTACTGAAGACATCAAAGCAAAGGTGGGCCACCTTTCTTTCTTCTCATAAGCCATGGAACTGCCTAAAACACAGGAGTCAAAAGCTTGAAAGACTGGATAAAAAACTTTTAACACAGGGATTTCAGGTAGGTTCTCTAAAGCCCTCAGCTCTTTTTTGATTGACTTCAGTGAGAGAAATTGCTGGCAAAGCCAAACACTTCAGGGAACCCACATCCTCTGCATTTTGTTACCACACTGGATGGGTCTGCAGCAGCATCAACACAGCACTTGCAGACTTTAGAGTGAGCGCTATCAGAGCATTAAATGAAACTGAGTTTTGCATAGATAGGTAAAGGAGAGAGTAATTTTGGAAACTTTTTAGGCTGAGACAAAGGTCCAGCTCTCTAGAACACAAAATTCACACACTTAGCAACCTGTAAGGCTGGAATTCTAATACTGAGCAACACTGACTTAATTGGAATCCCATCCCCAAGAGAAAAACGCAATTACTGTCTCTGCAACCACAAGGCTGCAAACCTATAAAAGTTTAATAGCTACTAAGCCTTTATCAGAATTTCTGCACTGCCTGGTAAGCCAAAACCAAACCTTTGAACCCATGGATTTATGTGACTGAATGGAGGGCAAAAAGTCACAAAGGGGAAAATACTTTTCTTCCCTGGTACAATTACTGTATCTACAGAAGTCATTGCATTTTGTTCCATGAATCTTAAATTATTTATTTTCAAATTTTCATCACTAGTATTTTTACACCTGCCTGACCCTAATACTGGATCCTATTACTGCCCAGTTTTGAATCACATACCTCATTTATGCCTGTGATCCAAGCTGATTTCCATATCATTACCATCCAACACTGACCTTCTGTATGGCTTTGCAAACCTGTCTTGGTGTAGCTTGCTTATTTTTTACAATTTTAGCCTGCTGCATAGCATTAACTGAAACAGGACAAAGCATATCCCTCTTTGCAAAGATGCACAGACACTTTGCTCTATCTATTTGGCTGTAGAGTACTTTTTTGCTCATCCATAAAAGCATAACTTATCCAAAATGTGCATGCAAACACCATTTTCTACCTGTGTAATTCCCTGGCATAGACAGGGAATGAGACATGAGACAATTACATGAGATAATTTCTAGAACAAAGGAGAAAGACTGTTTGTTACCCATTATATACAGTGATCAGCATTTCCTACCACAGGACCTCAGTTTCATCAGCTTATCATTTTGCCAAACCTTGATTGTCTGTGCTGATATATTCTGTGTTTGTTTCTGTTGAAAGGATAAAAGCTTTTGGAATAACATCAAAAATAGCACTCCAATTACTTCTAAGAATGAAGCAGGGCAAAGTATGTTATTCTTTCCAGGTTAAATTTCTGGTGCTTTAATTTGAAATCCTCTCATACTGCAGTGTTTAGAGCAGGGACCTGACACAGTGCAGCTCCATTTCAAGGACAGAAATTTCAGCCTTTTGTCTTACCCAGCTAGGAGTGGATGTTGTGGGAAAGTTATTTGCTCTCAAGAGTCTGCGTTTCACACACCACAGAGATGAGAGGGCTCAGCAGCTAACACCTGCAAATCCTACACCCACATGCTCACACACGACCAGACAAGCCACAAACCATCCCACAGATCTTTTCTGTTCCTATGGTGCCTTTCTGCCATCTCCCCAAAGCCGGTAACCTCAGCCCCACTTCACAGGACAGGACCTGGAACAGGTCATTTTCAGTTCCATCCTCAGTATCATCCCAAAGGGAATGGTGCCCAGTCTAGGGCCAGATGCAGCTTGGCATATACCATTCAAATTTAGAGGGAAGAAACATGAATTCACTGAAGGCTCACAGCACCTAAACCCCCACCACACCTGCTGGAAACTCTCATAGTTGCTTTTCAATTGAGTTCTCTCACTGTGGTGATAAATACTGAGAAGAATAAAATTGAGTTTTGTTTGGTTCACTGGGGCTGTAGGCTATTGGTATAATAAAGATTTATGCATGGAGAAACAACAATCCCAAAACAAAGCATTCATGTGAAACTCCATAAAAAAAGATTAATCTGACCTTGTACAGAGAAATGCTTTACCATACTACTTGTCAAACAGTGGGATGCAACCCAGCAGAGGTTCAGTGGAGAGGTCCCTACTGCTCAGCTTCTCATAAATTACACCTGAAATAACCCCACAGAAGCTTTGATGAGGAGGGAGGTGAGGTCTACCTACCCTTCTGTCTACCACTGCTGATTTCCAACCCCTAAGAAAACTAAGACCAGTTTCTCAGCAGCTACCTTTATATTCTACAAAGCCTTTGTAGAATCTTTCCCACAGATTCTCATTAAAAGTGTATGGAAAAGGAACTATGCAACTGCTACCAAACCTACATCATAGATCTGTACCACCCTCCTGCTGTCAGAGAGAAAAGTCTGCTAGAGGAGAGGAGGTCCCAGCTTTCAACTCCATCCCCATTGGATCTGTACCAGGCTTTTGACTCACTACTTTCACTTTTGTTCATTCAGGCTGTTGATACCAGTTGGAGAACCAAGAACTGTACCCTGTGTACATCACTTAAAGCACATTTCCATTGCTGGTCACACAGGCAGAGAACAACAAGTTATTGTATTTCCCTCCCAAACAAACAGGATTCCCTGGCTTTTCAGATGCTACAGATGCTTGTCTCTCTGCATGATGACTGACATCACACACTAATACACAGGATTGGGTCATCTCCCTCCCAAATCTTCTCACTAGTGGGATCGTGTTGCTCAAATTGCCCTTCTCTCCATGTCAGGAGTAGCTGATCTTCTCTCAGTCTCCCAAAGACAAAAGTGACCCAATACAATGAAAACCAGGGTGTGATTGTCTTGTTAGCCTCCTAACATTTTGCTGTGAGACTAAATGAGATATAACTGATGGCAAACTCGAGACTGCTGTGTTTCCACTGCCTGCTGAAGTAATGCTTTTAGTTTGATGGGGGGCTGTCTCAGAAGGGGACAGTAGGATCTCAGTGTGCCAGACCTGTTTCTCAACTTAGCTCATGACAGGAGACAGAAGCTTCTTGCAAAGAATTATTCAAATCCTCTTCAACAAACATGAAAGCAGTAGGAAGACCCGAGAGCCAGCTGTTTCTTTCGAACAGTGATACATTCCAAAACAATTTAAAAGTTCATGGCCTAGCAAATATATTGTTTACATCAAACTGCATACAAATTAGCATAACCTTCCTAAGAAACTGAATAAATAACTTCAACAGACAGCCTGTGCTGTTTTCCATCACATTTAAACAGCCTGCAAGGTGGACAGTTGGCTTCTTTTCTGACAGACATTACGAAGTACAACACATGAGCAGGTAAGTTGCTCCTGGAAAATGCTCCAGAAAGCCTTCCACCTGCACCAGCTTCCAGGATGAAGAGAAAAAAAAAGGAAATTTTACAGCCAGTCCTTGCTCTGTAACATTAACTGCAAGTTTGGTACAGTGATGATACAAATGACACAAGCATTCTGTCTTTTAGTGAGGCTGGATTACCAAATCCTCACTTTATCCTCACTGATCATCTTTAATTTCAGTATTACATTTCACTTCCTAATGAACACACACCCCAGTACAGACAATTCTTTTGGGGTAAGATAGTTGGTCTTCATAGCCTGGAAGGATTATTACTTTGTCTGCCTGGTCCTAATGCGTCTTCATACTCAAGAATGAACCAGCTCTGGCTGCTAGAAGACAGAGTCTCTTAGAATCCCAGGAACACACAGGGTGTCAGTGACCTCTGGGGACTGCCTGGTTCAACCCCTTCCTAAAAGCACAGTCAGCCACATGAAGCTGTGCAGAGCTGTGCCCAGTCACCTCAGGAGCATCTCCAAGGATGAAGACAGACAGTCACCCACAGACTCAGTGGATACCTTTTTCCAATATGTGACTATATTAATGATAAAAAAATAACAAAAATATTCTGCATCTCTGACTGGAATTTCCTTTGGTTTTAACCTGTGCCTGTTATCTCTTGTACCGTCCCTGTGAAGCCTTCCAAAAGCTCCACTTTCCTTATATTGTACTACAACGTGGTTGAAGACATGAATGTAATACACTCCCTGCTCTGACTTCTTAAGACAGAACAAACCCAGCTGTCTCAGCTGTCCTTGCACATCATGTGCCCCACAATCATCACAGTGGCTCCCCACTGGATCTCTTCCCTTCTGGTATTCATGTGTCTCTTCTACTGGGGAGCTTTAAATTGGGTTAAGCACTTTAGACATAGCCTTTTCTTATTCTGGAAGAAGGTGTCATTGCTTCTCCATGTCAAGAAATGTAAAGGAATGTGGGGCTTGGCATGGTCCAGAAAGACCCAATTACTACATTTACCATTTTATTCTGATTTGAGACAAAGGTACATTTGAAAGATCTCTGCTTGATGTTTAGATTGTCCTTTGATATGAACAGAAATACTGTCAAAGATAACCTCACATCCTTCACACATCCTTCCCTTCTCTTCTCATCCTATATTTAATACTGAGGGTGTAAATAGTATCTGTCCTTTTTGAATAAATGATGTCAAACCTTTACCTACCATCATGGAAAGAAAATGAGCTCTATCCCTGCTGAAACCAGGACACCTAGAAATTTGCAGAGCTCCATTTTAAAGTCAGAAGAACTTAATGTATTTTATAGGAGCCACACTTTACTATGCTGCTGAAAATTTAAAATTTTTCTCAAATTTAACATGCTTTGTAATTTTTCTATTATTTTATAATGGACTATATGATTTATATTTAAATATTATTTAATGGATTGAGTGAAGATGTCTCATTACTATGGGTGGCATTGTTAAAATCTTTTCTCTTCCTGCAGAAGTGGAGCATCTCCATGCCCAACCTAATTATGACAACAGATGCATCAATAAACTTCGATGCATTAGTCGAGCACCAAAAGGGGTAACACTGTCAGAGGTTCAGAATGCCATAAACTATGGCCAAATTTACTGCATATTCCCCACTTTGGAAAAATTCAAGCCACCTAAAAAAAGTCTGAATCAATGCCAGAATTGCCACTGAGGTACTGAAAAAAGTACTCCAGGTACTGGAGAACCACTCACTCTTTATATAGGTCCTGTATTTTTGCCATTGTTGGATCTGGCTTTGTAAGCAGAGCAATATGAAGTTCATCCTCAAGCATTTTCAGACTTCCCAGAATAGCTTTTTAATAACATATTGGTACTTAACTCTTACAGAATAAAAACTCATATGGTACAGATTTTGTCAGCACTCAAGAAAACCCCAACGAAACTTTCTTCCACTTTTGAAAGCAAAAGTGTTTAGTCTATCACTAGTTCTCACAAGAAGTTTGGTTTAACATAATTCCCTGAAGGCATCTATATCTGATATATTAATAGGGAGTAGGAAGATTATGAAAGATCCGTTGTTTTTTTTTTTTAATTTCCTTTGATTTTCTTTTCCGAGGTACTGAGCAAGGAGAGGAGAACAGAAGAGAAAGTGCAGTGGGAATTGTACTTAGAAGTGACTTCCTCTGCAGCCTGGAAGACCTGTACAGAGAAGACAGAGCAGTGAACAAGAAATGACAGGACAGTGCCCAGACTGCAACAATAACTGGAATTACAGTCAACAAAATCCCAGTATATTGATCCACTACATGAACTTCAGAGCAAAAGGGAAAGGGCAGTTTGTTTCTACCAATTTCCATCACAGTGGATTCTGATTACACATCCCAGTACCAAAGGTTTTGCTGACACTCAGTCTCCATGCTCCTTTCATTAGTTCCATGCACTTGCTCCTGCTTACCGCCCTTTGCAGCACCACAAATGCTTCCTTTCTCTCCACAGCATTTGTACTCCTTGAATATTTGTAGATTTATGTCCCATCTGAGTCCTCTCTCTCCCATGTTGTGCATATTTAGCTCTTTAAGTACTTCCTTGGAAGTAAATCTCTTTAGTCTCACACTCTTTATTTTTCAGCATAAAAATGACAAGTTTGCTCATAAACTGTAAAAAGGCAGTAATGTATATGAGCAAACTCATGAACAGAAAGTCCATTATGAAAACGCCATGTATCTAAATTTGGTTCATCAGCTATTATTCTCTGAAAGCCTTAATGGCTAATTCATTCTGATTGTGACAAAGCCTTTCATGCCTTGTGCCC
This sequence comes from Leptocoma aspasia, assembly GCA_013399835.1. NCBI lineage: Eukaryota > Metazoa > Chordata > Aves > Passeriformes > Nectariniidae > Leptocoma > Leptocoma aspasia. The sequence goes on from VXAX01003126.1 coordinate 233,615, forward strand.
GCTGGATATATAATACAGCTCTGTTTATGTTTGGACTATATATTTTATGAATGTGCAAAAACTCCTGCTGATCAATAAAGCTCAAAGAAATCTGCAGTAATTATTTCTGGGAAAATATACAACATATGCAGCCTTAACACATTAACAGTGTTTCATTTTAGTCTCATTACTGCTTTCAGTTGGAATCATTCAGTCTTACTGCATTAGTGAGAGTTGAGAGACCTGATATTCCCATACTATGCATCAATGGATTTTAAGTGGTATTTTATAGCATCTCTAGTATTTTTTCATATTCTACAAAAACTGACTCAAAATCAATTAAGTGCCATCAAATATTGGCCAGGTGTCACTCTCCTATCACAACACAGGCTGGGTGTAGGCCCTTTAGCAGATCACAGATTCCTCAGCACTAATAAAGGTCTCAGTGGCCTCTGACTTTTATAAGGGTTGCTTCATTTCTTCTGCAAACACAATGCAAAGGTGTGACATGATCTGGTGTGATTTTATAGGAGAGAAACTCATCTTACTTGTGAATATGAGTGGCTGAAGAAGAAAATAAAACATCAGAGTAGCTCTCTCAAGTCCCCATGCCACTCCACCCATGACAAGGCAGCTGCTCGAGTCCATCTAACACAGGTAAGGGATACAGTCAATACAACTAAAAGGCTCTGGCTTGGGTTTAATCCAACCTACTCCATCTGTGGTAATGCCATGCAATGCTCTTATTTCTAGGAGTGTCAAAACAGTGCCTAGAAACTGTGATGTATGTGTAAGTGAAGGAGATGGCGAGAAGAAGATGGGCAAGGAGAAAATAAATGACCAGGTAGAGTATTTTGTCTGTGTTTAAATTCTGCTGCTGGTTTTAACCCCAGTTTGGGGTTCTCAAATGTGCTACACAGAAGCAGCTGCATCAGATGCACGTATGTCAGTCTTGCAGTAGCTTAAAAAATGAAGAAGCAGGCAGTGTGGCCTAATTCTGCCTTTTAGCTGGTAATACTGAGGGTCTGAAATATCTGTAACATCAAATCAATTCTGGCTGTACTTTGTGTGGCATCAGTGATTTACACGAACTAGCTTCCATTTCTTCACCTCCAGAGTTACATTTTTCTGAGGTTCAGGTAATTCTACTCCTTATAGAGAAGGAAGTCAACGTTGCTCTTCATTTTAGGTTGCATTACTAAGGTGGTTAAAAATAACGAAAGAATGACTGGGAATAAAAGCACACAGGCTGCTTTACTAAGCCTATTGCGTTCTATCCCAGGATCATAGGATCCCAGGATTTTTTTCCCCTAATAATAATAATCTTATTATTAGGGGAAAAAAAAAGCAAATGTTATGCTCAGAAGTGACATGAATGTCTGGGCTGGCAAGGAACACACAGGTTACCTGTCATTTACTTTCAAAATGGGAGTAATTCTGTTGTCTTTCAGCTCTTGCAGGTGATCCTAGGTCTAGATCTGGAAATGGTTTAGAGCCAGGCTTCTTCTGAAGAACCTCTGGCACATGAGAGTTGGTTGAATGCTGAGACAGAAGATGGGAGAAGGGACACTTTGTAGGTGACAGGAGAACTTAAGCCTGCACAGACTGTCAGAGAAGCTGACATTGCTAATAAACTTCAGCCAACAAGGAGTTAGGAACTCAAACACTGATAGCCATTTAGACAGACAGATTAAACCTTCAGCTGATCTAAGTTAGTACAGCTCCCCTGACTCCTGCACGTGGTGCTGCCACACTCTATGATGGCCATAAAGCAGTGTCTTGGCACTACAAAAAGAAATGGGGACATCAGGGAAACGTTCTTCCCTGACCTAACAGGGGGACATCAGGGAAACGTTCTTCCCTGACCTAACAGGCTCCCCAGGGAAGTGGGTTTCCAAGCCAGTCAGAGTTCAAGGAATTTCTGGATGACACTTTTAGTTGTGTGGTTCAGTTTAGTGAGGTAGTCCTGCAAGGAGCAGGCAGCAGGACTCAGTGATTCTTATGGGTCCCTTCCAACTCAATACTGTGTGATTCTGTAAGACAAAGCACATCAGGCATTAGTGGTACTGCATCAGTCTGCATCAGAAAATTAAATATACCCTATGAGGTAAGCCCTTCCTACACATTGACCCTAGGGTCAAGTCTAAAACTCAGAGGGAAGGAAACTTTATTCTCTCTCTCCTCAGTTCCCAGATCCTTTGATTAAGTGCTCCCAGAGCTGAAGAAAAGAAGGGAGGAAGGGGAGGACTCAGACAGGTTCCATCTCCTCACGAGTTTCAGTACCAGCCAAGTGGAAGAAGCTAAAAACTGAAAGACAAGGAGGAGCAGATTCTTCATAATAGAGACAACTAAACTAGGGGAGATAGGTGCTCAGTACTTACAGTCCAAGCATGCAGCTAGTTGGAATTTCACATGCAACACAGCACTACACAGAGAAGTGATATACATCCCGTATATACATGATATACATCATGTATAATGCTCTCAGGCTGTATGTATGGCATCTGTCTGGTCTCTGCATTACTTGCTTGCTGCTGTGGCTGCAGCCAGCATTCCCCTGATTTTGCTAGTTTGATTGCTAAAACACCAGCTCATGTGCTAAACTGGAATGAGGATCTACTGCTTGATCTGTAGCATTAAATTATTGAGATGAAGTAATTTACAGGCTGTTTCTTTCCCGTTTAGCTGCTTTGAAATAAATTCCTGTCACCAATGAAGTTTCAACTGTTAGCTCTCTGGATCCAATGATGAGAGACCTGATATGATACTACTGAAATGATACTACTGAAAACAGTAGGGTTTTTTAGTTTCCTTTTCTTCCTACTCATTAGCTTTTTCCTTATTTTCTTTATGGCTGTTTCACTTACAGATGAGCTGGCTGGAGTTCAGAAAGCTCTCAACAGCACAGTACAAAACACCATGGGCACTCATTTTCCCCTTGGACTACTCCATAAATGAGAATCTTTTGATGTCTGCATAGTCACACAGGTATGTATACAGCATCAGTGCATTCCACAGCTGGTCCTGACCTCATATCAAGTTTTAATTCTGATTTTAGTCATTCCAGCAGCTATGATGAACTACTTGCTTATTAACACAAAGTTATCATTTCAATTAAACTGAACACACAGATCTGCCTGTTAGTGATTATTTTCCTTCCTCTTGTCATTAACCATTGTTTCAGCTTTTCTACAATAAAAATCAGGGTTATTCACAAATCAGGATATATCAGAATGAGGGGAAGTAGGTGTATCTAAGCCATTTTGTTAATTTCGTTAATTAACAAAATTTTATTAATCCTTGATGTGATGGAACATACCCAACCTTGGTGCTTTATAAGGAGGCAGCTGGCTTTGGATAATCAGAGAGGAATCAGCATTTTGTCTGTTTCAAGCCCTTTCCCCTTTCTAATTTATTCTTGTGTAGGTAATGTGTGGAGAAGAATCCCCTCATCCTCTACCTCTTTTGACTGGATTATTGGCCATGCTGCATCCCAACCAGAGCAGAAGAATGTGTTCTTGGTACCAAATCATTGGAGGGGGAAAAAAGTGCCACAAAGTCTGAGGGTGAAATAAAGAACTACCTATGAATCTTATTTCCTCTTAGCACACAGGTTATTATTTAAGTTTCAAGTGTCTGGAAATTTTGGTATCTTTACATGTGTGCTGTAACAACCAAATAGAGATTAAAATCTTTCCTTCACATAGGGCCCCATACTGGTTTTTACCAGTATTCCTGTGATCTTCTGGACCAAAAGTAAGTCCCTGTTTGCAAAACATACGCACTAGACCATGTTCACAAATCCTTTCCAGCAGCTTCTCTAAATGTTCTGTTTCACATTTAACTGAAGGCAGTGTTGCAATTAGGCTGATCAGCTCAGCTGGGACAGCCTACAGTGTTGCCCACAGAAAACAGCTTAGTCTGCCAATTATCATCTTCAACAAAACAAAAAATTCAGAAATAATTTTGCTTTGGGATATGTATTTTTCATTTGGACACAATACATATGATAAAAGAAATCAAAATTGTCATTGCTATTATGGAAACACGGACTAAATGCTTTTCAAAGGTCACTGAAGCACACAGGATGGCTAGATATGTTCTGATGTAATCACAAAAAGATGATGAAGGCACTGATTTGAGATTTAGATAATTTGGGTTTGCTTCATGGCTCTCTCACAATCTCCCAGTGCAACCTAGGCAAGGCACTTAGTTTCACTTTGCTGCAGCTCCCTGTCTAACAAGAATAATAATATTTTCCATTTGTCTTATCTAATTAGACAGTAAGCTCTACTGGTCAGGTACCTCTGCTTACCAGGAGTTTTATAGAGAATAAGCATCCTCATGGGCTGCCTGCAGGGGATACTGTAATACAGGTAATAAATCACATAACCCATTGTGATTTAACGTCTGGCACTGAGACTTTTAACCTGGACTATCCAGGGAATAATGAATGACCTTTTTCAGGGCAAGCATACAAATATAGATGTCTGCTAAACATGCACAAAAGGCAGAGAATTCAGGCAATTTAGCTCCTCAAATATAGATCTGGAGCAATTAACTAAAAGATAATGTTTAAACAGACCCTTAAGGATCAGCTGGGTCAACATTTGAGCATTGAAGTACTTAATCAGGCATAAATCTCTTTAGCATAGAGAAATGGTCTGTCCAGGTGTACATACAGCACCAGCCTGAAGTCAGGACTCTGATCAAGCCCCACAACTGATTGTGCTTGAGTGGCAGAGCAAAGTGGTGCCTCAGCTCCTGCAAGGACCTGCCCTGGGTGGGAAAGCACACGCAGTGCAGTGGGGTTAACAGCACACAAGCCAAACATTTTGTTAAAATTCACAGAGACGACGGATATGGCTAACAGCTCTGATGCACATCAGAACTGTACTGCAATTCCAAAAGGAAAACCAGCAAAGATGGATTCCTAATTCCATATCAAGATAACCCATAGAGATCTGCAGTACAGTTACATGATCCAGCAACGCAGGACCAAATACCAATGAAAAAACATCAATGGAAGTACTTAAATTAACCTTCTCAAGTCAGACTCCTGGCTTATTGTCTCTGTCACTGGTTCAGACACTGACCCAACCCATCAGAACAAAGCTGCCATTTTCTAACTACAGCTGAGCTTGTAGCAGAGGGACCTCAGTCATACAGTCCGGAGCAACAATACCCCCAGAAATGTTAAACGAGTCTTACTGAAGCAGGAAAGCACTGTTTTCCTACTTCATTCAACAATTTGCATCTATATTCAGATATAAGATTATATACACCAGGCTGCATACTTATCTCAAGAATGTCTGTTGCTTTGATTTCCCTAGGGAAATCGAATAATGGGAAAGTTTATCTTCTTTCACATTGTAGCTGGAGCAACTAAGAATCAGTGCAAATACCCAGTCTTTGTTCACTGACATCTTAGAATGACAGCTGTAAAATTCACCCCATCTATGTATTTTTGCATAATGCATAGAATGGTTGAGGTTTCCTTTTTTTTTTTTTTCCTTTACACTCTTAGATTTTCATATTATTCTATTCCTCTGAATGCAGAGAATAGGAACAGGCCTGTTTCTTAAGAGATTATGGAAGCACTGACTTTACAATTTCCTGACTATACATTGCTACTCAGTAAAGAATATCTGCAGTGGACACCAGGTAATTCCTTTCAAGTCAGTAAATCTGTGAAGCTTTTGACTATCTAAACTCTCAATCCTGAGACTTAAAGTGGATCCTCCTGACTACTGCACACACCTGTGCTAAAATCTCATTTACAAACTGAACTTTACTTCTGCTTTCCATCTCCTTTTCCCATCTGTCCTCTACCTCTCAAAACACTTGGTCTGTTCTCCCTTCTTTCAAAAGTCATTGGCAAATGCCAGATGTAATTAATTACTAACATTCACACCTAACACCACAGCAGCCTAATACTAAAGAGCTTACAGGTGTGCTCTGACAAATCAATACAAATGTCGTATGTGCAGAATACAAAGATACATGATCAGAGTCTCATCTGCTCTGCACCTTAGTGTATGAAATGTAAATAGGCTGAAATGTCTCTCTGATACTGCTCACTTTTCATTCACTCAAGCAAACTCTTTGGGAAATCTCATCCCTTGTCACATCATCAAACAGTTGCACTATTCCTAAGGCAAGACCTTCCACAAATATCCTGTGGCTACCATCACATAAACTTCTGCTCCTCCAATGCAGGTGGGCTGAGCTAGTCCTGCTTCCCCCCAGCTCATTTTAGGATCCTCACAGTGCTCCATGCCTCCTGCAGTATCTCCAATGTCTTCCTCTAAACTGCCCACTCCAAAACCAGCAGCATATCCCCCAGGCAGTAACTGCCACAGGCTTTCCTCTTTCTTCTGCTTTTAGGAAGCAGAGCAAGCAGTGCTCCTGTTGTAAGGGAAATTTGTCTTTCCAGTCCTTACAGATCAGACTCCCAACAGCCCCACATGAGGATGAGGTGCACTATGGGAGATAGGAGCAAGCTGAGGTCCAAACTGCTCTTGGTAAAACCAGCATGACCGTGTAGTTTGTGGGCTTAAAACGCCACAAGTGTCTTCAGGGAGATCTTAAGGATGTGACTTCAGAGTGGGTTGCAACAGGAATACAGTACAGGCAGAGCATTCACATCATCTTTAGTACTGTCTGTGGTCATACTTAACATCCCAGGCTTTCTGTTGTGCTGTGTGGAGCCAAGGAAAAGGGGAGGTCAGTGAAAACTGCTACTCACTCAGACACACAGCAGTGTTTTGCTCAATGGAGAGATGTCTGATCTCACATATGTAGGATATAATATAAGTATCTGCCAACCCACCAGGATAACATCCTTGGGTATTCCCCCAGCTTGGTGTATTCCACTTCCTCTTTATTTGTTCACTCCAAGCCTCACTTCATCAGACCATTGTATACAGACTGCTGAAACACGCAAGGTATGCAACATTCTAGCTTCTACTTCTTTCTTTCCTTTTCTTTGCATTTCCATTAATAACTTTTCCATGCTTTTAAGCTCACCACAAATCTGTTACAACTGCCTGCAGACCTTGTCTAACTCCTGTCTATCCCAGTTCCCTAACTTTGTTTACTGCTCTGAGTAAACCTGGCCTAGTGAAAGGTGTCCCTGCTTATGCCAGGGGAGTTAGATGACCTTTAAGGTCCTTTCCAACTCAAACTGTTCTGGGATTCTAGTGCTGGAGCTCAACAAATATCAGGAGGTGAGGGTGAATTACCCAAATGCATTATCCAGGGACTAGTGCAACACAACCAAACAGCCTCCATCTTCCCCTCTTAAACACCTGTGCAAACAGACTTCAGTTGCTCCATTTCTGCTTTCAAAGCTCCTATTTCCAAATGGACTAAAAATGTTTAAAAAGTGAGCTAAAGCAAATGCTTCACAGGAAGATATGGCAGCTGCATCACACACGAGCTAGACAACTTACTCCATGAGTGGCTGTCACATTTGTGGCAATGCCTTCTGGAAATATAAATTCAGTTCCAAAAGCAACCTTAGCTACTACCAGGACCAAAGGCAGATGTTAAGTGGCAGCCAGGGAGATTTTGAAAGGAGTGTAAGGACTTGATCCAGGAGCAATTGTTAAACACCATGTGTCACAGACACACAAGGCTGGGAACACTTAGGAGCTTTCCCTTTACAATTTAGATGGTAAATCCTGTTGCAAGCCAGCTGCAACAAAACAATCCTCTTTAAAAAGCAGACAGGGCATTCTCAGGGATGTTTAAAAAACCCAGAGATATTCTGGGAAGACATAATTTTCATTGTGGCAGAACACCATGTTGGAAACAGCCGTGGAATAAGAAAAGGATGAAGGAATGTAGCAACCACACACCCTAAGAGCAGCCCTGGTTTGATATTCAGCAATTTCTTTCATTCAAGAATTTGTTTTGCTGTCTGTGTTACCTAGAAAAATGGGAGCTGGCCAAAACCAAATGCCCCAGCCCTAAACTTGAAAACACAATTTCAAACACAGATCAAATAGAACCAGCAAGCTGGGGAAAGCAAGACTAAGGACAAACCTGCATGATAAGGCTTTGGTCCCAGAAACAGGAGCTGGTACCACTGTCCATTTCTCTTCCAAAGACATAGGCACAACAAAAACAACTCAGAAGAGCTCAAAAATCTCACCGGTATTTACTGACTGGGAGAAAGTACCAATGCAATGTAATGTGGAAAGTTACTCTAGACCAAATAAAAACTGAATTCAATGTGGACTAATGAAACTGTATTTCAACCCTCTACAGTCAGGCTTATTCAGAATTAAAGTAGCTATAATCAGCTCTAACATAACTCAATTTTGAAAAAAAAATGAGTAAAACAGAGGCCACACTGAATAGCTACAGTACAAAAAGGTAAGGACAGACAGACAGAGTGAAATGCTGGTACCAAATCAGATCAAGCTTCCCCATTCTCCGGTGCAGAGAGCTCCTAAATGAATTTGGATTCCTTTGCATTACTTAACTTGATCCATCAAGTACAGTCCTTATGTCATGCACTGAGGGACACTGGATTCTGAGTGCTGTGCAGTGTGTCAGGAGGAGCAGTACCTGCAAGCATTTCCATCTCCCATGGGTGCCCAGCTGGGGGTGGCTGAGTGCATTCACCCTACCTGGGCAATGATGGCTGATCAGGGGGGTCGTTGCCCTTGCCAAAAGGACAGATGAAGGACAAAGAACCACAAGAGATAAAAACCTTAAACTCTTCCAGCACTGAGGACTGACTCCCAGATCCTGACCTGATCCTGACACACAAACAGGCACTGCTCACTGCTGTCACACCTGAGCTAAGCCTTCAGGAAAGCACAAAGTAGGTGATTCATTTTGCACATATAAGCTACACCATTAGACTTTGCACCCTGTGGGCTCCTGCTGTATTGGCATTGAAGCTGTAATCCATTACATCTGTCTGGGCACACACTTCCTCCACAAAGTGTGTATTTATAGGGCTGTTAAAAATGTCAAGGACTTTCGGCTTCAGATTCTGACTTCAGCCTTCCCAGTTTAGATTTTCACTCACATAACGGCCTTAATTTCCATTTATATTGTTCATTTTAGTTTCAAGCCACATACATAGCCTTTACTGGCCTAGACTGACTAGTTCTGACTGCCTAAAAATCAGCAGAAACAACTGATTAAGGTAAGGGCCTGGAAAGAGTCCCCTATTGAGGCTTGGAATCTCAGTCACTTAAGAGATTTGGGGGCTCGTGTGCCTTAACTCATTCTGTAGCTCCTGGGGAAAAAATAATATGGGAAGCATAATAAGGAACAGCCTTTTACAGAGACATCACTAGATGACCAGCTGAACCACAGCTCCTCTTCACTCTGAGCTTTGCCAAACCCCATGGTGAAGTCCTAGACTTGAGCAGCAAGATCACCTCACTTCCTGGTCCTCAGCTGAACAGGATGCAAAGCACACACTAACACAAACTACAGAAGGTATTCACTGCTCCTAAATTTCCCCTTTGAATGGCATCAAACTGCATTTTGATAAAATACACCAGGGATGTGGCTCAAGCTTCTGTGAAATCATGGACAGCTGGCACCTTATTAATCTTTGATTTCACAGCAGTCTCCTTGTGCTGGCAACTTTGCTTCCTGACATCTCAGCCTTTGGAGAGTTAATGGTTAGAAAAACCAGCATTGTCAAATCTGAAGGTCTTCATTTTCAATTTAAACCAGAATCAACCACTTCAGAATCAACCTGTTTCCTGCCTGCATTGATGTTTCTGCCCAGGACTTCAGGTAATCAGTGCCATTAGGGCAAACATTTGGAGTGGATTGCTATCAAAACTGAGTGGAAAAGAATTTAAAGATACACTACAAAAGATGTCTTCACAAAACTCTTCCTCTTCTCTGAAGAGTTCAAGGAAACCTACACCACTATTAACAATTCCCTTCCTGCAGGTCTCCTCCTCCATGGACAGCACGGTCAGGAATGACCTGCAGCTCCTTGGAGCCATCATCACAGCCTGTTTCACACACAGCCCACGTCTCATCTGTGTCAAGTGGGCAACTTCTGTTGAGATACAGGTCACTGCAGCATGCATTGCAATAGCACCAGCATCACAGGACAGCAAACACTGCAGCAGCTCAATACTCACACTCAGCAGGAGGCACTTGTTTTCTTTGATGGCACCTATGCAGCCCACGAAGCCAATGATCATGACAAACGTCCCTGTGACGATCAGTAGGTTGGCAGCTGACAGGGACGGGAAAGAAGAAGAGAGGGTGGCGAAGTTCCCTTGGGTAACAGCCAGCCAGATGCCTACACCAAGGATTCCACAGCCTCCCAACTGGGAAAACAAAGAGAAATAAAGGAACTCAGTTACTGTATTTAAGCAACCCCATATATGAAACCATGTCAATATGGCAGTGGAGCAAGCCAGCAAGAAATGATCTCTCCTTATGACATTTTCAGTAGGAAAAACAAAGGAGAAAGAAAAAAAATTATAGAGAAGTCATCAGTAAGATGCAACACTCAAATAGTCACAGATTTCCTAAATCCAAGATACAACTTCACAAAGTCTTTTGCTCTGTAGTGAAAAAGCAGACACTGAGTAAAGGATAAATTCCCAAAGGGTCAGCTCTTGAAGGGATTGAAAAAATCCCTGTCCTATTTAGGTACCTCAGAGAACTGCCCAGAATGGCCGAAGCATTTTCGATTCCCCATTCTTCCCATCCCAATACACTGTCTCTCATCACTGACACGTGCCATAAACAAACCTTGCCAGAGCATCCCCTGGCAGGACACCTCATCCTTAGTTCCTGTCTAAGGTCAAGCCTCTCCTGGAAGCAAGAGGGCATTTAGAGTGTAAGGCAAAGAGGATTTTGCATTATTATCCAATCACACAGCACAGCATCACTTAGGTTTCTTTCTTTCCTGCTCTCCCTTTAAAATAACCAATTTTTATTGAGTTTATAATTGCACTTTATTATCCAAATCAATTAAAGGCTTGGAAAGAAATTGTGTTCACAGAGTAGTAAGCCAGACATATGCAGGAGCATATCCACTAAATACCTGCATAAAATGGATGAACATAAGGCAGCTCATGAACCAGGGAAGGAAAAAAGATAGAGCTAATCCTGGGGCAGAGCTAAACCTCAGAAATGAAACACAGAGGATAAACACAAAAGCCAAAGCAATTTCTTATACTAATTACTAAGGTTGTCTCTTAATGCCACTGAATTCCTCCCCAAATAACGGGCAATAAAGGCAGCTGTGTTTGAAGGCAGCATTCCTCACCCCAGCTGCAAACCAGTCTGTTTTGTTCAGAGCTGAGAAACCAAACTATACCTCATGTCAGTGTACCTCAGCTGCACCAGCCTGTGTGTCTCCACTGAGAGAAAGCAAACTCCAAGACACAGGGACTCAAATCACCTCATTTAGGAGTCTTTGCATATTCCAGGCATCCCCACATCACTGTATTCACCTTGCCACGGAGGGCACACTTGTGAAAGGTGAATACAGTGAATACAGTGAATACAGTGATGTGGGGATCCCTGACCATATACACTGGGAATACCTCCCCTCTATTTCCACTTACAGAGCATGATCGTTAACATTGTCCAAAATGATTAAAGAATAACCAAGGGAGAGGAAGGGGAAGAATACTTAGAGAAGGTAACCCACAGAATATAATTTATGCTAAGGGAGAGGATATAAAGAAAAGCTATCATCGTGGCCCAAGGGAAAAAAAACCAGAATCACAGAGGAACAAATCCCCTAAAGAAGGAATAAAACTCTGAAGGGCTTCTGAGCAGAACAGCATTGAAGGAGATGTCACAAACACCTAAGGTAAAACCAAACTGGTCAGAGTGCTGGAATACAATCAGGAATAGCACTAAACTGGCTGAGGAATGGGATGAAAAGCAGAAGTGCACTTCTGCCTCTTCAGCTTGGTGGATGTTCAGCTCAAGATCAGCCTCAGAGCTGCAGGCACGGGGAGGCTGCTCAAACAGCCCAATTAGCCTAATGAAGGTGGATGCCCAAGAGCAGCAGAGCCATGACCTTGCAATACATTTAGCTGTCATCTTCAGTTCTTTGTTCTGAAGCAACTCAACATCACCAATAAGAGGCAGCTGATTTCATTACCTTTCATGTTCCCCGTGCTGCTACGCTGCTTTGAGTGGTACCAACACCTACAACCCTCACTTGTATTACAACAGGTGGGTCTCACTGAGGATGCTGTAAAAGCAATACCTGCTTACCTGCTCCTCCATCATTCACTAAATTCTTTATTATGCACAATGCTTAATGCTTGAGACATTGTTGCCTGGACATTTCAATTTAGCATCTGACTCCAAAGTCATTCTTGTTTGCAGAAACTGGAAATTCACCAGTGGCACGAAACGTCAGAAAACCAGGACACAACTCATGCAAAATGCCATGACTGGGGCTGTAGCCATTTAGATCAGGGATGAATATTTCAGGTCAGTTGTCCAGCAAGAGTATCTCACTACCCTGGCCTTGATTCACAGATACTCTGCTCTCCAGCAGCTCATTACATTCCTATTTTTGAAGAGATAATGCACAGCTCTTCCTTAGGTTGATTGACCAAACTTGAAATGCCCAAAGGAATCCTTTGAACATTAAACCACCTGGCTCAAACTGGATTCCATAATGTCAGCACACATTACAGAAGACTGCTCCACTTTAGTTCAGCTGTTTCTTTTCCCACACCAGAATATCTACTCGTGGTCCCCAAATAAACTTACTAAGCTGTCACACCAGGCACACCCAGGAAACAGAGGCTGTTCTTAGCTCTAGACTAAACTGCTCTTTAAAGCCCCCTTTTTCCCCAAGGAGCATAGCACACATGCAAGTCTCCATCCAGTGGCCTTTTAACACCCAAGCACCTGGTTAAGGAAATGTTTAAAGAACCAACACCCACCAAGACAGCCACAGGAGCTTTTCCAACAATAGCTGAATGTTTTCTATTCCAGAACATTCAAAAAGCTTGCTCCTCATCCCCTCTGCCCTCCATTCTGAACTGAACTGCAATGTAATTCCCAGTCTGAGACCCAGGGATTAGAGGCATCACATTTACTTATTCTGGAAGAAACAAGAGAGAGAGAAAACAGTTGTAGTTGGTTCTATGCTGCATGTCTGTTTTTACTTCCTTCTCTTGGCATCTAAGGCAGGATAATTTTAAATAGTTATTTACCATGTTCCCTCTCCTCCACTTTTTCTCTCCTTACCCCCATCCCCATCCCCCAGCCCTTTTTTTTGTGCCAAAGGGTGTTGGAAGCATAGTGAGGAAATGGAAAGTTTTCTGGGCTTTCTGGGCTTGCTCATATGTGAAATTAAACAAAACCAAAACCATTAACAGGGCTACTTTTGACAATTTGGGGGCTTCTGCACAAACAGTGATACTGTCATGGTTAAAAGAGAAACCATTAAGACAAAAAGATTAGAGAGAAATCTACAGCTTGAACCTGATCTATTGGCAGCCAAATGAGTCTCTATTAACTCCATTTGGAGAGAGCAGAGTTGACTTTAAATTTAAAAAGAAGTCCCCTTCAAAGATGCCAGGCTACTGACAATAGCATTTTTTATAATTCCCTTGTGAAATGTGTTAACACATTATTTGCCTAATTTTTCATGATAATCTACTCTCTTGCAAGCAAGGCAGCTCATGGCAAAAACCTGAAACAAAATGCAGTTCTCTCTATTTTTTTTCCAATAAATGTTGCATTTTTTTTGCGAAGTCTTTTATTCTAAGGTAAAAACAATGAGACACCAGAAGGAATACTGTCACAGCCCTAAGACATAGGATATTTCAGTCAGGTGTTTGCTCCAGGAACAACCTCTGTGTAAATCTTGAACAGGCTGTTTGGTGCATCTGTGTCTGAGCTGCAAAACTCTGAGGACAGGACACAAGCAGTGGGTTCTTTGCAAGCCCTGGACTTTGCAATTGGCTGTGGAAGCAGCAGAATATTCTGCTCAAGACAAATTTCTCAACACAAATTTCTCAAATTTCTGGCATTTACAGAGCAGAGTCAAGCAGTACAGCAGGTGTCTTACTCTAAAAGCAGAGATTATCTGTTTCTTCTTCCCCAAGAGATACACAGACGCATGCACTTGCTCTCTTGGCAAAAAAAGCTGCCTATGGAATTAGATCCTCCAAATTGTTCTAATGGGCTAGAAAATAAATTATTCAGGCTTCAGTGCCTACATTTAGAATTGATCTTACAGTATGATAATCAAAGTAATCCCAAACAGCCCTGGATATATGCTTGTTGCTGGAGAAAATTATTCTGAAGTTACAGCTACACACTTAAAATACTGCAGGAGAAATTGACTCATTGTTCATGATAATGGTGCTGGCGTCTTTAAGTGGGGTTTTTTATTGGTTTTACTATATGGAAAATGCATCTAATTGAGGTTTCTCATACTGTATCTGATTAGGATCTACTCATCACACTTCCTCTTTTAGCAAAAAAAAAAAGAAGAATTCCTTGTGTGTTAAGAAACACACTGATAACAGAATCCAAGGGGAAGATATGACCAGTTCTCTTGGAGGATTTTTCTCCCCCAGTCCCTACATATAAGTAGAAGGACTCTCTCAATCCCACTTGTATCAATATGCTTCCCCCGCCGAGTACGGAGTTAAAGCTCACAATGAAAAAAACCCAGCATCTAAGTATCAACAGTAGTGATGTGAACATTATCCTGCAAATGTTCTTGTAATATCAGGCACACTTAAATTACTGTCACTCTCACTTTTCAGCCTTCTGATGTTTTCATTCTTGTGATAGAGTTTCTCACGCTGTTTTTGTAAACATGCACATGTTTTTCTAACTGTCTTTTTGTTTTTCATTCTTTCTCCTGGGAGGAGAAAGGTTTGATGGACTTTGTCATTGACCAGTGTGGTTGGAGAGGTGGTAACTTCACCTTCCAATCGATGGTTGTTTCCAGAACTCTATATAAAGTGAAAACCAAAATAAAGTTTCTCTCTTCTTTGCCTTCTCTCAGGTGTGGCTGTGTTTGTCTCTGTGTTTCGTGTTGCTCGATAGAGTGACAAAATTACTGCTGCTTTCAGCTAGACACAGAGAGGGGGTGGAAATGGAATACATATGTATATTGACAGCATCAAATGAATCCAGGCTCTCACATGGAGAAGCAGGATCACGGGTGTAAGCACAGAGCCTGCAGCGCTCCACATAAACCCCTGAGAATGACCCGGCCGTGCAGCTGCCGCCCATCCAGGAGGGAGTGGCCACTTGTGGAAAACACCTTCAAACACATTGGCCACTTGTGGAAAACACCTTCCAGAGGCAGTTATTTCATGGCCATCAGACTGCTGAAGCCCTCGTAGCCATCCATCTGCACCACGCCACTATGAGTGACTGCCGGTGTGCAGCACGACTGAAATTGCAGGTGGTGTCCCCCCAGCATGGATCAACTCCTTGGCGGAGCTCATGAGACCTAAACTAGGAGTGTCACCTCAGTGTGGCACAAGCTGCACGTCCTTCACTAGCTAGAGGTCTGAAATTTAACATATATGGGATGGTAGAAGCACACTTCTACTCTTAGAGTATTGAGACTCCAGAGCTCTGCTGCGTAAAACTAAAGGATATGCACAAATTCCATCCAAAACGGCCATGATCTGAGCTGTTTCCTTTTAGCAAGAATTTAAAAAGAACTAGGAGAAAAAAAAACCACTTGAAAAAAGATCAAAAGATCAGTAGGGACCACACTCCTGGGCTTGAAGAGAGTAGAACAATGGCACTCCCTAAACACCAATATGGGATAGGAAAGGTCAATAGAGGATCATTATTCATTTTTCTTAAGATTAAAAAAGCTAGAGGTTATTTGGTCTGCAGATTGAAAACCAATAAAGTCAAGTACCTTTCCACAAAACATTTAATTAAATTCTGGAATTCATTGCCACAGAGTTTTGTGGGTGTTGAAATATATACAGGTTCAAAAAGGGATTACACAAACCAAATGAGAGCAAGGTATCTCAGAGTTTCTTATAAATTATATTTTATTTGCAACCCTTACAGGGGAAGACCTTAAACTATTAAGTGGAGGAGCTGATTAAAATATCTTCTCTTGTCCCTCCTTTTTTCTTATATTCTCTCTAAGCATTCCTGACCATGACGAAACATAGGGTAATCTAGATAGATAAAGCTAGATAAAAGCTTTTCAACATTATGGGCATTTGTTTGTTCTCCTCACCTCACCCTCTTCTCCCACTCGTTTAAATGTTCACTTAAAGTCTGAATTTGATTTTTTCTTTTGGCTTGCTTGTTTGACTTGGCATCAGCCTACTATAAGAGACAGGGTTATAGATATAGCCACCAATCAAAGAGTTAAATCCCTGATTCTCCTTATCTACATACCATATCCTTCATTTTGTAGCAATGAATACATAGTTTATTTCAATATAAAATTTAAAGATCTGTTTCATTAATCAAATTTATCTAATTTAGAAACAAATTCAAAATCTCTATCTCCCTCAGATCCACTGAACCTACAAATGCTGTATTTCTTTTCCTGTCGGCATGCAGATCCCGTTCAGCTTCTCTTCTCTCAGGAAGGGGAAAGGGAAAGGTAAGGGTGTAACTGAGTAAAGCACAAAGCATTTCAAATGCCATTCTCTTCAGCCCTATATATAAGCAGTAAAAATTTAAAAGCTCTATGAAACTACTTGTTTGGCCCTGCTATCCCACATCCTTTTCACTGTCCTTAACAATTATTTCTGAATACAAAAACCTCACGTTGCTATATGGGCCATTATGTAAAAAAGCAGCAGCCAAAGACCTCCAAGAGCTGCAGGCCTCCATCCCCAGCTGGTGTCAACAGCACGACTGATGGGTCACCACTCTGAGCAACACAGCCAAGGATCCAGCCTGGATGTCCCACTGGACATTTCCTCCTGAATTTATATCCTGCCTGCCTCTCCTTTACAAGCCAGAGTCCTGTCAGTAGTGCAACACAGCCTGTAGCACTCAGCATCATTTCAAAGTAGGGGTGCTGTGCCATCTCCCACAAGCCTGAGCTTGATATCCTGCCTGTCAGGCAAGCAATGTTACATGAGCAGAGGCAGCTGAGTGCTGCAATCCCAGCCTCTGTTCTGCCTGCCAGCATGACATTCATGCCCTCACTGCCCTCCAACTCCACTGTGTCTTGTCAAAGGTTAGAAGAAACACATATCAATAGCTCATGTTGCTGTTCTCCTCCCCTTTAGACCCTTCTCTCCTACAAACAGGCTTTGTTTTAGGATATTCCTCCCAGTGCATGAGCCTGACAAATACCAAGTGATTTTATCAAGCTTAAAAGGAGCTCTGAAGTCCTGTTTGTAAACTCCATGGGCAAAGAAACATCACAAGCATGGCATTCCTTTTCATGCTGTCAATAATGGAAACATCCAAAATGCTGCATTTTCAGTTCTCCTGGTGCAGATTGAGCCTCAGGAACTTAAGCTCCAAGAAATTCATGATTGCTTCTCAGTTGAGTTCCACCACTAAATTGCCGTCTCATACAACTAAAGTAAATTTGGGGACAATTGAAAACATCAAAAGATAGACTCTCATGCTGACACCCCGCTAATGGAAAAGTGAATAAAGAGTCATTCAGGTAATCCTTGCTGTTTTATGAGTAGCATTCTCCTACATACTTGCTCCTCCAAATCATAGCTAGTTATCAACTACAGGTAGAGAAGAACAGAACTGCAATTTATGAGTTAATACCTCCAACCTAAAAAGTGATGGTTTCCCTTCACGGGTTCAAAATTCGCTGGAACACTTAAATGTCTGCTCAATTGCATCCTTATTCAGCAATGCAATAAAAGAATGTGCTTAACTGCCACTGACCTTAATTAGGCCCTTTTGTAGTGGATTGAATTGCCCTGTGCTGCAAAGCTCTGTAAAACTTGCAGAAATAGAACACTTGAGAATGACCTATTTAGGCAGCATTGCTGATAAAAGATTAAACATAACAAAAGAATATTGAAAAGTGGTGATTATCAGTGTCACAAGCATCTAATCTAGCAACTTGCCTAAATTGTAACTCAAATTAAAAATTATGAGGAAAGCAGTGAGTTAATGACAACTTACTGAAACAGAGCAAATGCATGAGTTAGAAAAGGGATGAATACACTATCACTACTCTTTCCAGGTTCTAGCTTTAACTGCTGCCAAACCAAAAGTGTTAAAGCTTTCTCATCTGCTCCTCAAATATCATTTCTAAATCCACCTGGGATTACTGTAGTGAAATAGATACAGTTGTAATGAGGAATACATGCATGAGGTCTGGAATCAGAATCCACCAAATGAAGACAATCATTTAACAAAGAAGCAGCAGGGAACGAAAAGTAGGTGGGACCAGGAGTCTCCTTTCTGTTCCATCCCTACAGCAATAAATAACTTTTAAAATTACTTTGTAGCACAAACTGGGAAAAGACCAGATCTGGAGCTCTGGATCCAGTTGTACTCACCTGTTGTCACATACCTAGCACTAAATATAGAAAGCAATGGAAGCAAATATAATTGTAAAGTTTGGGGAGTTATACAACACAAACCCTGTGATTTTAGTCAGAAGGAGATTGCTGACAGAGAATTGTACCTGAATGATTTGGTGAGATACTGAGAGAAACTGAGAATAATAAGCCTCCAACAGTGACTCCAGAGGCCACAGCTTAGTTCTTTGGTTTAGCACAGATTTCCTGTATTAGATAAAGTCCAGATTATTCAGTATCTTTAGTGCTTTTCTCTCCCCTGGAGGTACTGGATGGATTTAGAATAAATGCTAGCGAAATACAATGATACGAGTCCCGTAAAAAACCAAAGATAAACAAACAGGCTCCTTACAGAATGCAAAGATGACAGAGATGGTCATTCTATTTCATATTACTTTAAAGTTTGTAAAACATGTTGTAACAAGCACAATATGCAGAAAAATAAAATGAAACCCAATTTTATATTGCATGTTTAATACATTCATAGAGGTATGTAGATAACACAAGACTGGTTGCTATAGAAACATCCATAGTGAACATAGATACTATAGCTGAAATGCAAAATAAGTTGTGAATTTAAAAAAAACCTGCTGATACTGTAAAAAAAAACCCAACTAGATAACAGCTAAAGGTGATGCCCTCCCTCACAAAAGCTTTCAAAGAATAAAGTCTCCACTCTGTAAACCAATATTTGATTAAATATCCTGAACAAAGAATCTCCTGCAGTGCCCAGTGGCAGAAGCTAAGTCCTGGAAGTTGAGCCAGACCACAAAAAGAGCCTCTGGTTTCAGTCCTGGATTTGAGGGCAGATAGTGTTTCCCAACACATCTGGCTTTTTACATACGGAGGCTGATTTTGAGCATCCTTTCTCAGGTCCCAGATTGTGCTGATGTATTCCATTGTGATTGTGGCTAATTTTCCTGATGGAGACCTCCGCAAACGTAGTCTGCACAATAAGTCTTCTCCAGTTCCTCTGGTAGCAATGCAGCTAAGCCACGTTCTCTGCTCCCATTCAGCTTTCTGAAGTGTACTCAGCAGCCAGTGACAGTGTCAGGAAGGATGTATTTACATGTAGGGTCACAATCAAACACTGCTCTCCACCCCACAGCTGACAGCAGAGGGCTGGAGGGTCAGTGGGAACACCAGCACTGCAGCACTCCCCTGCTCAGCACTGTCACTGTGCTGAGACCTGCTCTTTCTGCCCAGGTACTGACAACACCTGAGGACAGACAAATATCCTTATCACAGGAAGCCCCTTCCCACTCTTGCCCCTCTCTCTAAAAAGCACAGGACTCTCAGGCTGATTTCTGGCTGGCCCAACTCTTTTTGAGGAGCTCAAGCCCTGCTCAGGAATTGTGCCCATTGTGAGCAGGGACAGAAAGGTTTTGGGAAGCAGTAGGACTTGGACACAGCATCTCATTTCCTGAGGTTTAACTTTTCAAGGGGATGGGGAAAATGACCAAACTTGCACACCACAGCTGGCTTATAATGGGAAGTCTTTTTTAAACAGTCCCATCAATAAGCAGCTTACATGATCATAGGATTTCTGACATGTTCAATATTGATCCCCTAATCAATAACAGGCTTGTGAGCAATAATCACACCCTAATAGCTTCACATCACAAAGCTCATCTTCTTTCACTGAACTCCATCAGAAAGCTAAGCAAAACACATTCTGAATCTTTTATGGATTCTTTTTAATGGATTGTTAATAATATTTGTACAAGCAAAGTATTTACTGCCATCTCAACTGCCTAAATTCCATGTAAGCAGTCCCTTGTAACAAAAGCAGCATTACGTCTGGAATAGCATCTCTCACTTCAATAGCTCAAATGCCTTGTCAAGAAAACTATTCTAATTGGGTAGGAGTACAAGAGAAAGCAAAGACTATTCCCTTGTTTTATGTTAGCAATTTTTAATGATTGTTTATTTATATTAGGCTTTGCTATGCAATAGCACATCTGAGGCTATTTATACACAATTACTTGTATCCCAAGCCACTTGCAAGCATGGGCAGTATGCCATCAGTAATGAATGCCACCTCAAATAATCTTTTTTTCTGCACTAGTTATCCCCAAAGGAAACATTACAGTCCCTTCTTATCACCAACTGAGTATCTACTACGGAAGCATTCCAGATCCTTTGGAATAAACAAATTAAACAGATCTGTGATCAGCAGCTTCACTGCAACATACGGGCAGGAGAGACCACAGATTGCCCTGCCTGCATGTTTCGTTTGGTCTCCTCTGCTTCATGGATCTGAGGAAATGAGACCATGACTTAAAAATGAATGTAAACATTCCCTCTGGGACTGTCCAAACAACAAGTTTACACTAAGCACTCCCTCCAAGTATGCCTCTGGTCTTATAAGTGCTGTTGACACTTCTGAACTGCAGAAGATTTCTGGACTAAACTTCATCTTCTTTTGTCAAATGCTACACGATATAACACAGGAAGATTGCAAATATTTCTTCTGACCTCCAGTCTATACCATCAGCATTTAGACATCCAGGGTGGCATTCAGGTCACCTGACTTTTGATGCCAATGCTGTTAGGGGTGTCTAGAAACCAACAGGGGTCACCATGGTCTAAGCCTGCCTTTGGTCAGCTGAACAGCTCCCTGGGCACCATTAACAGCACTGATCAGAATTCCCCTGAGCACAAGGGCAGCCCAGATGCCTGGAGTTAGGGCAACTCTTATCTCAGCTCAAATTCACCTGCCCAGACTCTCTTTTACTTGTCATTGGAAAGAAATAGGCATCTTCAAAGTTCACTTCAGCCTATTCTAGAATATGCATCCAGGCCAAATGACTCTTTGGGAAACCTACTCTGAGAGGTAGCCAGAACAAACATCATGGACAGCAAAAAATCCTTACCCTGTTACCTGAATGAGAGAAAAGATGATTCTCTTTCCAAAGGTCATGTTGTGAAGCTTTACAATCCACCCATGAGGTAATTTGGAAATTAACTCATCTATCCTTATTAATTAAAAGTACAAATTGCTTTTTTTTGTTCCTTATTATAAAAACATGCTAGCACATAGATATGAAACCCCCATGTGTGGTCAAATACACCCAGGGGCATGAAAAATCAAATTATCTCAGTTTAGCAAGTTCCAGCCAATGCTCATCGAAAGCATTCACATACACTCTCATTCTTGCACTGCCCCTTATGTGTATTATTGGTTAGTAGCCCTTAACAAAGGCACATGACTGACATGAATTTATAGCTTTTTTATTACTTTGCCCCTTCAGGTTATAAATTCATGAAGCAGTTGTAGTTTATTGCATTTTTATGTTTGTCAGTTTTATTTACACACTCTTTCTTGCCATTAGATGGGAAAGAACTTTTGGGTTTCTGCAGATCCTCAATCATTTTGTGCCAGGGCCTGAAATGAGATGAAAACAAAGTCTTCTGGCTCATCTAAAAATAAACGGTCATCTCAAACTTCATCAGCACATCCTTCCACCATAAACCACAACTACATAAATATGACTTCATAAATTATATATCTTAAGTTTTTGCACGCTCACAGCAGTTTACCAATAAATGTTCTGCAATACCTGCTTAAAAAAAAACCCTAGACATAAAATCATTGCCAATGATGATAAATGATTACAGCTTAATAAGAGTCAAGCTGACAAAGCTGAAATATCCACAGGGCGCACTGCAATTCTAATTCCACAGGTGAAATAATAAAAAGCTTTGAAATATAAATGGTCCTGCCTTCAGCAACGGGAGGGAATGTAGAGAATAGCCTTGTGACACCAGGATGCATGCTAATTCTAGGATGTCCCCCAAAACAAAACACTGGAATTTCATGCAAATTTAGCAGGCAAGAGAATCAATGAGCTTCAGGGCAGAGATGACTGAATATGTCTGTGCTGGGTGGGACAGGTCTGATGAGAGAATAAAACCAGAGACAGACATGGGAGCAGGATAGAAAAGAAAGGCAAACATTGAGAAGCATAACTTCATCTGAACAAGAAGAAGAAGATATTTTGGATAGCAAACCATATTCTTGCGTTAACTACAAAATTAGCTTTTCTGGATAGGAAAGTGGAAGGCAGCAGTGGGACTCTCAGTATCAAATCTCTCAGTGAAGTTCAGTCTAAAAGTCATATTTGTCAATCAAGGGAAAAGTCTTATTTAGTAACTCATCATGAGGCCACTTGGAGTCTGCAGCTGTGCTGTAGAGAACCTGCTCACAATTAATGACCTGTAGCCACTTAATGCTAAATGACTGATTTTAAATTGTAAATAAGCAGTTCTGTGTGAAGAAAATGTCTCGAGATTATTTCAGCCACCTTCATTCCCATTCCATTAACAATTTCACCAGCAAAACACAATCAAAGGGGCAGAGAGCTCTCATCTTCAGACGATGAAGTGAATCCCCCAAGAAGCATTCACTTCAATATTATTCCTGGCCTTTCTCACTCTCACAAGATGGAGTGAGCTTTACCTCACACGTAAGAGCAGGACAAGTTTGCCAGGACAAAAACAACAAGAAGAAACCATCCAGTTTTCAGTCCACCTCCTCTCTTTCCCTCATCCCTCAAAGGATGTGACTGGCCAGTAAGAAGATGCTCTCTCACAAGAGGCAGATAATGTACAAATTGTACAAAGATAATGTATCAAATGTACACAGCTGAAAATGGAGGAAAAGGTAGCAGGATGAATCAGAGTCCCCTAACAAAAGTGGAAAAATAAAGCAGAAAAACATGAAGGAAAATCCTTTGAGTAAACAGTCTGATACTACTTAACTATACCAACCTCTAGACTCAGTGATCTGTGTGAATATTCCCTCTCCATCCCTGACCTTCATCCTGACATATGCTATCTCAGCAATTTTTGCTATTCTACAGAAATTCTGCATTTATCCCTAATTTGAAGACTTTCTGTGTTCAGTGAACCAAGTCTGCTCCCTGCTCAATGACTGTGGTCTCTGACTTGCCTACAGATGGGGAAAGAACTGATGGGCCAAGGGGATACCAAGAGGATTGCAGTAGAAGCCAAGGGTTGGTATGGCACAGCCAGAGAGGGTTGCAATCACAGGGAGAACACTGGGGATTGGAAACACTTCTCTAGAGGAAAGCTCTGGAGGAAAAGGCAGCATTCTCAGACCCAGCATCTGCCTTCCCTTCACTGCAGCAGCACAGGGAAAGCTGATGAAAATATGATGTCATTGTACCCCTTTATTTTAAGGGAAAAAGTTGCTATTGGCAAGCTGCTGTCTGGGTAATTGCTTCCTTTTTGGTCTAATGAATCTGAGATTTGTTGTCAGCCTTCCAGGGGCAGTGAAAAGCTCATCTATTTTCTCCATTTTATCTGGATAAAATGGCCATGGGATTTGCTCAGTTAGGCAGCATTAGTGTGAATGATTACGAGAAGTGCTAAAGCGCCACCAAGACATTCATGGCACTATCAGAGCTCTGTATTAGTCCTCTCTAATAAAAACTAGTTCTTATAAAGAATAATTATCCTCAGTTGTAATCTTTAATAGCTATGTCTGGTGCAAGCAGCTACAGCTAGTTTCTGAAATACTTAAATAAATACTTCTGTCAGGACCTCCAAGGAGTTGTGCTCAAAGTATGATACTGTTCTCAGCGAGCTCAATGCTGCATCAAGGTCAGCTCTCTTCAGGCTTTCTGTGTAAAACATCTTCCTGCTCTGCCAAGCCCAAGGAATGCACAGTCTATCTTCCCCAACAGCTGTGTGAGTACAATTATGCATGTTCCATATGCTTACACAAACTCACACATTAGAAGAGAAAGAGAAGAGGTTTTAGAGGGAAAGAAGAAACAGTTTGCTGCATAGTGAGACCCTCTTCTGCAGAAGTGCCTTCCCAGCCACTGCTGCCATTGAAAGATGGTCTCATTTGGGACAGGCCTGAGTCTGTCATGCTTGCTTTCATTCAGTACAAAAGTCCAGTACAGCCTTTCAGGTAATAAAACACTTTTTAGACTAAAGAAGAACAACCCTGACTCAGGCAGGAATCCTACTGCTTTGTATTACTAGAAATAGATTAAAAATCAGGTTATTTCTCTTTCAATCAAAACAAGCCTGCTGCTGCAAGCAGCTAAAATACCCCCAAAACTCCAGCGCAGTTGATGGCACAACAGCACAGGTACTTAGCATACTGAACACGCTTTGGGGCGTTCCCCTAAAAGGACTTTTGACAGGTAAAATTTCTGGCTTCTCTCGCTGTTGAATTGACAAAACAAGCATACCCTTACCTTACAGCCAGCTAAAGAATGAGAAAATAACTCTGACAAAGGGGACAAGAGGATCATAGGAAAACTTTCACGTCTCCTACCTGAGAGCAGCTCCCAGAAAGCCAGGTATATTGCAGACACGATCTACTCATAATAAAACTTTGCTACAGGGCAAGAAAACCAATGGCAGAGACATAATTTCGCTCTGCAAAGCATCAGCTTGCTGACTTCATTGCTGTTGCCATCTTGAACTGCAGAACTAAATAGTGGCAATATTTATATGAAAAGAAGGAGTGCTCAGCACTGCCAATGAGAAAGGGTCCCCCTCTCTTTACATCACCCTCCAAATGCCCTCCTTTGTAAAATGGACCCTCAAAGGTTCAAAAGTAAAGAAAATACTACACTATGTAGTATTTTCAAAGCAGGAAAAGATATATCAACATTTCCCCAGGTGCCTCTAAACGTACTTCAACGTCTCCACAGAAGCTACAGCAGAAGCACTTGGATGTAGGGTTAAACATTATCCAAACCCTTCTGCAAACCCATGGCATTGCCTTTTGCAGAGCAGTGGCCACAGGGAAGTGGGAGGCTGTTCCAGCTCTGCAGCTGGAGTGCTGACCAAAGAGCACTCATTGCCTGTCCCCAGGCCTCACGGTTATTATGCTCTGGGACATTAAAAGACTGTTTTGCTGCATCCTATGCAATATCCAGCCCCAACCATTAAACTGTACTTCCACAAATGCTCACTACAGTCTGCTCCTGATGGCACTGGCTATAGGAAGGCTGACACTTGGGGGCCACAATGGCTTACCACCACTTGTCCCACAGCAAACAGATTGATGCAAAGCCAGCCAAAGTCCTTCTAGCATAAACTGGGAGAAAAATAAAAGCCAAGCAAGAGATAGAGGGGAATTGCAGCAATTCCAGCCTCATCTGGCCCATCTGAGACACTTCAACATGTTTAGCTCTGAGGACACAATTTCTATGTGATGCCAGATGGGCAGAGTGAGAAGGAAGAACCACTTTATACATAATGCCCTGCACCAAGACCTGTCATCCACCTTTCTGGTAACAGTGCAGGTTTTACAAGGATGCTAGTCACAGCTAAATTATACACACGTGCTGCTCATACCTCCCACCCCCACGGTGTCTTCTGTGGCAACGGCAGATGAGGAGTTTGTGAAAGACTTTTTACATTCACACACTTTGTTCTCTGCTTAGAAAAGCTGCCAGTGTGGCAGGATTAATATAGACACAGAACACAAAGTTTAGAGCTCACTAGGTAGACTTTGGTCAATGAAATTCCCTTGCCCAAATGTGCAGCTGCTCTATAATGAGTATGTGATAGGATTTGAACATGCACAGGAAAGTTTATTCAATCCTAATTTGCTACTGATGGCCTCTGCTGTCTGTGTAGTAACAGGGGAAACCTGCAGCCAGGCAGAGCAGATGAGAGAGAAAGAAATAAACTAGTTTAAGTTTGTCTGGTCTGCAGAAAACATCAGATAAAGCCACTTATGATACAACAGGAGTTAAGGGAAAGGGAAAAGAATTGCTACAAGAAGCAAAAAAAAAAAAAAAAAGCTGTGTGCCCTCACACCTGCCCATTCATATGTGCAATAATAACATGTGTATAAATAATGCACACCCCTAACAGGGTATTCTATCTGCAAACCTCTGATGTAATTTTAAATATTTCAATTGCCTACAGGCATGAGGCACATGACATAGCCAAACCCAGCTCCTGCAAACAGCACTGACCTGTAAGCAACTATGCAAACATGCAGAACCTTTCCTATATGGTTTAGGTCCCCTTTTCACCCAAGGTATAGGGAATACAGCATCTAGTAATGCAGAAAAGCAAAATACAGACCCCTCAATTGTCGTCAGTTAAAATTCCACCCAACTCATGAACTTTCTGCACATAAGCCAGAAACAAGTCAGCAGAGCATTTGCAGCAAGATCAATGGTTTGGAAAATTTGGTCAACTCATACAATCACACTCTGTAAATGAGCAGAGTCTGAAACAGCCAGAGAGCCTCTCCATGGGGAGGAGCAACAGCAACATGAAGTGTAATGAAGCTAAAATAATTGAATCCCTTCTTTTTGTTTTTAAATTCCACTTTCTGAGTTTGTTGGTGAAGAGTATCAATCCAAAACAGAGGACCAGTTTATAATGCCAAGTGTAAAAGCCACAGCACAGCTGGCTATTGATAGGAGTTTTGTCTTTCTAAAGAATCCTGCATGGATTAGCCTGAGCATTGGTACAAAAGGAAAGAATAAGGCAGCTCTCTCTCTTTTCTCATGTTATCTTCCCTTGCTGTTTCAAAGCAGGTGTGAAAAACTGACACACATACAAATAGCATATCTGAGCCAGCCAGGGAGAGCAAGTATGAGGAATGAACCTTTTCGGTGTTTTTCAGCAACTGTGCCTCTGGCTGAATTACTGAATCACAACAAGAGGAAGGGAGGAAAAACCCACACTGCTCCTTCAGGTCTCTTTTGTATCATGTGGCAAAACCTTATAGCCCAGGCCTTAGTTTTGACTGGCATGCTTACAGAAATTCTGACTGCAAAATTTTATTACTGAGATTAAACATAGAGGTTTTTAAAGATGGATGCTCAGAAAAAAACTTTTTGTGCATAATTACGTGTCTTTCTTACTCAATGCCATACTCCCTGCCCTCTTTTTGGCCTTGAGCTATTCCCAAACTCGGTATGATTTCAGAGTTCTGGCTCAGGTTCCCAGCAGTTTAACCTTAGTAATGCTTTATGGTCCTAACAACACTATGTAGTATTTTCAAAGCAACCCTTTTAAAAATAAAAGGGTGACACTGCAGACAGATTCCTTAGTTCTGAAAAACCTTCTAGAAGAGCTTTCTGTCTTCCTCCTGTCACTGCAAACATTTTCAGCTGGTAGGGTTGTTTTTCAGATGTAGAAATGGGTTCAGATAACTGAATTGAGACAGGCTCCTCTGAAGATTTTATAACAAATACTCCCACCACCACACAAATTCTTGTCATTTTTGAATACAGAACCTACCTGCACATAAATATGCTGTGTTCAAGTTCTTCATGACTATTTACTGCTTGCTATAAAAGTGGACAGGCCCATAAAGGCTGCTGTGCTTCCCCAGAGCAGGGCAGAGTCTGTTCAGCCTTGGTCCACCTTCTCTTTTAGTTGAGGAAGAGAGAAAGGGTTAAACATAAACAAGGAAATAATAATGTGGTTTTATTCCTATCTTGATTTTTCACTATTGTTGATTCTACTTCTTATTTCATTTTCCTTCTGGAAAAAGAACAACTCAGTAAGGGAGGGCACAAGGGTTCTTCATTTTGTTGCCACAACAATGGCATTTAAAAAAGTATCGAAAAAACTCTGACAAAACTGTCTGCTCACAGACAATCGCATGAAAATAAAACACGAAGAGAATTCACCCAAAATTAGAGTTGACATGCAGCTTTTCTCTGCACGCCCAAGTTTAGCCACCTAGTGTGTCCAAAGACACACTGGTGTCACTCTCAAAGTGACACACTTTGAGACACAAAGACACACTGAGTGTCACTGAGTTGTGAACTCCGAAGACTGAGGCTTTACATGATGAAAGACCTAAAGCTGAGTGAGTCAAAGGTCATTTCACAGACTTCAAAAAGCTCTCTGCCATTCACTAAATGCCATGCTCTCAAAAAACTCTGACGGTATAGTATGGAAACTAACAAACCTGAAATAACTCTGATATCCTTCAATACTTAACATACAAATTAAAAAAATCTAGCAGATAGGTGACAACAAGCAAGAGAAAACCCATAAAACATGAACCTGATCTTCATGTCTGCACATATGGGCAAAAGAAAAAAAGATATACCTAACTGGCATAAATCATGCAGCTCCACGGACTCATCAAATTTAGGGTCTGGCACTGATGTTTATAAAAGCTGCTCTTCACTAAAAGTTTCTGTTCCAGGCCTGTATCTTTTACCTTGTCCACCTAAATCAGCAGTTCCCAGTTGTATAAATTAGCTTTCCCTGTCTCACCTTCTTGCCTGTTTTCCTACCACCTGCAAATACAACTGCCACCTCTTGGCTGTTCTGCATCCTGTCTGATTCTTCCATCCCATCTGCATCTTCCTTACAGCATCCTTACATTATGTGTTGGGAAAGCATTTAAAAAAAAAGGGGGGGGGGGGGTTAGGAGGAGGAAGGCAAAATAATCCAAACCTTCGCATTGTATTTAATTGCCTTACTCAGTTAAAATCACATTCCTCATTCTGGACAATAGCAATCCTTAAAACTCTGATTACATTTTTTATATCTCTTCTCAAAGGATTTATAGCAATGGTCTGCCAAAGATGGATGTTTACTTGTTGCTATACTTCTTAAAACCCCTTTGTCCTGGTATGTGACAGTTCTCACCAAGTAATCCTCCATATCATACATTTAGGGAACATTGTCTGTCAAAATTACAAAGGAAGACAATCAAAGCTGACAGCATATGTTCTCCTAACAACAGCTGCTATCAATCAAAAGGCTGTCAAGCAAATGCAAAAGATTAAACTCCTGCCCTTCATAGTGATCACACATGATGTAAGGGACTGCTATCCCTGAAATACTAATTTTTGGGAATTCAGAGTGATCAGCCCACTGTAGCTGGTCAATGGTATATTTTGACAAAGCACTTCTCCAGACTTCCTTGCTCTGCCCAAAAGGCCACCTGCAGACAGATGCATAAATCAAAGATCACAGCAGAGATGTTCTACCAACAGTCTGGTCATGCTCACACAACTTGCTTTTTTGTCATTTGATGGGTGAGGGTGCTCCTGATGAAAATCCTCACACCTCTCTCTTTTCTTGCTCTTCAAGTTCCTCTACTTCTAATGGTTTCATCTGAAGAGGCAAATCAATCTAAGCCTGAAGGATCAACACATCCTGCATGCTGTGCCCTTTTTGATCTATGCAATAACTCCAGCTTTTATAATTGAAAACAGATGACCTTACTTCTATTAAAGCTCCTTTTCTATTAATTATTCATCTGTCTAAATTAGAAGTTACTCAGCTCATGCAATTGTATGTGTTGTAACACCATCTCCCTGCTAAACTAATGACTCACTAATAAAGTGGGCATCTGCCATTCAGTTATAAGACTTAATTACTTGAGGTAAGCCCAAGAGGTTGCTACCTGTCTACTGTTATTGCCTGTTATGAAGTTCATGTTTCAGGTCTTTTAGTAATTTCCACTAGCTGATAAAATTACAGTGGATGCAAAGGTTAACCCCATGCCTGCCTAAGATATCAGTATCCCCAGATACTGAAAGATCTTCAGGAAATTATGGTTGTGGTTGTGTTATTCTAGTGGAAGGACTAAAGTGATTGTGGTGCATTATGGGACAAAGGAGTGATGAACATGTGGCATCCAACTGTTGGCACAATATAACAATAACTAGACAAGTGAAGGGATAGAGCATGCTGCAGGATTAGAAACAATTTCCCTCATCAACTTTTTCTGGTAGTATTCGCTCAGGGACATGCAGAAATTAACAACTGTGATTGTGCTTTCTGAGAAACAGTGGTAAGCACAGAGGTATCCTGCTGACATTTTCTATATCCAACCTACCACCTTTGGGAAGGGTTAAACCCTGGATCCTTTTCTCAAACAATCAGCTAACAGCACAAGATGTCTCAGTAAGGGTTTCAGAGCACCAACATGGAACAGAGATTTGCAAACAATAGCATCATATTGGAGAAGGAAGCCCAAACATATTTTGATGCTAAATGGAGAAGATAGCAGGGAAGGAAGCCTCCAACCCACTGCTCCAATAACATTTCTAGTACAGGCCACAAAGAGCTCTCCAAGTAATTTTGTGAAAATGAAATACCACTGTTTTGTGGTTTTGGGAAGGGGGTTGTTGTTTAAACAGAATGTTTATGAAATGCTTTTGAACTGTTATTGCTCATTGTGGGATGACTGCATTTTACTGCAGAGCTGAATGAGATGTGCCTGTTTATTGATGCACAGGGTACATACACTGCCATGCAGTAAGAGACCACAGCAATGACCAAGCCCAGCTCCCTGTCTCTACACTACAGACACTGGCAGTAACTTTACCTGAGGGCCATGAAGCCTGATGTAGGGCAACCAATGAATATGTGACCATACCACAAAAGAGAAACATACCTCCCTTCTCAATCTTTCTACAGCTTAGCAAAAGAAACATGAATTTTAATGTTGTGACCCTGTTTCAAGTCTACAACTCTTATGGAGACAATGCCGCTTCTGCAGTCATGGTCAGCACTGCATCAAAACCACCACACTAGCAGAATTCTTTTAATACACAAGAAAACTAAGGGAAGAAATGCATCTTCCACAGAAATCACATCCTTATTATCTAGAAGTAATCCATATTTAGCTCTGATGTTTCAAAGGCACTTGCTAAATGATTAGAGGAAGCTTTGTGTGATGACAGGTTTCTTTAGACAAGCCTCATCACTGTAACAGCAGCCCCAGGTTTACACCACAGCATGTCAATAAAAGCAGGCATGGCTGCAGAATATCACCAACAGGCCTGCACCACTCCAAACACTCAGTGATGACAGTCACCAGTAGTTTCACTACCTTTGTAATCACTGGCTCTTAAAAAACTTCACAATCACAAATAAATGAAAAAAAAGCACATACACCACATGTGAGATTTGTATCATCGTACCTATTTGGGGGAGGGAAAAGATAGAAAAATAAAGTAGAAATGGAGGAAATGAGCAACTGGCTCTCTTGAATCCTCCTCTGGTATCTTGTCTACAAATCTCTTGTGCTTTCAAAAAGCTGTAGCTACAGGCTTTCTCAGCATGAAACAGGCTGTCTCTAGCACCCCCTGAGCTGGGTAAAGATCTGTACAATATAAACTTAAGGGAGGAAAATCAACCTCTAAAATCCTTTTACCAATGATGATTATGTAAACCCAAGATAAGGTTATGTTGCAGAAGTTTGCCAGCTATCAACTGCCTGGAAGCTGAATGGGAAACAAGCTAGTTAAACTGACACAGATGATGCCAAACATTGATTTTTTCCACTAAATTGTTGTCCACATAAACCCTAGTATGGACATTCTTGAATTGGTTTAAAATTGACTTATAATGATTGAGCATATGTTAAGTCTCTATTGACTCAGGGTTGTGACCACAGCAGAGAAAAAAAAGAAAAAGTATTTGTGTCAGAACACAGTACCACATCCCGTGAAACATCATAACAAGAAGAACAAGGCTGTCCAATATATGCCCTTAACTACATCAAGGTTTGAAGATTAGTCAAAGGCAAGAGATAAAGCCAAATGGATGCTCATGTGCAAAAAACTCACAATTTCATTTAAAAGAAAATCACCCATTTCATCTGGATGTTACTTCTCCTAAACTAGAGCTGAGAAACCAAACATGCCCTCTTAGCCCCAGCTATTTGCTTCATTTTGTCCACTTTACGTGTATTTACTGGATAATCAGTGTTTGTGCTGGCAGCTAACACACTCAGATGAAGGACAGGGCTTTGTAAAATTCCATATTTTAACTATTCCAAGTGTGGAGACACCAGGATACACTAACACTGACTTACTGTGCTCTGATTGGCAGTTGTGCTGAAGTGGACAAAGTCCACTTCTATCAGAACAACACCAAAGCCAACTTTACAGCTAAATTCCAGAGTGAGGGCAGTCACCACAAAAGACCTGCTGGCTTATGTCAGGCTACACTGTAACCTCTGTTCCAGCACTGGACTCCAAACAATGGCCCAGCATGGGAATGGCACCTGTACTGCTCAGCAGTGGCAAGGTGGCTCAGGACCCGCAGGGCTACTGCTGCATCCAAGAGCAACAGAAATCATTTTGTAGTGGTTGTGGAGCATTGGAAAAGGGCTGTGCAGAACCCTGCTCACCTTCACTGGAATCAGAGCTGGAATATCTGCATTCTCAGAGGGAAGATTTAAAAGCAGGTAAAGATAAGGAAGAACTTCTTTGCTGTGCAGATGAACGAGCACTGGAACAGGTTTCACAG
This sequence comes from Leptocoma aspasia, assembly GCA_013399835.1. Classification (NCBI taxonomy): domain Eukaryota; kingdom Metazoa; phylum Chordata; class Aves; order Passeriformes; family Nectariniidae; genus Leptocoma; species Leptocoma aspasia. The sequence goes on from VXAX01003126.1 coordinate 266,338, forward strand.
AGAGGGTGTGGAGTCTCCCTGACTGGAGATATCCAGGGTCTATCTGCACACAATCCTGTGCCACGTGCTCTGGGATGGCCCTGCTTGAGGGCCAGAGGACCCACAGAGGTCCCTTCCAACCTGACCCATTCTGTGACTCTGGCTGTGGATCAGTTTGAGTTTAGTAACTGATAGACATGCTCTGTGCTGAAATTTATACTGAAAGGAAGAAAACCAGGCACTTGCATTCTGACAGTAGTAAAACCATTACAAACCTGTGTCTTGACACAGGCCTAGCCATTCAAGTGTGCTCATTTCTTTTTGACTTTGAAATATCCTCTATACAGATGTATTTGCCTTCACAATCGCAGATGCGAAATTAAAATCTTCTTCCCCTTCCCTGGACAATCATTTTTTTCCTCTATGCACAGTTTATAGGAGCTCACTCTATGATATTTTTTTAATAACTTGTGTTGTGTCTGGCACTTTGGGGAGTGCCTGTGACAGAAAGCACTTTATTACTTCTCTGTTTGAGTTCACTGCAGAGCACTCACCAGGCCTTATGAGTGAAAGGACAAATCTAGGCAGCATTTAATCAAGCAGTGATTGAAAAATTAAAGGTGGCGGTGATTAATATGGATTTAAGACTTCTTTTGTTTGAATGGGTTTTAGCTAGAGAACACGGCAGTTGGGCTTTTAATGTTTTTTTTCTCCTCTGAAAGAGAGAGGATGAGAAGGGAAACACAAAGGAAACCTCTTTAGGCAGATCATTTCTCTCCTTTTAGTATTCAAATAAAAGCCAAGGGAAGAGGTTACACACAGTGCATATTATTATCAACCAGTAAATAATCAAGTATAATTTCAGCAATCACAAGAACACCTCTGTGTATAAGCAAAGATCCAGCCATAAAGACTCCATTTGGACCAGCACCAGAAGGGAAAATTTCTGCCCAAGAAACAAATGAATTTTGACACTGAATCATCAGCCTGGCTTACGAAGAAATAGATGCCTTTTAGAAACCATGAGCATACACTAAACATACACAGAGTAAGAGTGTTTTACATTCAAAACAGAGGAACCAAGTTCTTTGAAAGCTGTTAAGAAGCATTGAAGGTGTTAAGAAAGAAACCTGCTAGGCAGTCACACAAAATGAATCAGTGTCCACATCTCTGTGTGGTTAAAGAAGGAGGGATCTCTATAGATACAGATATATATGGAGATACAGACAGACACATACTGGAAAATTTGGATATGCATTCATTCACCTTGCACCAATTGCAACATTAAAGAAGGTGGAACTGCCACGGTTTAAACCAGATTTCACATCAAGTTTTTGCATGGCAAAACATCTGCATCCCTCAACTTAGCTGAGGTTATAGAGAAGCCAGAACTTTGATCAAACCATTTTGTATTGCCCCTGTTTAGAAGTTACTATTGTAAATATAGAGAGTAAATTCATATTAATCTGGCTCAAAGCTGCTATGCTTACCTGATTGTAAACAACTTTGTGCATGCATTTCTAAACAGTTTATATAATTTATATAAATTTAATATAATTTATATTATTTAGATCATCTGAGAAATAGGGACAAGCCAGGCTAAGAATGGAAAATTTTCCTTTTCCTTAATCATGAATACTTAAAAAAAAAATCTTAGCCAAACTGACATAAGCAGCATATGATACCAGCCTTAATTTCTTCCCTGCAACAAGCAGCTCTTGTCTAGGCATCTATACAAAAACATCAGACACACCTCATTTTCCATAAAGTGTTGAAAAACTTAAATAGAAAACACAAAAAACCATAGCAAACAAAGAAGATTATTTGTGGAAAATTAACCTTGTTATAATAAAAGCCTTGTCTGAAAAAGGATTACCAGAGCTCGCACTTCAACTAATAGACTTATTTTTCCCAAAAGACTTATTTTTTCCCTTTTTCTCTTTTCATGCTTGGCCAGAGTAGGTGATTCAAATTTTCCCCAGCTGTCTCTTGTCCCCATACACAGAAGAACATTGTCACAAGAAGTTACTTAAAAAGAACTCCAAAGTCCATATTCAAAGCACTTAGATTAATAAAAAGAAAAGTTACCTACAAAATGGTTCTGAAGAGAAGTATGTTTGTTTGCAATAATGATTTTTGCTAGCTAATACTTATACAACAGTGTGGTTCCAAAGGGTTCACATAATTTAAATACAGGATGTCTGAAAGAGTGCACGAAGGTGGATACCTGATCTTCCAATCCCACATGCCCCTAGGCACAAGTATAATTGCATTGCAAAGTAGCTCTGCCAAAAATGAAAACAATTAAAGCACAATACTTTTTTTTCTGCTTACAGTTAAGAAGGGTGGTTTGATTTTTTGTGCATACCTACCCCAATAAATGTAAATTAAAACAATTCAATGAACACTGCTTGAAAAGACAGTAATGAGATACTGCCATGTGAGGTGTACACTGGAGACATTGCAGAGTCAGAACCAAAGCTTTGCCAATTCACTGGCAAGAGAGCTCCCAATTTGATCAGTGCTCTTCAACCATTTTGTTAAAACTGTTTAATCAACTGTTTAACATTGAGAAGAGCTGTGAGCTGAAATTCAGGAGGAACCCAGACATGGGTGAAAACTCTCCCTGAGCATGCTGGGGTTTCTCCTCTCTTCCAGACCCAAGGGTCCAGTGAGAGGCTCAAATAAAACAACATCTGTTTGTGCTGCTCATGGTTAAGGTTAGTCAGAACAACAATTCCAAAATGCAAGACTCAAATACATAACTTCATCACAGAAAGGACTCTGACAGAGCCTGGGAACATGGGGGCCAAGGCAAACACAATCACTGTCTAAAGAATCAAAAGTATAAAGAACAATCTGTAGTACAGGAGCAGAGAAGTGCTAACCACAGCAACGTCCAGGATTTCTTTTGGGCCCTTTAGCCCAAGGAAGTCTCCTAGGCCAATGTTTTCCAGAGTAGCCTCAAGTTTTGTGCTGTATCAATGCTTTCCAATTCCATAAATACCAAGCACTTTAGCTGACACCCAGAGATGCCTCACATGGATCAGCACCTCTGAAAATCTTGGGAAATGTCTGCCTTCTAATACAAGACACTCCTGTAAACAGTGGACTGTTCTTCTCTTCATGACAGTCTCTCCATATACAAATTGAGAATGAATACACTCTCCCACCATGAAGGGACCTTTGCTCTTTACAAAGCTCTTTGGAAAGGGGAAAATAACCAACACTATAAAAAAGAAAAATAATTATTATTGGTGTTCAGATGCCTCATAGCAATACAGCCCACTTTCAACACCTGTAGGAACTGGCTCTTCCTAATAAAGCTTCAAAATCCTGAATGGCCAAAAAAAAAAAAAAAAAAAAAAAAAAAAAAAAAAAAAAAAAAAAAAAAAAAAAAGAAGATGAAGATTTGGTTTAGATTGGTTTAGAGACAACCACAAACATAACAGCCTTATAGGTATACAGTGGCAACTTGCCAGCAAGTGTAGTAATTTCTTTTTGCTGCTGAATCACAAAGGCTTGGAAAACTTCTAGAATTTCCTGGCAAAGCACTTGAAGCAGTTACCTATAGAGCATTACCTCACAGCTTCTGACATGCAGGAACTCCACAAGTCTGCTGTCACACAGAGCTACAGACCTCACATTAAAGCACTGCAGAGTATTGCTCCTTTACTTTTCTGCAGTCAATCTTCACCTTTAATGAGATTTCTTTTTTAACCACTGCTTCCTCCTTTTCCTTCCATCTTTGCTTTGCAGGACAGCAAGCCTAGGCTGCATGGATTGCCTGACATGATGCTTTAGGTGTTGGTCCTACTGTTCCATTACACAGCAATGCTGGGTTTGCCAACCCAGCACAACTCCACCACTCTTCAGCACAGCCCTGCCAAGAGCTTGTGTGTCCTCCTTGCCTTCTCTTGCCTTTCTTCCTGCTTTGCTCAAATCAAGTCTTCTGTCCCTGCTGCCCAGCAACCTTTCCTGCCTCCACAGCTCAAGGAGGAGCCATGCTGTTCATTCCCTGCCCAGCAGCTCCCATTACTGCCCCAGTAAGAAAAACTACAACTAACATACAGCATACACTGTTATTATCACTCCCTTTCTCTCGCAAAGCAGGCACTGCCAATACCAGACTGCTGTGCTTCATGTATCATTCATCAGTTCCTTAATGTGCAAACCTCTCTGCTGCAGCTCTTTTCTCTGTTTTAAAGTTATCTGTGGGGCAAAAAAGTGTCTGTACAACCTCTGCTTGAAATATCAAAACTACACCTGAATTTCAATGTGTCTGTTGGCTTCTTCAATTTACCATGAAAACAAAAGCATCAGCAGTGTCCCCATGACCACAAGGTCCAGGAGGGGACAGAGCCACAGCAGGTCACAGGGATATTAGGCCAAGCTCTCTTACAGGAAAGCTGTGGTTATACTGCCTGCCACTTAATTCTGCTAAAAAACCAAAATCCTTCATAAATGCCCTAAGCTTCAAAGACTCTGCTGTGAAGGTACACAGGGCAAAGGAGAGAGAAATGCACTTCCAGCAGCACGTTCTGTGTTTTTCCAAAGGAACAGTGGCATCATGCAGAGTCACTGCATGACTGTCCTGCACACATAAAGATCATCATGACCTTTGAACTATTTTTAGCCTTTTGTAAAGCCTCAGATTGCTTTTGGACACTTGCTAACTGCTGTTTTCTACCTGCCTCTTCCTCCCCAGCCAAATAGCACATGATCCTCATGTCTACATGCACAGAGTCTTCCCTTTCCCTTCAACTGCAAAAGCCTGGAGCTTCCTCCTGTTCTTCATTCAACACTTCTTTCACATCTCTTCTTCAAATACATTTTCTCCAAAAGCCATATGTATTCCATCTCTCTCCTCTCAGCTGCAGCAGAAAATTTTGGTTGTGGGGTGATGAGAAAAGGGAAGCTTTGCTAAGTCCTCTCTCACCCCTACATCACACCTTTAAATTTCCATCACTCCAGGATGAGCACGCATTATATTAAACTATTCAATATTTATTCACCATAAATAATACCACATCTCTTACCAGCTGCTGTCAGAAAGTCATACCTGGCTAGGACCTATGTTCTCTGGTGCCCAGCTGGACAGACTAGTGGTTAACAGAGCAGCTCTTCCAGACACTAGATCTAGTAGCTCCAGCACAACTCTGTAAACCCTAGACCACACAGACCCACTGACACTGCTTTCTTGTACCATCCTGTTGCTGAGGCAGGGCCAAGTTAAACGAGACTCCTGCTGGAGATCCATGGATCAGAAAGCACTAGCAGTTGAGAGAGTGAAGGTATAAACAGACAAAGGACCCTATAAAACAGACCAGTACTTCTACTCCTTCCTGATTCAGCCAGTCATGACTAGAAAATGGTGTGCTTTCAGCAGTGCAAACCTCCAAATTACTTTTCTTCAGTCTCTTAATCTGCCCTGGTTCAACCTCCCCTCACCCTTTCCTTTATAATTGTAAAGCTGTAAAGGTCATTTTGGCTTGCACTTAACTTTAATATTGATGGGTCTGTTGATGCCAGCTGAGGGTAAGAAGCAAGGCTCTTCCCAAGCTAAGGCAATTTCTCTGTTTCTGCCTCCTGTTGTACAGCCTGCTTCACATTTTCCCTGCAGCAAAAACTGTAAGAAATGTTCATGCAACAACAGGATGGGATAAAAACCAACACGAGAAAGTAACATGACATCTATTTCTACACTAATGAAACAATTACCAACTAATCGGAACCAAGCAAACGAAGCCGCATGCAAATGCAGGGAAACATTTTCTAATAAAGCTTCCTGCTCACTCAAGTGGCAAAGAGATGTGTGGCTTTGGAAGGGTAAAACAAACATTTACAGTAGGCTGTAAAAGAGTTCACTGGTTTATGAGATTTTGCCGTTGTCCAGATACTTCTAATTCAGGCCATGGTTACAGTTCAGCTTTATGTCCAGAATTCAAGAGCTTAACTGCCTTCTTTTCTCTTCAGTAACGTAACAAATTTAAGTGGAGGAAGGCCAGACAAGAGCCTAACAAACAGCCAAACTCTCTTCCCCAAGCTCTCTTGCCCTCAAAGGGTTGAGAGAGGCCCTCCAACTGCTATAGTGAGCTGTGATGGGACACAGCTGCCCCAAGGCACACAAGTGATGCAGGGTTGTGCTACTCCTGAGAAGAGTTTTTGCTTCTTATCTTTGCTTAAACCACACGTGTGTCAAGAAGGAACCTCAAGTGAAAACTCCACTTGACAAGAGATTTTAAAAAAGTGAACTCATGTAAATTACCTCAAGTGACAAAACAGGACACAAGGAAATGACCTCAAGCAGCACCAGAGGAAATTTAGATTGGACATTAGGAAAAATTTCTTCACTGAAAAAGTTATCAAGCACTGCCCAGGGAAGTGGTTGAGTCACCATCCTTGAAGACATTTATAAGACCTGATGCTTAGGTACATGGTTTAGTGGTGGACTTGATGATCTAAAGGGTCTTTTCCAATCTAAATGATTCTATGAAAGCCACATGCACTTGGATGAGGCATAGCAATATTCGAGATGCTGGCCCTACTGCACAGAGCTGTTCCAGGCATGGGAATGAGCAGATGGGAAGAGTTTGACCCTTTGGACCCACTGAGCTTTGCTCAATACTGAGCATGCAGAAAAGCTTATTTCTTTGCTGCCAGGCATCCTGCACCTGAAGGATGGAGATGCCACCTAGAAAGGTCCACAGGAAAGAAAAAGTGTACTGCTTTATAGGCAGATGGTCTAAGCCTGGGACTGGGTCTAGGCTGAGCATATGGTCCCCATTACATATGTAAGAACCAGATACTGCCTACAGGGAGAAAGGTGACTTAAGCCAGAGTAAGAATATTTCAATGCCACTGAGTGATTTTGTACCCTGTGGAGGCAGAGTTCATTTTAGGCAATTATCTCATGTGCTCCCTACCAACTGCTCCTCTCGATGATGGGCTACAGTCCATACTAATAAAGACAATGAAAGTGATCTGGACACTGGAATGATTCCAGGAATAAATTCCCACCTCCCCAAAAGCTGGAACAATCAAGGGTATCACACTGCACATATGGCATGCCAGGAGGGGAGAGCTGGAGTCAATCTATTTCATCACCTAGAAAGGATAAAAGAAAAGGAACAAGAAGAAGCTTGTTAGAAACACACAAAAGAACATTTTACGTTGTTTAGGACAACCTATTGGGCAGTGCAGGTGTGAAGTAAGCAGTCTCTTTGCATCCCCTCTTTCCCCTAAAAAGAACTATTGTTTTTGGGCAGTAAGAAAAGTTATCAGTTCCTTCAAGCATAGACGCTGATTCTTAAGAAGAGTTTTGTTTCTGTTGCTAATGGATACTAAGTTACACACATTGCTTCTCTACAGATCAGAATTCTTAAGGTCAGACAAGGTTCCAGATCTCTATAGTTCTTTTTGCCTCTAAGAGGCTTTAAGGAAGTTACAACACCTTTGGCTCCGCCTGAGCACGTACGTGCCAAGTGAAAACAAGAGGAGATGGTACATCTGAAACTGGAAGATGTGTGGCAAAAGACACATTAACTTGCTTTGCAGCGAATTGGCCAATTTCCTTTTCCACCGTGTCTGAGCACCTTAATGCCAGGAGAACAGCAAGAGCACACAGAGATCATACCAGGCTTAGATGCAGGAGGAAATCAATGTCCATGCTCTGCCCTGGCCAGGCACGGGCAGCCAGGAGAGGCGATGCGGCAGCCGGCGGGGGAGTGTCCGCAGGGCTCTGGAATCAGCGCTCACCTTGGAGCAGAGCTCACTTCCACCAGCTGCTCTGCAATCCTGGGACATCCTGCTCAGATTTACTTTCCTGAGCTGTCCTCTACCCTTACATGCCCAGACTTCAGAGTATATTTCTCACCATCATTCTCTTCTACTTATATATGTAAACTCCCATTCCTAGAGCCCTGCAATCATGGGAGAAACACAGCTTGGGATCGGAGCTTTATCTAAATTTAACCTGTTCTGAAGAGGGGCCCTAGCAAGCAATTCAGGTTTGTTTCACTGATTTCCCACTGCATTTCCAGGTAAAGCTGCCTCAGTGGAAACTGTAATCTAGTAGTCCTAAATCCTGACATATAAAATTCAGTGCTTCATAATTCATGTGCCTTTTTCCCAGAATCCCCCATCTCTGCATTTTTTTAAAAAAACCCTAACATGGAAAACGAATGCATTTACCTGGATCGTGCCTAGTCCTTTGAGTTTGGTACTACATCCTAAGGCAGAATAGCGTGTTCGTTTTTTTGCTGAGTATGAGTTACATTAAATATGCTGGACCTGTGCAGGTTTCTGCTAAGATGCCTCTGTAAAACTGAAATTCACTTGTCTGTTGAATGGCTGGAAAATGTTCATGAAGTGTAAATCACCTCCCTTCACCACTGACCCCACAAACCTCATATATTATATAAACATATGGATATTAAAATTATACATAACTTAAAGTAAGTGGTATCTGCCTTTGAGACACTGGGCAGGTAAATTATAGACTCATAGACTAAGGAAAAGATCTGGGGACCATTAGTTATATGGTGCAATAAACATGAAAACCAGAATAAATTAAAACTGAGGTAATTTTAAAAATTGGATACTGTCCAATTTCTCTGCAAGAAAGTCAAATAGAACAAGGGCACTGAAACGGTGTCCCAGTGGGAACTGAAAGCAGAAGAGGTTTGGATGCAGAATCTGCATTTATTTTATTATTTTGCTGGTACTTACCCTGTCAACGTAACTTGGCTTTCTGCCTCTTCATATCAAAACAGCTCAATTTTACAACCCTACTACTTTGCCCTGTCTCTAGGGATCCCTTGCAAACATTTACACCCTCCTGAGATCTAGAAGGACACAGAAACTTAGGGCATGCAGCCTCTAGAGGTGACAAAGATAACAAAAAAGAAAAACGCAAAGCTTTGGTAACTGATCTTTTGCTAAACTCTTAACATTTCCAAGCAAATGAAGAAACTAATTGAGTGGATTTAATGTGTAATGCATTAATGCATTTGCAGTTTATATATATATATATCCATATGCAAGCTTGTGCATACCCCATGTTGGGTGTAGGGTCCTGAAGCAAAAGGGATGGATGGCATTTAGATCAGGGCACCCTGCCCAGCCCTGCTGTGATGCCCACTGCAGGCACTGAGCTACCAGGGCTTAACTGGTCCCTGGGCACTGAACACCGTTTTGAATTTCTCTGTCCTCACAGGATCTGCTTGATACTTAACCCTGCACACTTGTATTAATTTTGCTGATTTTTGTGCTTGAGTTGCTGGGGGAATTACTGAGCATAAGGTCAAAGCTGTTTCACATTTTGCAGTATAAGGCGCTTTATCCCTTTCCACCTTGCCCTTTAGTACTGCCATGTGGCAGAAGGCAGGGATGGAGATAAGGATTAACTTTCTTTAATGTGATATTTAATGTGTGAAAAGGTCCCAGACCTTCTTTTTATAGACAGTTCTGCAAAACAGACCAAAGGACTTTTAAAATAAAAAAAAAGTCAGGCTTTGTTAAAAGTATAAAATAGAATAGTTAGCATTTGAACAACAGAAAAAATAAGAAAAAGACTATAAATGGAAAAGAAATGAAGATGGGTTAAAACCAATGCTCTCTTCACCCATGGTCTCCCTAGAAGCATGTCCTTGTCCTCAAACTTTATTCCTGCCATCAGTCACTTTCTGCAGCAAACAGTGTCCACTTTGTAAGAAGTCCTTAAGGAACATGATCTTTAGGAAGTTTTCTCTGTCCCCTGAGACACTGCAGTGAGTTCCTTGCAATGCCTCTCCTGCACCCCATACCCAGTGTCTCCCAAAGCCCCTCCCCTTGCTCCTTCTCAGCTGGTGTCCAGGGAATGTGTGATTTCTCTCCCATGCTCGAGGGTTTCCCCTGACTCAACCACACCATTTACAGGAACATGAGTGAAATATTTCAGACTAAACAGGTCAAACACACAGCCTGTCAAAAAGCATGATTACAGACTGTTATCCTGAGAAATTAATGGAAAGTCTTGACTGCTTCATTCAAACAACTGTCAAAAGCCTGCTATGCAGAAGGCAGCATTCAGGGGTGGGGTTTTTTGCAAGTAGAAAATAGAGTGAAAATTCAAATAAATGTCATGCATGGGATCCAAATACACTGTCATCTGATGCCTTCATTTTCAATGATGTTTATGGCATATGACAACTCTATTCCTGAATGAGCACTCCTTGGGCTTTGCCTCCATGACCTTCTCCTCTAGTTTAATAACTCTGCAATTTACAGCAGAAACAGGTTGTGCTGCTGGCAATTAGCATGGGAACTTAGAAGCTCAGTGCTGAGCCCTGCTACCAGATATCCTGGCCTCTCTAACCATCCTCTGCTAACTAGCTCTGTCCAGCACACGGAGGTCACAGGCTGATGGTCACAGCCAGCAGCTGGTGCAACTTCATGGGACTCAAAATGCAACCTCACATTGAAACCTTTCTCTTCTCACAAGGCCAATGAGGAGAGAGGACCAATCTGCCTTTGCTGTGTGTCTCACCATGCAAGCAGCATTAAATGAGACAATAAAAAAAGCTGAGAAGCCTTTTCTGTGAAAATGATGCCATTTCTGCAATGTGATTGATTTTACAAGGTATATGGCACCTTTGACTCAAAAAAATCATTTAAGCAGAGGCAAGGGTCCACAGTGAAGTGGTAAGAGAAACAAAGTGAGAATGCTTAAATCTCAGCAGTGTCTTTACTCCAAATTGCCAGGGGAGGAAAGGAGGACTGTCAAGCTCAGTGATACCAGAAAACCCTACTGGCTGACCAGGCCAAGAGAATCTGTTTACTTTAGGTATTATATTTTCTTCATGTTAGATCAGTATGTAATACTTTGGGTAGGTTAGCACACATAATCCAAAACCACTTTTCTCCTCATCTGCAGATTCAGTGAAGCTTATAAAAGATCTCATAAAAGTAGTTTTAAATATTCATGCAGTGTTCATCAACCATGTGTCCCAGTAAACCTACAAGGACAACCCTGGGCTTTCTAGGCAACTACTCTTCAAAAACAGCACTCTTGCATGCAAGCATTCACCTCTGTGCTGCAATGACAACATATGCTGCTGCTTGCAACATTAAACATCATCCAAAGGGATAATCTTCATGCTACTAACACAACAGCACACACACTGTTGAACACCTCCCTCCTCCTAGAACCAAGTGGAAAACAGACCTCTCTTATCCTCTTCCCTGAAGCACCTTTTCAAACAGCATCATTTTAACACCATCTCCCCTCTTGTGCATCACATCCAAAAAACATCCTTCAAAGATTCTCCCTGACTCCTAACAAGACTTATTTTGTCAAGTCTTCATTTTCTGCTGAGAGCTGAAAATGTCAATATTGTCCTGCATCTTATCTCTCGTGCCTTGCTGTAGAGAGAAAAGTATCTCCCTTGTGGACAGAATTACATATTCTCAGCCTGACAGTAACAGGTATCACTGTGCTGCATGGAGCAAATTCCATCAACTCGAACTAGACAAGAGATGTATCCCAAAATATGGAAAAAAGGCAGCCACATCTTTAGACTTTTTTAAAAAAATATTTCCTTACATCACAGTAGGAACACACAGAAAGGAGAGAGAAAATGCAAGAGGATGTCAAGTAGGAACCATGATTTGGATCTTCTGTTTTGCATTGGACCTGCTGCTAGATAACAGCTGTCCAAAAATTACTTCAGCCCAAAGATTCACTGTCTTATACGCCTGGGGTTTAGAATTTTAATTTTATTTTGACATGTTTTTATCATTTTGCTGCTGATTTCTTTTCCGCCAGGTCTGGTCATTCTCTGTGGTCTGATATGAAGCCCATTGAAGTCTGTGTCATGATATTAGAAGGTTCTGTTAATCAATAAGATCCTGGGGGGAGGAAACAGCCAATGCAATGTAATACATGGAAACGTTTTACTGAACTATCTGTTCAAAATACAGAAAATACAGAACAAAATACAGAACAAAAAAATCTAGCAACCTGTTTCATATACTCTCTGAAACTATATGAACCTCTTCAACTATACTAAAGTAAATTCGTCTCAATTTCTTTGTTAATATCAGATAATTACTGTTCTTCATAAAGATTTGAAAATAAAATCAGTAACTTACCAGAAAAAAACCCCAAAGATTACAAAAAAGAAACATTTTAAATTGAGAGAAACCACAACCAGCAAGATTTCAGAAACAGCTGACTACCTCTGGTCTCAACCTCTATTTTTCTACCCTCCTCAGTCTTGCATAATAAGATTTAAAGTTGCATTTGGCATTAACTGCTCCTTCAGGTCTTATCTGCAGATGAAAATCTGCTCTTGAGACAGATATTACCAATGTTTAATTCACTATTGAGGAAAAGCATCCACGTATTTTGTCACTGTTGAAAAGTGTGTGGATAAGGCCTCTCATTTCCAACAGCTCATGTTAAAAACAGTAACTGCACCATTTTCTCTACATCTTCAAAAATACTTGTCTTGTACAGCAAAGAAAACAATGTCCTTTCTCTCCTCACTAGCCCCATACCAGGAGAAGAATAGAGAAAAAATTTCTTTTAAAAGAGTGTTTACACATTCAATCAAAATTAATAAGTAGGCTCCACATGATAAGGAACGTTAATGTCAAGGGCCATCTTGTCTAAATATTCTTGTTCTAATAAAATCAACACTTGATTTAATAAGCATTGCTTTAGTACAAGGGACTGTGAGGGGTCAGCCAAACACACTCCTAAGCAAAGTATAAATGATCTGGATAAATGAGATTAAAGTTTACTCTTAAAGCAAGCAAAGGGACTAAGACACCATCACAGTCCAACTTGACTCAATCTTTCATCAAATACAAAGAACTTCATCTGAGGCACAGGACATTTTTTAGCACTTCAATAAGTTTTCTGATTATTTAAAAAGATGGTATTTCAGGGTTTTCAGTGTGGTTACAATAGCAGCTGTTCCAATGACCAGAAGCTTCAATTAATCTGTTTTCTTAATAACCCCATCTCTTTCCAGCATAGCATAGTGGGCCTGTCACTCATCCCTACTATATTATTGAAATGGAGGTGAAAAAAAGAAAAGGGAGCAATTAAAATTTATGTAAAATATTATAATGGAAGAAAGAAAAATCCACATGCTTCCCTTTTTTTTATTCCTCCCCAAATACAGAATTTGAAATTTGCCTGATTGCTTTGTTTTACACCCTCATCACTGATGACTCTGGGCCTGCACAGATCTGGCAATAATGCCATGAATTAGCAGTCTATGCCTGTACCAAACTGGAGCTGAGAGGTGGGGTGCAGAGACATAAAATAAAGCTGTTCTGGGATATTTTCAATAATACATTATTGCAGCAGCAAGGAAAACTTCTGTGAAATTTAGTAGACTGACTAACCAAGGAAATATTTTTGGGGACAAATTGTAATTCTCCTTTTGCAAAGTCCAGCCACTGCCAATACAAGTCTCTAGGATCTGTGATGAGGTTTGTGTGGTTGTGGCTATGTGAACTGTCCCCAAACCATGGCACACAAATGACTACAGGATGACTATCTTTTCCTCCTGAGAAAACTCAACATTGCCTGAACAACTCCTAACCATCTGCCTCTGCACAGGGCCTGATCTGGAGTCAAAAGCTATTTGCAGTCACTGCTGCTATCACTGCCACATGGTAACCCACAACCTCTGCTTCTGGTATCTCAGCAAGCCCAGGATGCAAAACCCCAGGCTACATTGTTAGTACAGAGAGAGGCAAGAGGATATCTAAGATTATGAAAGATATTTCAGCAGCAGCTCCTGACCCTTGAAAGGCAGAATTAGGTTTGAGGAGGAGGTTGGTTGTGTTTACAGGGATGAACAGCAGGATGGAGACAGCTACTGCATGCTGAAGTAGCTGCCCAGGCAAATGTGATACAGGAAAATGAGTGTACTGTGATGGGGGATAGACAAGGTCTGAATAGGAGAAGTCCCAAAATTTACAGATAAAGCAGCTGATTCCTCTGCTGCTCTGAAAGGAGTCTTTGCTCCTTCTCCAGCATAAGGAGAAGTCTGTAGCTGTATAAAATAGGATGTCAGTGTCCTCTGGAAGCTCACTTGCCCAGATTCTTACTCATCTATGATTAACCAGGTTAGCAGTAGCAAGCCAATGCCTGTACTCTGCAAAAAGGGGTTTGCAAGACGATTGTGAATTATCATCCAATGATCCTAAGCAGACCTTACCCAATCCAGTGCCTTCTTTAAGAGAGCAGAGGTTTTATACTCACTTGGTTTGCTAACAAGGACATTGCAGCAAGATCAATAGCAAAGACTGCACTCTTCACAATACAAATCAAGTATTTTGTAGTCCTTGGCCCCAAGACTGCAAAATTTGCAGATTTGCAACTCCCTTCCCATAAGTGCAAGCACACCCACAAATGTGTAGCTCTGATATCTGAAAAACTACCCTTTGTAGTAGCTCCATTGTGTAAATTCCGTATCTGCAGGAAAAATAAAACAAAAAAAAAGGTACCATTACCCCACTCCCATCAGAATTGCTGTGGAAAATGTCCAAGAGCATATACTTACAGCACAACTGAATGTATAATGTCAGGTAATAACCTCTCCAATTCTGAGTTATTTATATGTAAAGTTGCCACAGTAAAGCACCACATTATTCCTGCTCTATTTCAGCACTCACCAGCTAATGCAGAGGTGACAGCATCAGAACAAATATCTGAAAAGAGCAGGACTGAGAGAAGCAAAGTTCATATCACTTGGTGCTTTGAGAAAAGCCCTTGCCTCAGCCAAAACACAAGTGAACCAGGGCTGAATTATGGCACTGTGTACAAGTTCTTTGAAATTAAATGGTTCTGCCACAAATATTTGGTTGGTCAGATGATTTCAGGCTTTGAAGGGACATTGTTATACAAGAACGTAACAGTCCATCAATTTTAGGAAAAGTATTATAGGACAAAACAGAAAGAATAATGCAAGCCCCATGGGCTGAAAGTTTTCAGGGAACACTGGGTTACAACTTAGTCATATTCATATCCTTTGGAAATATTCCATTCAACTAGAAAATCTCTCTAAGCAGTACCTGTTACCACTGATAAAGGGGAAAGTATTCACTACCCTTTAAATAAAAAAGGCCATTTGTTTTACCCTTCTTGAATGCTTTTCCTATATTGCCATTACAGTGAGAAAGCACAACAGCTTTCCTACTGTAAAGTTGCTCACTATTGTCAGTATCTTTTCAAGGGAAGAGAGAATGAATACAAAAATACAGTGAATACACAGTAAACTCCATCTCAGGCTCCTATGGAGTTTTTAGGCATATACTGATAGGAGATAACATTAAATGGGAGTGCTTTATAAAAGGTAATGTAATAATACCAGAGTAAATATAGGGACTGTTTATTATCAAATCTGCTTTTTCTGTCTCCTCTGAAAGAAATACTGCATTGTCTCTCTCTTCCAAATGAAACTGCCACCACAGAATTCCCCTTTTTAAAAGGATTTTTCCCCATCAAGCTTTTCTGATGGGTGTCCTTGAAATGTTGCAGAGGCAAACAACTGCAGCACTAAAATGATCACTTGGCAGCTTGCTGATGTTTGCTGAATCTCCCTCTCTCTCTGAGCCAGCTCCTGCTTTTTCTTCTCCCTCTTACAGTGATCTCATATAGCATAGGTATCTCAAAGACTGAGATGAAAACTGCACTTCCAAGAGTTTTTTTTTTCCCTCAAGACAAAGAGGAGTATTTGCTTGAGATTAACTTAAATACTCCACCCAGCTCAACTCCACTGCATTTCAGGTGTGAAAGCAAGTGCATTTGCATAGCAGTGGGTTAGGAAACTCCATCTTTGTTTCACACTAGGGTGAAGTCTAGGATTCAAATGCTCCAGAAATCTTAAATTCTCCTCTCTCACTTGCACTGCACAAGCTCTGACAGTGTAAATTGGGAAAGGCAAACCATTTGTATTCCTTAAAAGAAAGAAGCACAAAAGCCTTTACTTCATATCCTTCACAGCAGCTATGATTAGGCCTTCTAGAAAACTGATGCACTCTTAATTGCTTACAGGTATTTATCAGGAAATGGTTTTGCCCCTGAGAAGATGTCAATCTGCTTATGGTATTTAACTGCTCCCTGAATTTACACTGAGGTTACAACAACAAAAAAATCTCCTTGACTCTTTGCAATTCAACTGTAAGCAGTAACTGACCAAGACAAAATAGTGCTGGAAAATCTGTTTATCAAATATCATCAACTTATCTACTTGCCTAGTTCCATTCTCGTACTAGACAACAGAAAACACAACTTCACTTTTCAGAAACCAGCCAGCCACCATGGCATGTACTAGTCCTTACCATGTACTCCTAGACCTACCAAATACATAGGCAGCTAAGAGAATGGGGAACCCACAGCAGTGTCTTACTCTGGTGTTCACCAGTGGAGCTTTCAGGACCATCAGCCCATGTCTTTGTGCTTCCACTGTCAAAGAGGCAATGCAGACACTGAAACAGAAATGGTCCTGAGGCATGTTCTGAATACATGACAGTGTATGTGCCACAATATACAAGTTTTATTTGCCCTTGTTAAGGATGACACATGTAACTTGGTGTGGATATAAAACTTCAGCCAATAAAACTTGTGGCCATAAACTTTTGCTAATAAAAACCTTCTATGCTATATTGTCAAATATTTTCTCTTTCTCTAATTATACAGAAATACAGTAATATGACAAGCAGGTAGAATCAGACATTAGGCTAGGCCAGTGTGAGATGTTTCTAACTGTGGTACATCACAAGACATAAACCTGTCCAAATCTGACTGGCAGTAATTTAGGAAGGCTTAAAACTTATCATGGCCAACAGATCTATGATTATCACAGAGGAGTTATTGCCTGCTGTGTAATTAGTTTGTTCTCACCGAGCTAGCCCATGGCTTACAGGCATTTTGCAGTGCTGTAAAACACCCTGGAGAAGGATGACTACTGCAGATGGAAAAGCACTCTCCATTGCAACACAGGGGCTGGGAGAGCTCTGTCACCCCTCTGTGCCTAATGCCTTCAGAGCTGAAGAGCCTGGTTCACATCCTGCTGCCTCCACTTGGTGTTTTATGTGCACAGCTGGCTAATGACCGTGTTGTATTATGTATAAAACCATTTACTGTGATATGCTCATGCTGTTAATATGCTGGAGAGTATTTTTGCTTTGTTTAAGGGGCAATTCTGGGAAACATTAATGCTGGATGGTACAAAAACAAGGGTAATTCGAGTCCAGACTGCAAGAAGAAATCCACAAAGTGGCCAAACATTTCCATCTGCTCAGTGAACAAAGAGGCTTTCATGCCTCAATTCATGCCTTCTGCTGTCAGCAGTGAGTAAGGAATCTTCCTGGCATTTGGTAAGGGGCCATGTTGCAGAATGCTGCTTAGCAGTGCTTCCCTTTGGTGGCCTTCGTGCTCCTTGTCCCTCAGTCTGTGCATGAGGCTTCCAGGCTGTTTTGACTTGCTCCAACCCCTTTGCAACTTGCCCCAGAGAATTGTGCTCCTCTGCTGCACCAAAAGAAAGCAGTGGTCAGAAGGTGTGAATCAGGTTTTGAGAGTTTGGTTCTAACCATTTCACTCTCTTCTCAGACCAACAACTTATCACACACTCCTTGAAAGTGTAAAACAGCAAGAAAACCTTTGCTTCAGCCTGTCCTATACAATTTATCTCTGAAATCTCCACTTCCTAAGAGGATGTCTGCTCTGGATAAAAGCAATTATTTACAGAATGTAGTGTAGGCTTGTTACCTTCTCACTATAACTTCTAATTGCATCCAGGTTTTTTCCCACTTATTTTACTGGGTTTGTACTTTCACTGATGCATCTCTAGAGTGGACTGAAGAGCTTGTTAGAGACTTCAAAGTATTGAAAAGCTGCAGAAAGGCACCTTAGAGAAGGCTCCTAGTGACCTTATTCCTTAAGATTAAAAAAAAAAAAAANCTCAAAAAAAAAAAAAAAAGAAAAAAGGTTGGTACTGAAGACATGGGGGTCTGCCAGCATACAAATGCAACACAGTTTTCTTTCTCACAGTTAACTTCTGGGTGGGAGTTCCAGGCCCCTGCACTATTAGGATCAAGCAACACAGAATGAACTGCACTTGGTAAAATTTCCTAGCTATTTCCTTGCCTACCCCTTATCCATATTCTTTCTCAGCATGATTGTTTTCCAGGACAACAGGAGTGATGGAGGAGCTCTAGCTCCCTGGAGTGGCCAATCTGCTACATCACTGATATCAGAAGGATGACTCAGCCCACCTCACTGTTTGTTTTCTATGTCCTGAGTGTTTCTGAACTTTGCCTCAGCTGCTGCTGAGGGGTACTGGAACTTGGACCACAGTATGGAAATGCACTGCACTGGGTGACTAACATCAAAGCTTAGTTTATGTGAAATGTTTAAGCCCTTTATTCACATTTTAATGAACAAGAGATGCCCAGGTACTCCTACCCGCCTTCTCACCCGCTGCTATCCTGCATCCTCAATGCCTTTGCAGAACTGACAAGGTCAATGGTTGACTGCAATAATCACAGAATTTTAAAGGTTGGAATGGACCTTAAACATCATTCAGTTCCATCCCCCCTGCCATAGGCAGGGATGCTTCCCACTAGACCAGGTTGTTCAATGCCTTATCCAGCCTGGACTTGAACACTGCCGAGGATGGTGCATCCAAAACTTCTCTGGGCAACCTGTTCCAGTGCCTCACCACCCTTAGCTAGCCTAAATTTCCCCTCTTTTAGTTTTAACCCATTACTCCTTGTCCTATCACTACAGCTCCTAACAAAGGATCCTTCTCCAGCTTCCTTGCAGGCCCCCTTCAGATACTGGAACATTGCTGTGAGGTCTCCACACAACCTTCTCCAGGAAGAGCCTCAACTTCCTCAGCCTGAGCACTGCAGTGTGCTGCACATGAAGGCCACTCAACAGTTTGAGCTCATTCAGAAGGGAGCCACCTGTGAATGTTTCTGCAGAGAGAGAGAGAGACAGATAGATAGACAGACAGACAGACAGACACACACACCTTCAGGTCCCTGGATTTGTGCTGCCTTCCAGATAATTATGCTCTGCTTGGACTAATTTGTACAATATTTTTTTCTATTAGCTTGGGTTGCTGATAGATCCACTTTGTTCTTGAAAACTAGAAAGGTAATACTATATATAGTTCTGCAGAAGCAGGAGTGGGTTTACAGACTGGAATCCCAGAGAATGCAGTGGGAGATAGAGCACACTGCAGCCTGAATCATTGGTTTACAGGTCTGCCACAAAGATGACTTTTTCAGGAAGCTGCAAACAGAGAAAGAATGTCTGGCTTGTGTTAATCCTTATCGGGGAAGACAGGCTTAAATGAGTTTGTTTACAACAGTGTTCAAGTTTGCTAAAGTATTTTAGTAAGTAGGTAAAAAGAAGAGGCTGTCAAAAATCAAGTTTTCCATTGATGGAGGAAGGAGGAGAAAATGTAAATTAAAATAGGTATGTTTTCACACACAGAATATAACACAGTGTGAAGTGTTGTGATATTTTTCTATTAATAACATTCACAGAAGCAGGCTACACTTCATGATGTTAGTCTGCCTCTGAGGGTAATGGAAACAAGGGGAAGCTTGTTATAATTTTTTTTGGTGGTGCGTGCAGTTTTTCCACGGAGTTTCCTCACTCACTGATCCTAACCTATGTAAGAATCACTATGAGGTTGCACCCATAACCAGGACACAAACAGCATTAATGGACAAAAGAAATTAACAGACAACAGGTAAGATCTAGAGGATGGATACAGTACTTGGTTTTGATGTATGTTCTGTATATCTCATTATGCACACTGTACACTTACATGTACTTTTAGGCTGTGACAATTCATCCCCTAAAGAAATGAAGATCAATGCTTTAGTTAAAAGTAAACCCTATTAATAGATTTTTCAGGAGACTTTAAAGCTGGTTTTCTTTGCAATATTTTATTTATGGAAGCATTGTGGTGATGGAATTTGCATTTCTTGGCTCAATATTTTTCTATCTCACCTATGTGAAAGTGGACATTGCTTGTACATCGATGAATGAATCAAAAGCTTCTCCAGTTACACTGCTGTTTAACCAAGCACTTCTCTTTACTCCCTACTGATGACCCCCAAAGGTCCCCTCAGTAATTCACAAACTGACATTGCCCTCACTGGGCTATTTCATCTCTCTTCCTCCAGTCCTTAGGAAATGTCAATTGTAAGGTCTATACAGCCACACTAGGTCTGACTTCTACCTGACACCAGAGTGAAGCAAAAGCTTTTCTAGAAACAATAAGGAGGCTCTACTAAGTGCTAGAATAAGTAACCGACAAAACACAGAACTATTCATTCCAGTATTTTGAGCTTTTCCCTTTATGTTAAACGGTAACATAAAGACAATCAACATAAAATTTATGGGGCAGTTACCAACCATTTGGTTTTCTATGTACATATTGTGGACTCAGAATGGTTTTGACAGCAATGGCTGTTACTGCTTGAGAGACACTGCAAGTACCAGGATTATGACACTCTCTAATGCCCAATGCTGATTATTGCACAAGTGAGACAGCTTTTCTACCACACATGAAATATTTTATACAGCCACAGCTGGAAAAGTTACTTTATATTCTGCTATAAATATGAAGAAAATATCACTTGGAGAATCTTCTAAGATAAAGATGCATGAGCTGAAGCAAGTGTTTTGAAAGAGCCAGCTGTAAATAGAGGTTGTAACTTACTCGGCTGGTACACAAACACTTGAACTTCCTGCGAGCTATTTGCAAGAGCGGATTAGAACTAAAGGAAGGGCAGAGAGTCTATAAAATACATCAATGTTATGGCAGACATTGTTCTATGAGTCCCTGAAGACACTTTCATCTCATATGAGCTGTATTATTTTGTTGTACTTAATGTAATACTGAGCTGAAGAGTTTTCTCAAGCGAAGAACATTTGTAGTTTAGGATGCTCTGTAAGTAGAACTTTGTGCAAACAAGGAACTAGGTCAGGTCATCAGATTCAGGCTGAGTGACATGCTCAATGCACTATTTGTCCTATTCTTTTCAAATTAAATATTTATTTAACTGAAGGATGATAGGGATTTGCTTTTCTTTGATCTTATTTGGAACATGGTGAATGCATACAGTGAAGACACAATGACAGGATGCTAGAGTGAATTACTATATCCTGAAACATTAAAACGTGCCCTTAAAATTTGAGTTTTCCAAGGCAAGCAGATCTTACCCTCTCCTCTGCATATTTTATTTACATAGGATAGCTAGCATTTATTTTTAGCTAAATATTCTGTGCTAAGATCAAGTCAGCTACAGTGTAATGTGTGTGTACATATATGTATGTTCAGTGTACCTTCACTCTAGACAAATTCAACTGTGCTGAGACCCACTGCACCTGGCATACAAGCTAAGAAATAAGAAGCCTGATCTGATACCTACCAGCTATAATACATGATTTCTGCAAAGTGTAAAACACTGTCAGCCCAACAGGCAGATGTTCAAAGTTAACTCTTGAATTAGAGTCCTGAGCAGGTGATGAGCTAATTTTGTGGTGGTTTATCTTCAGTACACCATTTCAATGAATTCAATATGGTTGTGGACAACTACTCCAATACAGATGAACTTAAATGACTGAGGTTCATCTAATGTTTGACTTTGCTATATTGAGAACCAGGAGTGTGAACCAGCAGACACCAAGTTAAATTTACAATAATTTCAGCAGGGATAAAAAGGTTTGGGATAAAAAGTTCAGGTATGAATTCTGATACGGTCTTTTCTCCTTTGACCCACACCCTATTTACAAACTGTTGGAAGCTCCCCTTCTCCATCAGTGACCCAGAAAATTAGAAAAACAGGTCACATATACAGAAATGCTGGAGCAACTAATAGTTTAGAAAAGAGGTGACTCACGGGGAAGATGATCACAATCTATAAATATCTTCAAGGCAATAACATAAATGTATAAATGAAAGATGGGAATTGTTCTGCCTCAGAAGTTGGTAGGTAAGTTGGCCGCATAAGGAAAAGAATAACTGGTAAGTGAATAGCACCTCCAGGGATGTTGGCTAGGAACAATTACTGTAAATATCCAAGAACTGGTAAAATGGATACTAGTGCAAACTGTGTACTGAGAAGGTGTACTGAGGTGCCCTGCACGACCCCTAGAGCTTAACTAGATGCTTCCAATTTCTGGTGCTGTTTTTGCTATCCATGGTATTATGGTAAGCCCTAGAGAGAGAAAAAGATTACACTCACCAAGTGGCTGCTTAAATTACAATTATGTGCAAGCAGGCATTTCACTGACCCAGCACCTGACATCCCCTTACTCTCAGTGATAGCTTTTATGACATGCTAATGTAGAAGGTACTACACACCACTGATACAAATTCATAGGTGCTAATTATACCATTAATAACACTGAGCCTATCTGCTGCTAATCTTATTGATATAAATAGTATGATTAATTCCATCAGGCGTCAGCAGTGATTTAGAGTGACACAGGGTACAGTCATCTCCCTGAATGACTCACTAGGCTCACAGACAAGGACCTCCTTCCACAGCCACACCTGCCCTGCCTCAGGCATTAACAGCTCAGATGTCTTCACTTCCCATCAAACAAATAGCTGCTGAAATGCAGTGACATATTTTTATTAAATTTGAAAAACAAACCAGAAAGCCCGCCAGCACATCAGAGCTAGGTCTGCAATGCCAGACAATAACAAGCTGCCTGTTGCACTTCCAGTTCCTCTGCAGTGCACGTGCACTGGGATGCACTGCAAAAAAAACCATATTTCTATAGGAATTACAGCTCATTTTGTAGCTCTGTAGTTACCTGAGCTCTTCTCAACCTCCACATTCAGTCCATTGCACCACATCTTGTTTCTGTACACTCATAAACCCTAAACAACTGCATTACACTATCAGCCTTCATTTTTTACACTAGCCAGCAGCAGAAAAATTTTTGTTTTACCTCAATATTCTTAAAACACTGGCATTATTACAATTTTTTTCTGGCAGACATGAAACTAAAGCTAGCCATGAGTAAAGTCAAAGCAGCTAAAACTCTACATTTAAGGAACAAACTTGAGCCCCCTGGAGTAGGTTATTTCCAAAGTACTTACCATTTTTATGGCACCCCACTCGTGCAGAGCACAGATCCAAGCCTCATGCCTGCAGCTGGGAATGCTCAGCATTTATGCAAATCTGGGCTAACACACATGCTACCATCTACCTGCATCATTTGGAATGTGCAGCCTGTGCTCAGAGTATTTTGGCATTGCACATTTGACCTCCACTGACTGTCAGCAATCCCTGGCCACATTCACTGCACAGTTTCCAAACAAGATAAGGGCTCTACCAAGATCAGACTCAATCCCTCCAGAGTCCTACAACTGTCTGATGTATGAGGAACAAAACAGAATGTCAGCACCTAATTCAAGACTCTGGCATAGTGCATGAGCAGAGAGAGGGTGAGTTAAGACTGCAGAGACAATGAATCAAAATTCCTGTGTCTACTACACAGGTGTGTTTCACCCATCAACTTCTTATATGACTGCCACTTTCAAAAAAGCGAAGTAAGTGTATTTTCCTAGGTAATAATGTAAGAAACATTCTCACTAGATTCATAAAAGCACTATCCTAAAGTCTCCTACAATTCTTTAGAAACCTACTACAAACACTGGATGGCATGGTAAACACAAGAGGATGTGGGGGGTTGGCAAAACCTATATATGCCTCCTGTTCCTTGTTTAAAAATTCTGAGATAAGTATGATCTAGCTGAGCCAGCCAGTGCTTTACACTACACCTGTGACCATTCTATCTTACTGTAACATAATGAGCACATCAAAAAATTCTCAGCACAGAATTTTTTTTTTTGCTCAGTGTTTACATTAAATCTGGCAAACTACATCTCTGCTTCATCACTGATTCCACCCATATGTCATCATTGCATAAATGATGCTTACAGCTTTGGATAAGTCAATTTGAGCAGCGATTAATTTTCCTATCTGTTAAACCTTTAAATATTTGATTTGCAAATGAGTTCGACTTTTCATCCCAACTATCTCCCCATTATTTCATCTACTTTTTGAAAAGGTACATATATATCCTGGAAGATAGCCATCATGCAAGTGCAGTTTCTCTTTATTGACTTATGTGTGTTGCTTTGTTTTTCTATCCTTTAATCTCTACATTTGTCACAGAAGAAACAGAGGACAACCAGTTAAGCCTCACCTAAGCCAGCTGCTAAGGAGCCCTGCTTAGGGCATAGAGGAAAGCAGAGAACACTAGGAGCCTCACTCTTAGCTCAGCACAGGCTGCCTTCTTGGGCCAGGAATTTTGCAGGATCTTGAGTTCCTGCTAAGCTAAATAAACAGTCACCATTCAGCATGACCTCGAGGAACACTGTGCATGTGGGAACAACAAATACAACCATACCTGCATCAGGAGAGACTCTCTGCAGGAAGAGTAACTACAAAAAAAACCACTTGCTGGTTTTAATAGATAATTATTAGCCAACAACTTGTGAGAACAGCCAACTTATAAAAAGGGTAACTTCAGCCCTAGCGACACCCAGGGAAGCACTTCCTGGCCCTGGAAAGAACATTATTAGACTGGAGTGTGCAGTTCTGACCTATACATAACCATGTGGCTGTGGGCATCATAAAACAAGTGCAAAAGAGGATCATAGGAGTGTCCCAGGAACGGACAAAACCACTCTGACAATGCAAGGACCGAGGAATTTTTGATAAATTTAGTGTTCTAAAGAGTAAAACTGGAGTTGATGTGAACAATGTGAAACACTTTTTTCACTGAAGAGAGATCAGATAATGTAGTCTTTCTAATTCTGCTGTCAATAGCATAGAAAGATCTAGTGACTGAAAGCTAACGTGAGACAGATTGAATCTCAAGGGAAAATTCTGTAGAGGAAGTACAATTAAGTATCAAAACTGGGTATAGAGGTGATAGACTTGCCTGGATCTGAAGACTTTAAAACATGTATTTTAATGCTGCTTCCAGAAGAGATTTTATGGTCTAGACAGCTGGGAAAGAAGAAAGAAACTGGTCTAAGTGTTCCAGGAGAGCCATCCTGACCTTGACTCTCCCAAAAGTGGACCAAATTTACTCCAAGTCCCGATCTTGTATTTCTCTATTTGCAGCATGGGTAAAGTCAAAACTCACTGCACAGCTTTGGATGCTCTGTGGAGGGAAGCAGGAAAGATTTTTCCATCTATGCATGTTTGACCAGGCACACTGTGGCTTTTCCTTGGCTGATATTTCTTGTTAGTCTGAGGCATCAGAGCAGCTGCAGCTGGAGCTGTGGGCACTGTATGGAGAGCCACTGTTGTGCTCTGCAGGAGAGTCCTCCTGTAGAGGAGTCCTCTAGAGGGCTTGGCTGGGAGCATTACTTGGATGCCCAGAAACATGCAGATCATTTGATGTGATATTGAAAAGAAAATTCCCAAAGGCCTCAGGGGATAGGTTTTTTTGCCTATGTCCCTTGCACAATGCATAGCTTGCCTGCTAGAATCATGTGGACATATTTTAATTAATACAGTTCTTGTCTCTGCTGCTCGCTGCCAGGAGCACAGTTTAATGTCCTGAGAAAAGCAACTCCTCAATCTGCCTGGACTTTGGGCTTAATATAAGGAATCTTGATTGAGCATCTGAGTACAAGATGATTTACCATGATATTTATTATATCATTTTTTCTTTGGTGCTCTTGGTCATGAAAAAACACTCAATTTACTACACAGACAGCATAAAAAACAGACCACACTCTGGGCTGAATAGAATCACTGTTTCACAATTCAACTTATCTACCTCCTTCTGGGTACTTTATTTGTTCTCTGTATAAACAAAGTGGGTAGGAAGAGCAAGGAGCAGTTACTCAGATCTGATATACCAATCACACAAGCCCAGGAGGTGTATCTGCTTCCGTGTGGGCTGACAGTCCCTTTTCTCTCCTAAGCCATACTCCCAGTCTATAGTCTGAAACCCTGTGACCTTTCTGGTCTACCTGCAGCATTGTTCACACTGTCTGGCTTTATGCATGCAAGAAAGCTGAGTCTTGTGATCATGTATATCCACCACGATTAACTCCTGCCTGCCCATATAAAATCATCTCACAATAATTACCCTCTGAGTGTGCACATGTGTACGTTTGTGCCTGTGTCTACATGTGTCCATGAGCTTCAGGCTCTTGGCTATGGCATTATCATTCACACCAAGCCAAACAATCAGCTCAAAGCTGTCACAGATGCGTTAAGTGCAGCCAAAAACAGGCTGTACCAATTAAAGGTCCTATTTCTATTTTTCATTCAGGATTTTGGTGCCTCTTTTGCACACACTTCCTAGAGTTGTCACACTGTTGTGATGTGAGTTCTTGGGACCAGCACTGTTCAACATCTTTGTCAGCAATGTGGGCAGGGGGACTGAGTCACCCTCAGCAAGACTGCAGACAACACCAAGCTGTGAGGTGCAGCCAACACACTGGAGAGAAGAGATGCCATCCAGAGGGGCCTGGACAGGCTGGAGGCATGGGCCCAAGAGAATCTTATGAAGATCAACAAAGCCAAGTGCAAGGTCCTGCACTTGGGTTGGGGCAATCCCAAATACAAATGCAGATTGGGCAGAGAATGGATTGAGAGCAGTCCTGAGGAGAACTGGGGATGCTGGAGGATGAGAAGCTCAACATGACCCAGCAATATGCACCTGCAGCCCAGAAAGCCAATCATATCCTGGACTGCAACAAGAGAAGCATGGCCAGCAGGGTGATTCTCCCCCTCTACTCCACTCTGGGGAGACCCTGCCTGCAGTATTACATCCAACTCTGGAGCCCTCAGCACAGGAAAGACACGGACTTGCTCAAGTGGGTCAAGAGGAGAGACTTGAAGATGATCAGCACCTCTCCTACGAGGACAGGCTGAGAGAGCTGGGGTTGTTCAGTCTGGAGATGAAAAGGCTCCACAGAGACCTCAGAGCCCCTTCCAGTATCTAAAGGAAGCCTACAAGAAAGCCCCATCTCTAGAAGTGTTCAAGGCCAGCCTGGATGGGGGTGGTCTCTGAGTACCCTGGTCTAGTGGAAGGTGCCCCTGCCCACAGCAGGTGGGTTGGAACTAGAGGATTCTCAACCTCCCTTCCAACCCAAACCATTCTGGGATTCTATGATTATTCTGTGCCATCATTTTCCCTAAGTTAATGAGCATCAGGAATGCTCTCACTTGTGGAGATCTCAGAGAGCTGCCTTTGCAAAGCTGACATTTCCAGGGTGTGGAAGAGCAGGCTGCACTCATCACTGTCACAGTAAAGGGACTAAAAAGAAAACACATGAAAAGATGGGCAGCTTTTCAGGGAATCCTGGCTCAAAAGCTGAAAATCCTGCTTCAATAAAAAATTAATCTGGGAGATTCATTTCAAGGTGTGGGTGATGGCAAAGATAAACTAGAATGCTAAAGAGCTTAAGTATTCAGGGTCACCTCCAGCCTCAAAAGACATTTTTTCATTCTTAAAATACAGTGGTAGGTATGAGAGGCAAAACCCAGAAGACACAAGTAAGGTTTGATCTTTTTTTCTGTATTTGGAGGCCCTTCACTCAGACTTTTCACACAGGACAGATTCTCTCCTGCAAGCACTGGACCTCAAGTGTTTTTCCTTTTTCAAGTCTTTGAGCACTTGTAATGGATTCTTGCTGAGATGCTCAAAGGCTCTCTCCAGTCCCACTGCTCTAGGCACACTTTAAAGCACCCCTTTGTATGTGTGCCCATGATCTGCTAAACTTTACTCTTTCATTCTCTCTATTGATATTCATGCCATTTATATCTCCACCTGTTTGTTCCTTCTGGAGACTGAGCCCAGATCTCCCACGCAGACCATCAAAGGTTTGATGATTTAGTTCACTTAGAATGAGAACAAGAACACACTTACCAGGAAATAACCTCAATGACTAAAAGGACACTCTACTACCCAAATATTGCCAAACAGATCATATGGGAGGGGAAAAAACAAACAAACAAAAAAACCCAAAACAAACACCCACACTCCCACCCACCCAAAAAAAGGACATGTATAACTTTCCAATGCTTTGAGATAGCAGTAGGAAGTAGACAGTCAGACTATTTTTTTAGTCAGGCTGGAAAGCAGAAGCTGTGTCTTGCACAGGCAGGTACAACACCAAAAGCTCACTTCACCCACATCCCTGGTTTCAGAAAAGAGTTTTACCTCCATTCTACCAAAACACTAAAATTGAGCCAGGGAGAAAATTTGTTCTGCCCCACTTGTGTCTCCCCTTTCCAATAAAAGTTGCACCATCATAGATGATTACTGACATTTCCCCAAAGACCAACCACATCCCTGGGGTTCAGTTTTCTGACACCTGGCATGCTGCAGAACAGGCATGAGAATCTGGCTCAGCTTTGTTGTACAGAAATGGTTACTGAGTTGTGAGACAATCTGTAAGCTAAAGACAAGCAAGAAAAAAATGCAGACAGAAATTAGACTACTCAGATGGTTCCAGTCAGTGGCTCAAGACAAAAACAGTGACAAAAAAAGCTCTAAAGCCCTAAGGAAAAAAAAAAAAAAAAGGAGAATTAAAAGACAGCAATTCAGCCCACTGAATAAGCCTGAGCAGTAGAGGACAGCTCTTTCCCAGCTGACTGATGCCAGTCTGGCAATTAACCCATCACCCATTAAGTCTCTGCATCTGCAATGGAGGGCACATCGATACCATAATAGCACTTTGATCCTAGTTGACTACTACTTGCATTAGGCAATTAACTACCACTGTGTACCCTTAAATTGCACGTGTCCTGCTTGCCCAGTCTCTCTGCACACAGAGATGCCCAAAGAGGGGTGACCAGAGCGAGGGGTGCACAGAGTCTCTCAGTCTGCAGGAGCAATCTGTGAGCACATTAAAACCATAAACATCACAACCAGACTCTTCCATGGGGCTACAAAGCACAACCACTCCTGATTTTGTTCAGGACTTAATCACACAGAGGCAGGCAATGTGCTCATACAGACACCTGGGAGCAAGTCCATGAGTTCATTCTAGGGCTTTGAACAGCATGCCAACAAACATGCTGTTTCTGAGTATCTTTCTCTGGATATCCAATATGTATATGAAAATTATATCCCAAAAGCACAGTAAAAGGAGCTCAAGAGAAATAAATAGACTGAGTGACAGTGTTGCTGCTGCTACTGCCATTTCTGCTGCTTAATCTGACCGGTGACATGAAAAAGCATGAGCAGATGACAGCTGCTTTAGAGCCAAGACCATCAGATCAGCTCTCTGTTTTCCATAAAGCAGCAAAACATCTGAATTTCTGTGCCCCAGAATGGGCACCTGAGAGGGCACTTCCCAAATCCTCCACCAGTAACCTGTGCCAGGCACCTCTTTAGGTCATTACCCACAAAGGTAATCTGTATCCAGCAGGACCAGATTATGCATGAAATCAGCAATACTCAGGGAGCCACTTGGACCTGACTGCCCAGATGTCTTTACAGCACTGACACATTTTCATTTCCCTGGTATGATAGGAACTTGAAAGTTTTAGAAGAATGTAAAGCTCATCTACTTGCTTCTGCTACCAGAATATGGACAAAGTACAAGCCAACTTACTCTTTTTTCACCGGTGTGTTGAAAGAAAGGGTAGAAACAATGTAATAGGCAGGTATTAAATAATAGAGTTGCTAAAGGGAGCCAGAGCAGACAATGTGAGCACATTTAAATTACAACTCATACTGATGTCCTGTGACATGACCAGGACTGCAATACAAGGTGAAATGGGGTTTAGGTGAAACCTTATTGCAATTCTGAAGAAATCATGGAATACAGCAATGCTACCTTTAGAACTGACTGAAGGCGGAGGAAAATAATGAAATGGAAATTATTTCCTCTACTTTTTCTCCTGTGCTGAAAATCTGTACTGAAATTTCAGGTGTATCCTCTCTCATCTGGGTAGGCAAAGAGTGAGGGATCTTTAGCAGTCCCTCTCAGTAGACTTTATTCTCTTTCACATCACATTCTGCCAGCGCGATGCTCCCAGGGACTGAATATGTCAAAGCCATTAGGAAAAGCACAAGAAAATGCTGCACTTCTTAAAAACCATAAATAATTTTGGATATGAACAAAAATATTCCCATTACTGAAGCCTTTACATCCATGTTCAGGGACAGAACAGTGCAATGCATCCCTGAACCCCTAAGAGTCCACCACATCTCTTGCCTCAGGAAAGAGAAATGACAAGTTTCTCTTGGCCTCAAGTACCCACTCCTCCATGGCCACATTTCTTGGTAACAGAAGAAAGAAAGATGGTATATATTACTTTCTGATATACTTGTTACATGATGTAAACAATTATACTGTATAATAAATAAATACTGTGAATTAAAACCAATCTCTTTTTGGTCAGGATTCACCCCTGTCTCCTCCCCTATACCCTGTTGTTTTCTGAGGCTTTGCTCCTTTCTGCATCTTCTCTCTCCTAGACAAACAAAACTCAAGGGCCCTGCCCCTCAGTTTCGGACCTTAACAATTACCTGTCTCACTTCAGTACCTCCTTCCACCCACATTATCTGTCCTGCTTTGCTACTTTTCTTCCCTTTTCAAGACTAAAGGCCAACCTCCCCTGGTTTCCACTGCTGGTGTTGTTCTAGTTCCAACGTAGTTACAATCCAAAAGGAATGATGATCACGGAGATATGGAAAACCTTCAGGTTGGAAAACCAAAACCTCAGAAAGCAAGCAGAAGGAAAGGTCTGAGCTGCCTCAAGTGCTTTCAGATGGACAACCAGAAGACCAAAATGTGGGATCAGGAACAAGACACGGAAGACTAGAGACTACATCAGGTCTATATTACTGTTTCAATGTAATGGAAACATTTCCTTTTTAATCTTTGGTTCTGCCTCCGTTTGATAGTATGCCATATACAGTCATTAATAGCTGAGCAGATTTTTATAGCTGCTATTAGAATTGAATTTTATCTCCCTCCAAAAAGATTTAATAAATTAAATTTCAAAGGCAAAAATAATCACTTACTGCCATGCACATTCCCCCATTTTCACTGTGAAATGAATCTATCAACAAGAAAGTTTTCATATGATAATCAATATCCATCAAATTCTGAACTTCAGCTTCAAGTCAAAGGCTAATAATCCTTGAATTAGTGACACAGAGCAACACATCTCTGTTCTCCCTGGGCCACAGGGCCTAAGCATTTGCATGAATCACTGATACACTGAATTGTTGATCCAGATCAACAAAGCTTTCAAATGCACTGTCTCGTTGATAGCCTCTATAAAACACACCCGTAGCTCAGAAATGCTGATCCACAGTAATGCATTTACTTCCAGTATTTGCTATACAGTCTAATAAAAATATTAATGCACTAGAAGTGCTGATGCAGCCCCATTAGAGCAAGATTTCCTCACCATAGAAGCATCCTGGTTTTCTCCCCCATGAGCTATGCTTTCAGTAAATGTCAGGCTGGAGCATACCAAAGAGGAGAAAATATTAAACTGCTCTGTCCTCATCAGTCAGACAAGGTCATGGTGATTCAGAAATGATGATGTGTTTCTTGCCAAAGAGGCAGGGTGAGAGAAACAGAGAATGAAGTATCCTGGCAGATGAAGGAGCAGAGAGACAAATGTTGAGGTAACTACTTTGTAAGATAGAATCAATTTTATTCTGCTTTAATTTGGTTGTGTCAGGTTGTCAGGTTGCTTGGGTGTGTCAGG
Source organism: Leptocoma aspasia (assembly GCA_013399835.1). Lineage (NCBI taxonomy): Eukaryota > Metazoa > Chordata > Aves > Passeriformes > Nectariniidae > Leptocoma > Leptocoma aspasia. Next base: position 298,072 of record VXAX01003126.1, read on the forward strand.
TGTAAGTCCTACAGGTTCAGAATTCAGTGATTCCCCAGGTAAGTCAGGAAAGACCTTGGTGGTTTGAGAACTACTACAAAGGACTCCAACTGGTGTGACACACATTGGTCCACCCATTGCTCTGTCACAAAAGCTGTATGGGTTTGGGAATAAAGCTTCTTACAATCTAGAGCACTGTTTTAACCACCAATGGGGATTAGAGAGAGCCAGGCACAAGCTGCTACACTACAAACATGGCTCTTATGAGATGGCCTTTATACAGCCTCAGAGATATTAGGAATTGATCAGCTTTTCTAAAGACTGCAACTCTCTTTTTGAAGAATGAACAACTTGAAACAGGCAATTCCACTGTTTCCATTTTCAAACTGTTTATTCATCACCTTGGAAAGTGAGGTCAAAGCCAAATGCAACTGCCAACATCCTCCTTCAGTTTAATGGCATACTTGTGATCTCCGGACTTACACATTTGTAAATGAAAGGTATTTAATTAAACAAATAAATACAAGGGTTAATCTAAGCAAGTAAATTGCTTGTAGAAAGTGTCATTAAAGTAATCAAAACTGGACAAACTGGACAAATAGTAATTTATAAACACTTCACATACTCTAAACAAGACCTGTACTAAAAAACCCACTCGTCATTAGAGCACACCAGCTACACCAGCTCTACATAACACTGAATAAAAAAAAAAAAATTGCCAACATGTTCTAATATCCCAGGGCATCTCCTTATACTTAACAAAATTTAGTAAGTTACTACCAATTTATTAATCTACTTCACTTTTTAATGGACAGACATTTTTATCGCTATCACTCTACACATGTGCAATTTGCAACATCACTTTTCAGCAAATGTCTGTACCTGCTGATCAAGGATAAAACCCTCTCCTGAAGAGTGAAAAAAATTAGTGCTGCACAGGATTGCTGTGTTACACTTAGGAAAAGCTCAGAAAGGCTGAGGTGAGAAAAACATGTAGCAGAGTAAGCACTAAGGCCACCACAGCAGGCACATCTTACGAGCAATCTGTCCTTCTGTGAATCCATTCCTGTCTGTGGAACACAATTAAATTTGACTTTACTTGACACTGCTCCATTGAAGTTTCAAAGTAACATACTTCAAAATGCATTTATAGAACAAATTAAGTATCTTTATAGGTGTTCATACAAATTCTTTTTCTATATAGGTTTTCATTGAACAGATAAAATTTGAGGGGAGATCTGTAATTACTAAAGACAAAAATATTTTACTCAGGTGAGTTTAATGGATTTACTCTTGAAACTGATTTATTGACCTTACAATTTGTTTCATTAACTGGTTAAAGTCTAGCAGGATGAATCTATATTGTTATTTTACTTTTCTGGTGCGTTCCACAAAATGTTAAAAATATTACTACATAATCAGAGATGTGTAGAAGAAAACTTTAACATCACTCTCTACTCTTGGGTAAATAATGCCACACAGAGAGATACACAGGACTCTGTTGGGAAGACGAGAATGAAAATGGTCTTTGTGAAGTATACCCATCATTAATAATTTCTCCTTCTGAATGCTCCTACAAACACAACTCCTCACTTTCACTCCAGTAGCTCCTTTCAAAGGAAGCCTTATTTTATGAAAAAAAGTAGATTTTATAGCTCACATATGAGAATCAGTACTGATATGATAAAAAAAAACAAACCCCAAAACAACAGAACTACGCATCCTAAGCTAAAGATAAGCATTGTCACTCTGCAAGCTGGAAGAGCTATCAGATTCCAGTAATGGTAAAGCTGAAGAATTCAAGCAGAAAAGACACAGAGGAGAATCACTAGAAAAGAAACACTGCAATAGAGAAATCAGGAAGCAGAACAAATATATGTAAGGATGATGGAAACATGAAATTATTTCTGAATAGTTATGATTGTCCTCTCTAACTTGGAGCTTCTGTATCTAATAACATCTGTTGATTTCACTGTGAATTGTGTACTTTGGTCAGGAAGCTGCTTTTTAATTTCAGACTGACTACTTATGTCCTCTGCAAGACCTCTGCTCTGTTGGGAAAATAAATGTCTTGGGGAATAAAGAACCCATTAAGGTCAAAATTATAGTTTCCTGTAAAAGGCCAATGTGCCATTTAGCCTTACATATTTAGAAAGGTACACAGTAGCATCAGTAATTTAAAAAACTTTAACTAAACAAAATTTGCCCTGCCAAGTTGATTTCTGACAGACATAGCAGCAGCAGCAAGCTGATGCTGAAATGTTTTTAAAGGGTACCCTGCACAGGACAGGACTGTTCCTGGACCAAAGGAGAAGCCCTTCAAGTCTCAGAGACTTTGCCACACCAGGAGCATGCCTCTAGCTACGCTGTTTTGGAAAATTTCAGACTTGAGAGTTCAGCCATTTCCCAGAAGCAGGTTAGAGAAACTCATGTTGTTTTGCTCATCTTTAAAAACCGGAATAAAATAGTATTTTCTATAAGAAGGTCTACACATACAGGGTGGAAGTGCAACTTGGCAAGGAAGAGTAACAACTCACAACCCATCCGACGAACAGGAGCCAAGGGTTCCTTAGCAAAGTTACTGAAGTTTTCTGCAGCTGACTTTGCTGAAAATTCCATTTCCCCTGAGCAGGCTGCAGCCAGGGCTGTGTGAGGGCAGCCAAGCTTTTCCTACAAATGCAGATTCCTCTCTCAGCCTCAGCATCAAAAGCACATAAACAGGCTCTTGTTTCTCCTCAGGCTCTGGCTGGGTGAGAAAAATGGCACAGGGAGGTGGTCAGAACAGAAAGCAGAGAAGTATCCAAATTTATGAAGATGAGATACGGAAACTTTCATATACACTTAAAAATGCTATGGACCTCCAAAGCTTGGAACGGAATCTAAAATTTGAATTTCAGCATTTCAGAAATACCCTTCCTGTTAGTAAATAGCTTTCCAACATATTAAAAGATGTGTCTTATTCCTATTTCCATTAAAAACCCCAAGCTACTGATACTTCAGTTACTCCATTAACAAAATTGGTAGAAAATCAATGAATGAGAAGCATCTTCCTCAGTAAGATGTGCCAGGATTGCCACTATTAGAGGGTGTAACTACTAAATTTTTACCATAAGTCATTTAACACAGAAAATGTCAAATTACTCCAGTTCTGGTGTTTCCTAATTTTAAAGCACTTTGCAGTTTTTTTAAGATTCCTTTGGGGTTTTTTTGGCACATAAAAAGACAAGGAGACTGATGGTATTTATGCACAGTTTTATGACAGTGTCAAAGCATCCTGTTTGCCTTTATTCTGAGACAGGGAATATTCACCAAAAATATATGGTGTCATTCCAATCCAAAGGGCAGGAAATGAACCAGCTGGAGAAGCGAACCAATCCAGCAATCAAACTAAAACTATGTGGCTCAGAGTTTTTACTCAAATATTTATAAAATGGGAAAACTGGCTACTCTGACTTATCCCCAGCTCGTCTGCTGATGTCTGACACCCAATTCCTTAAGCATGCCAGCCACATGTACTCCAGCATTTACAGTTTTTACACCTAGAGCCAATGTGAAAGCTGCAGCTGCTGAAAGCTTTAAGAGCAGGAGGTGTGAAACAATAAAAGTGTCACATTCTGAAATTGTTTTTTATGCATTACTTAAAAAAAAAATTTAAAAACCAATTAACTAACTTGTAGAGAGGCCTGAAGTCCCCTCTACCCCAGTCAGTCTTAGGACAGTTGTTAGCAGTTTTAAGTACTGTTATGGTTACACATGTGCATATAAATACCTGCAATACACTGACAATTCAGCACTTGAACGTACCTATACAGATACTGACTAATATTTCATAATGTAGACATTGCTTATTTTGGAACAGAGAGGCTGAGTTAAATGTTCCTATGTGCTCAAAGAAGCATGCTTTAACAAAGATCTCCCAAACAGAGCACATAATAGTCAAAGGAATATAAATTATTAAAGTGGTTCAGTTACAAACATGCTTTTGAAAACATCTAGTGTGCCTAAGGTATGCTCTTTTCTAGTCTCTGCACTTGTAGATAAATACAGCTGACTTGATTTTCAAATGGAGTCACATCTAAAACACCCCACCAAACCCTGTGTTTTTACAGCAGGATTTGTTTTGGTTTTTTTTTACTGTGGAAATACACTTACAGTTGACTAATGGCCAAGGTCCTGGGAAGAAATATTTCTTGCTTTTAAAGGACAGGAAAGATTCTGCTTTTTGATGCCACCCAATGGACAATGTTAACCAGGAAAAATTTAGAAATTGAAGCCATTATGGTTTGATCCAGGGAGCTTGAGATCACAGCTGGAACCATGGAGATACCTGAGCTTAGGGAGAAGGCAGTAAAGCAGCGTGTCCACTGCCAGTCCCACCAGACAGCTGGTTAAAGGGGTATGGACAAATACCACCTTTCCTGCAAACAGTCCTCCATCCTGAAATCTGGGTATCTACAAGCATGGAAAACACCCTGTGACTCTTTCTTCCCCTCTAGATAAAGTGAGCTTACAGAGCAGTCAGACAGAAGTCCTTTGCCATAAACAGCAGCCATCAGAAGGACAAAGATTTTCACTGCATCCTCAGGAAAACCATAACTACTGCCCTGCACATCCAGCAATTTTGGCAAAAGCAAAACTATATTCCAGAAGGCAAATCAAACTGTACTTGGGTCAGTTTTACACTATGATAGCAAACCTTTCAGAGCAGAAGGATCCTTGAAATAACTAATGAGGAAACCCAGGGCTGTAAGACAAGTCTAGACAAAACTCACTGGTCCTCTCCTGATCTCTCTCTCCTTTTACGCAACACATTTATTAAGGCATGGCCCAGCAGTCCAGGTTGATTACCGGGAAAAGGCCAGGGCACAATATATCAACTGAACAACTTTCTACCTCATTAAAGGTGAAAATAAAAGGGATTTGAACTACAGCAGCCTCTTGTGCACTTGCTGATGGGATTTGTGATTTGCTATTGATTGTCTGAGCGGAGGCACTTAGTTCTCCTTACTCTACAGAAAGGATTTTGTCATTAAAATGAGTGACACAAGAAATCTAACCCAACAAACCTCAGTCACAGTTGAAATTTTGGGAAATATGTAGTTGCCTGGTTTTAAAACTCCTCCCTTATTGGCTACTACTTTTACAGGAGTTCCCTTAGCGATTTTCATTGAAACATTGAAACGTGCTTAGGCAGAGCACGAGGCCCAAAAGTCTTCCAAGCTGGAAGATACTCTAGCCCTTCAAAAACAGCTAAACCTACTAAATTTCTAAAACTAGTGTTCCAGTCTCTGAATTCCTGACCTACCCCAATTAGATGTGGGATAATGAATATGAAATTTAACCCCATGAATTGAATTACTTAAGTTAGAGCCCATATGCTGAAATGAACAAGTATGAAGGGGGAAACATGCATGCTAGAAACAATCAGAGGTAATCCTAAGGCAGATATAGGCAAGTAAGTCAGAATTTGAGGGAGAAAAGCAGAAAGATCTGAAAACTTCTTTCACTGGCCAGAAGCACCGGGCCTGAGAGATCTTCCTCTCTGGCTGTGGTGCACAATGGCTCTAACAAAGTTTCCTGTGAAAAGCAGAGATAGCTTTATTGTCTTCACCATGCCAGTTTCCATAAACTGAAGCTGTTTTCTTTTAGATCAATCTCCTTCAATTCAGGACCTGCATATTCCTTAAGTGAAGAAAAACAGCAGAAGACAACATGGTACCATCAGTCCTGCTGCATCTCAGCCCAGCAGCCAAACTGCTGGTCCAAACCAGGAACTGTGAACCCCTGAAAACCTCTACAAGCAAGACCTCACTCTGCCCAAACATCCTGGAGCATTTTTCATCTGCATTTATTTTTAGCTTCCCGTTAATTAATTAAAAATAATAGTTTTGCTCTGATTGTATTCAATTAATTAGATTATGAAGTTTCTGGCACAAAACAGCATGCTTAAATAGGAGCTTAGTAACAGATAAAATACTGCTCTTTCAGGCATTGCTTTGTCACAGACCTAACAAATGAAGACAAATTCAAACAACATCTCAGCTTTGGTTTTTAATGGCTAAGATGATTGCAGTCTTAAAAGAAACCATGATATGAAAGGCAACCACTGAGCAGAAATATGCCTGCCTCAACAGGACCCATCAGCTATTTTGGACAGAAACAGGAAGCTTCCTTGAAACCCTTGGCACTCTCAGAAACCCTGAACACATTTTTTTGGCTTGGTTTCCTTTGTCACTATAGAGCTAATTGTAAAAAAGAGGTCAAAATATTTTTTGTGGGATTTCAAATTCAGAGCAAAAGCTAGTACATGTCATTAATCAAGTAAATTGCCAGTGCCTCATTCTGCAAAATAAATTACTTAAGTTATATCTCTTTTTCTGTAGGTCTGATTAAGGACAGAGAAGACAAATGAGTTTTCAGCATTAAAGAATTGAAAAATATATTCTTCATAATTCATGTGTGGCACTAGAAGGGTGGGTTGGACGCTTGGTTGCTTTTTAAAAGGTCATACATAGAAGGACATGCACCAAATCTGCTCCCCTAAAAGCTATCCTACTTTTGAAGTTTAGTTTACAGCAAATGTAACTCACACAATGCACAATTACCTGAATCTCTACAAATAAAACCACCGACCAAAATTCACAAAGGGGTATTAATTCACACCCTTCACAGCTTAGCATGAAGACTCAGCAAAATGCCTTTGCAACCAGCAGAGATTTCCAAAGTGGATGAAGAGAACCAAGTGCCCAAATGTTACTGATGTTCTGTAAGAGCTGCACACTTTTCATCTCCATGAGATTAGTTGACAAGGCTGAATCTAAAACAACAGCCTACAAGAAAGCCACACTGTCTCCCATGCAAGGTAGCTAAAATACTAGTGTAACTGAAGGGTGGAAATTTTGTCACTTATCTTTACACTAAACCATGTCTGCAAACATACTTTAATTTACTGTTCTAAATTGGCTGCTGGAGGCTCCTCACTTTGAGTGATCCAGACTATGGATGAAAGCCAGTCAGTCTGATCATACTTTAATCAGTATTTACACATTTTCAGATCTAACTGAGAATCTTAGAACCCCCTCAACCTACTCCCACTACGAAATCCAGAGGATACTTGCACATAGCAACTTACTAAAATATTTCATAAAAAGATTATTCCTCTTCTCCCTCTGGAACTGGAAACACAGAGTGTAAATCTGCTTGCTAAAACAGTTCAACAAAATAGACAACAATCTAATTTCCATCCAAAGACTTAATGGGATTTGAAGAATTTACTGTACTCTCAAGCAGAAAGAAGCAGGGTTAAGAAAAGACCTCCTTCCCCTCGTGTCAGAGCTCAGCACAGAGAGATATCTGTGAGAACAACTATCCCTCTCACCAGAGGCTGGGTCTGGAGGGGTCTTTCCTGCCCCCTTAGAGCAATGGAATAATGCACTTTCCCCAAAACAGCCGAGGTCTCTGGAGCATCAGCCAGGAGCACGTGCTGAGCAGTGGGTGAGCTGTCACCCCCCTCAGGAGCAGTGAAGTCAACATGCTGACAGCAGAAGCACAAGTCCAGGCATCATTTTCTTGTATTACTTAATCTTTCATGGCAGCCTGCTTCCTTCCTTCTCTCTATTCCTTTGCCTATTTGCTACCTCCTCTCCCATATGGAGGAGGTACATCATTAAAGTAACAGGGCATAGGCCCCCTGACCATTCCCCCCCTCTTTGCTTTCACATCTGTCCCATCTCTGGACCAGGCATACTGTCTTGTTTCAGCAGAAAATTAACTCTATCAACAGCATCTGACACAAGAGGATAAAGCCACTGATGGAAATTTTACTTGCTATCTACACTTGTATAACGTTGGAGAGAATAAGGCCATAAATGTATGACCCTTATTGTTCCTGATGGGTCTTACAGTGAGCAAAAGGAAGCACATCCTAAGTAAAAAGCAACTTCATAGGCTGAGATATTATAAAATGAGCCTTAATATATATCAGCTTGCAAGCCTGTTTGGGTAGAAATAAACATCTACTCTACAAGCCCACATTTGCTAACATTTGTAGCCTGATTTGACACTATCTGCACATCTCCAGGCACTAACACCATAAAAATAAGTAATTACAGTAATAATACAGAGGTTTTTGGAACAGCAGGAAAGGAATAAGCTGAGATAGATGCCCAGGAAAAGTGCTAGAAAGTTCTGCAGCAAAGACTGAGCCACCTGCTGACTGCATAAACGAGAAACCTCTTAAGAGGCTCCATAAGCAAGGTAAAAACCATCAGCAATAAGAGAAAAGGAAGAAATTACTGAAGAAGACAGAGAATTGGAGGGAGGGACAGAGGGATACCACATTCACAGGTTTTTAATTGAGTTAATGCTGCCCTTTTCTGGTTTACAGGGGCAGACACACCTGAGCCTTGCTCTCCTCTCACAACAGAGTGCTTCAAGGTGCCCAGAAATACCTGTCAGGTACCAGACATGAGATGGATTTTATGGAGCCTTGAAGGGAGGTGGAGAGGCCAGGAGGAAATAAGGTGCTAATGCTGATCATAACAAAAACTGCTGGAGCCAGCCATAATGGGAGAGTGGGAGCGTGTCTGAAGTGAAAATGAAGGTGTTAAGGGATGCACCACACTACATCAATGTCAGAGACTGCCTGGTGCCTCTGAGCAACTCAGAAAGAGACACGCAGCACAACTGCCCAGGCACAGCTCCTTGTGGTTATGGCAGCTGTCTGCACCCTCTCAAAAACTATAAAGCAAAGGCTTTCGTATTAATGAAACACTTGAGTGGCAAGGTTGTGGGAAATACAGCCAGAAGACAGAGACACGCTTTGTAACAAAGGCATTCTTTCACTTACCAACTTTGTTTCCTGTTGGAATCCAGGGCACAGGGAATATTTCTCTGCCTGTTTTAGGGAGTCCTGGTCCCCAGATGAACACTGCTTTTAACCTTCGTCCCAGGGAATAAATTGCCAAGGCTTTGGGATGACTTAGAGCACAGAGGTGCGAACTAGGTAGTGGTATGTAGCAGTAGCAGTAGGAGTTTATCACAGAGTGAAGAATTTAGGGTTTTAGGATTTTAGTATGAGAGTGAATAGGAGACAAGATGGAGGATTTAGGGTGTTGTCTCCTCTCCTTCTTGTTCTTCTTCCACTCCATTTTCTGTAGTGTTAGTGACACAAAGTCATTGGTTAGAGAAAGCAGTAACATAGGTGTTATGTGAGTAGATTAGTAGAAGTTATTGGTAGTAAAGTAAAAACAAGATACGTGCTAGAAAGTAATTGGACTGATTAGCTTTAAAAGGCCTTGGGTTTGGGTGTTTGGAGTCCATTTTGTGCCTTGTTTCTCGTACGCTCAGTCTGGTGTGCAGATGGCGTACTGAACTTAAGAGAAAAATAAACAACAACCTGAAGACCAAGAAACAGAGAGTCTTGCTTGTTTTTCATCCCTGGCAAAGAACTCACGAGAGGGAACCTCCTCCAAGGGCCCTGGAGGCAGGCTCCCAGCTGTGTGGGGTCCAACCAGAAAAAACCCCACAGTTTCCCATTTTCACTTAATATGAATACATTGGAGGGCACAAAGGTAATGAAAAGCCAGGAGCTGGAGTTGACATAGCACTTCCCAAGCCTGTAGTGACTCAGCCTTCTTCAGCAATACAGAACCAAGATGTACACTCTCTCCTCTCCCACCACTTGTCTTTAAGTGCCCCATCATCTGTATTTACACACAGATCCACAACCATTCCCCTCTGGACAGGGGGGTAAGGAGAGATTAAAGAGGCACAATAACACTCTTAAAATATTCTGATTAAGTAGAGTGGCTCTATAAAATCTGCTACAGTGATTACTCTTCACTGGCTAACTTCTGTTTCTGTCTAGACTAGCCTATCATTTTTATTATCCTGAACTGATTAACGGGGCAAAATCTCACTTATATCCTGTCTGCCAGGCCTAGCAGATCTGCACCAGAAAGGGCCTGTCTGTGCTTTTGAAGAACTGAACAACAACTTTTAAGAGCTGTACTTCTGAGGGAACACCAGATCTCTGAACCCATGCAGTTTTGCTTTGCCCTCTCCAGCAAGGGAGATGACTCCTTACAAGATAAACTATTGCCAGCAGCCAGTTCTTTCTTTTCTCAGATGGTGCAGTGTACTGGGACAGTACCCATAACTTCTTGCAAGGGATTATGTGTTGTGTCCAAAGCAGACTATTTTGTCTCATTAGCAGGTTTTTCTGCTTGGGAGGAGAGAATAGATAAACACACAGCGTTAGTCCTCTGCACTGGGAGGAATACATTTTTTCCAAGCATGCACACGTGGTGTGTCCTGTTACCTAACAAACAGTCCTAAGGGCCACTGGTTCTCAGGCACTGCTGAATTCACTTGCCATTTGCTGCTCACCTACCCACCATGACACACACCCACCTCACAACGGGACTGGATGCCAAAGAGAAAGGATGCAACCTTATCAATGAGAAATGTTCAGTGCAGCTGAAAAATTATTAGGAGTCAGAGTCTTGAAGCTGTAGTGAATCAACCAGCACCCCAGCAACCTAAAGGTGAGTTTCTAACAGCCCCTTCTCATTAAACACAGCACACCACTGCAAAGGGACTTGCAACCCAAAGCCCTTGAGATTTGGAAGAGAACTGAACTTCAGCAGCCTGTGGCGACTGAACTTCAGAAGCTGTGGCCACTGCGCCCTTGGGGGAGGCACCACCAGCACTGGGTGGTGTTGGATTTCTTTGATGGGGCTGCTCACAGAATTCCTGCCAGATGCAATTTGAGATGTGCCTGGACTATAGATTTTGGTACGTGTAAGCTAGAAAGTAGGCTACTAAGTACAAAATACTTCATTAAGTATAAAAACATTGCTTTTGTGTCTGTATTTCTAATTTGTGTTTCATCATCACACCAACTTTTTATTCCATCCATGAACTGCCCTTATTTTAATAAACTGAGCCTCAAAATTTGCCCAGGTAGCTACACTAGCTGATTAATGACACTTGTATGAGTGGTGGCATCTAGGATCTTAATGAAGTCTGGAAAACTATTACTTTGCTAATTTGAAGGTGAAGAAATAGTTAAACAGGGGTTTTTTTCAGAACATTTCCATGCATTAAGATGACTTCAATGAAATTGCCAGGCCCAGCTTTTGTAGTCACCAGAGTTACACTTGTTTATTGTGTCTGAATAAATTTGACACAAGAGTGCTTTCAGGCACTGCCATAAGGTTTATGTATGCTTGGATGGTATAATCTGCATTTCTATATTTTGAAATATTTAGGTTCATCAATAAAGCTAAAGGGCAGTGAATTAAAAATCAATACAAAGGCAGACTTCTTAAGGCAACACAGAGGGAGTTCATGGAAGACAAAATTGCTAGAATTTGTTAAAGACGGGAGCAGGGAATGAATTTTAAGAAGGACCCAGTGTTATCATTATGCAACTTCACATAAAACAGGTAGTAAAAAAAAAATATCACACTTTGGAGTATGAACTGACAGATACAAAGGTCATGAAGTAGCTCCTCTGCCTTTTCAACCTTAAGTAAATTACTGCAGAGTTGATTAGATAAATTACTGGAAGGAGCTGTGGGTCACCTTGAGCCAGCTCCATCGCTGTTGCGCTAATACGCCACAGGAGGCAATGAGCTAATTCAATATGGCAAAGTCTGCATTAACACACCATTGTTTCCTATTATTATCCTAACATAAGGATGCTTGTAAAGCATCCCTCATCCTTCCCAAAACACAGAGAGGGAAGCAGTAGGTTTTTGTTTGTCTTGCGAGAGCAGTGACCTTGGACAACCTTCAGGAAAAGTTACCACGTACAAGTGCAAGCCTATCTGTGACATAATGGTGGTGGAAAGAAACTCCTCAGATTCACGCTTTTAAAAGACAGAAAAAACTGAATGAGAAGGAAATCCTCTGCCAACACAGGCAGTGACAACCACATTTCATTTCAAATTAAAGCTCTCTTTAATCTCATCTGAAAACTGGTGTCAGCACAACACTCAAAGACAACTTGAAACAAAGAACACTGGACTGCAGTTAGTTAAGGGAAACCTCATCCCAATTACTTATGCCACTTTGCAAAGCTGTTAGGATTATTTTATCCACCATCCCCTGTGTCTGTCAGCCAGTGCCTTGTTTAAAGACAACTCACAGGCAAAACAAAAGAACTCAAAAAAAAAAAAAAAAAAANAAGTGAAAAAATTTTAAAGATATCCCCAAATGCTTCTCATTATACATTCACTGGATTGACTACACTAATACCTAAGATAAGCTGCTTAGCAAGGCTAACATGAACTAGATAATACCAGATACCTAATCAGATGGCAGCTGTTCTCTCCACACTTCTCCCTAACCAATCTCATGGGCACTTCGCTACTTAAAAACCTTGACCAGTGCAGGTTACCACTACCCTCACTATCCCTGCACCCTGTTCAGCAGGTATTTTAGATTTTGTCTTCCTTGGTTTGACAGCTGTAAACCAAACCAGTATTGAATCTTAGCGACCTGCACATCTTGGAAGGCAATAGCAAACTGATAGCATTACAGAATCTGTATGGCAAAATTTCATACTGTCTGACTGCTATATTTGCACAGTCCTCAGCAGAGGGTTTATTCATTCAGTCAGTGAACAAAACTCCTAGAAATACAAATTTTAGGCATATTAGAGCTTGCTAATCAAATCTGCAACTTCCCAAACCCAGTATTTGCCACTGAAAACCGTTAATCATTACTACTATCCCCATCAAAGGAAATTTCAGGTAAAACACTTCATTCAGAGGTCTTTAGCCCAAAAGGTGTTTGTAGTTTTATTTTTAGTGTGATATAACCAAAAATGTTCCTTTGAATTTGCATTAAGGAATGACTAAACTGCATTTTCCTAACAGCATGTTGATTTTTGTGAACTGAGGTATGGGCCCAAATTTTCTAACATAAACTGAATGGCTCAGAAGATTATATTTCCTATAATGCAATGCAGATCTTCCTCTGAGGGATCTGTACGATATATTATAGAAACTGCATAATTTTGAATAATCCCTGGAGATGCAGTCCAGAAAAACAGGCCAACCCAAAAGGGAGAATGGAAAACACATCGTGCGTCTTAACTACAATTCTCATCTTGTATGTAGCTGAAATACTAAACAGGCTCAAAATTAAATACTGCAGAGCCAAACAATAATAGAAATTAAGCATTTTCAACCTGAAAAGTGATAAAGTATTTCATTTTAATTAAAGAAAAATCAAATAGAGAAATTTGGAATATGTTAAAATGTCCTATTTCACATTTTAGTACCAACCTGGAACAAACTCAAACACTGAAATGCAGGCATTCCCACTGTGATGGAAACTTCAAATTTTGCCTAGCTAACTCCCTCCTCTAATTTCAAAGGCAAAACTAAGTGGTGTGTAAGGACAGTAATTTGCCCTTCTCCTAGGAATTTTTTTTCATTATAAAAGCCTCAATTTTCTGAAATGTGAGTGCCTTCAGTGAAGCTTGGACAGCTGCTATTTAGATGCTCATCTAACTTTCAGTTTTGTAGTGTTTAGTCCCATGTTCTATAAAGCTTTCTATCCTCATGAAGTGATGCCTCACCTTGAAATTGCTATCCTGGGTGGCTTTGGAAGTGATGTGGCATTTTAATCTCCCCTTGGTAGGTACAGAAAAGGATTAAAGATAACTGATGGCCTCAGAGTCCATTCCACAAATACCATCACAGGGGCACTCCAGGCCCATTCAGTTCCACATGGATATGCTACCTGTATAACATACAGGCAAACTTTGCAAGCTGAGCAGATTTTGCCATTGTTTTGTGTATTTGGCAGAACACAAGGCAAGCTCAGGCTAATGAGTCAGGCCTTGCATCTGCTACCCATCTCTCTCCTCTTTCCAAGAATTCTCTTGCTATCATCTATAACTGCCAGAGCAAAAAGCCAACAAGATCACCCCATCCTGACTGCCACAACCATTAACCCAGCTTTCTTCCTCCATCTATCAGGTGTATGGGCTTCAGTCATCCTTATTCCTGCATCCCTATCCCACCCATACCAGTGTCACCGTGCTGAGTCAGCCACTGTTGCACTCTCTTATGTCAAACAGCCTTTGTAATACTAACCTGTGTGAGAAAACTCATCTTGATCCCAGCTGTTAATCAGATTACGCCCTGAAGTATTCATTGTGCTGCAGTTTGCACTTTGTACACGTTTACATCATCGGGGACAGTGCCATTAACAACCTGTCACACCCTCAGCAGGTTAGGGAGGATTTTTCTTCTGACTGAAGTTGTTTCCCCTTTGGGATTTTAACTGCTGTGTGGCAGGCTCCTCACGGCATGCTTCTGCTGACAGGAAGCACCTCAGGAGGTAGTACTGCTCCCCTCGCTCCATTTCCTCGTGCACCATGACCTAGTTGTGCCACAATGACCAATGCTCCTCTTGAGAGAAAACACCTGACATGAAATGGTATCACAGGGGCCATGCGAGGACTGGAGAAGCAACAAACTGAAACTGGAGGTAGTCAATTAGCAAGAGCCCACAGTGGCTCTTACTCTCCCTACCTTTGTGAAAAGCTGGGGAAAAGGCATGAAAAAGGCTGATAAACACAGGAGCCACTCACCTGCAGGTTACCAGTTCAAACCAAATCCTGAGTCTAAAGCAGCAGTGAGCCTCTGTTATCCCCTGAAGGTTATTTGGTAGTTTGTAAGTAACATGCTGTGTAAATAAATCATACTGTAAGGAGCATTTACTTAATGCCAAATAAATGCCCATCCAAAAGCAGCACTAATGCAAGGATAAAGCACATGGGGAGCTTCATACCATCACGGCCCAACTATACTAAAGCCATCCCACCAGCAGAACAATGGACAAAACAACCTCCCTCTGGAAGTGGCAGCATTACTGTAGGGAGCTTTGAGGACTGCTAAAATTTCCCTTTTTTTTTTTCTTTTTTTACAAGTCAGATTTACAGCACCTCCTGTGTGACTACTTTCTCATAGAAAGAATACTACTTTACAACATCCTTTCTCCTGCATAGGTTTATTCTGATGTATTTATAGCCTCCACTCCTCCCCAGTACATGGTCTTTTCTGACAAACACTTGGAAAAATGCATCTCCTGAAAACATCTGTGCTGTTGTGTAGGCAGGCAGTAGGGGTAAACAACATGTCAGCCACAAAGGGAGGCTTTCAGCAATGAGCGCTTTTGATGCTGCAACAGAGACACTGATTGCTGACAGGTACCTGAGGTAACACCTGAACACAAGAGCTATCTCCCATACCTGGAGATCACAGAAAGGTCACAGCTCAGGGACACAAAATCCACATATGCAGCCACAGACAGGAACTCCTGCCAAGCTTCATTCTCACCTTTTTCTCGAGTACGACATTTGCTGAGCGTACCAAAGGTGGTTTGTGGTGCTCCCACTGCAGCAGGGGGCTGGGCAGGGCCATCAGGGCCTCCTGGTGCCCCATGCCCACCAAAATGCCTTGTGTGCAGGTGGAGCAGCTTTCTTTTGAAAGGAATCTACAGCATGTAACAGCTTCATTTCAAAAGCTTCCCTCCATGTTTTACACACAGACTGAGAGTGGCCTGTGTAGAGCCAGCAAGAAGTGCAACAGCAGGACCAGAACTGAAGTTACTGGATTAGGGGCTCACTGATTCTCCTTACTGCTTTCTGCCAGGTCTGAACAAACTCATGTGCTTCTCTGAAAACTGGATTACATATGCAGGGCACAGGCCCCAGCCAGCTCTTGCTGTGGGCCCTGAAGGAGCCCAAAGTGTGGCTCGGGCTCCCGCTGGGCCATCCCCGGGAGGGCTCTGCCAGTCTCCTCTGGGAACCTCTGAAAAACAACATCACTTCTACCTTGCCTTCATTTGAGGCAGACCCATTTCAAACATAGTTTTCTCCCCCAAACACTTCATAAGAGGAAGTCTGCAATAATGAATTGCTGGTGATGCAGATTTTTTTGCATTCATACCTCGAATCAGGTTTCCAAATAGAGTGTTAAACCCCTGCTGGCAGCAGCACGCCCCCTCAAAATCCTTTCAGAGCCTTTCCTTTCTAACCTTTCCTCCCCTTTCTAAGCATCAGGATTACACACAATATTTATGACCATAATTACTCTGTCTCTTAAGAGAGTAGCCGTCTGTGAAAACCACAGTATACTGACCAAGTCTATATTTCAAATTAATAAGTCTCATAAATAAACCTGACTTAATTTACAATAGCGGTTTTCTCAGAAATACAAAACTTGCATTCCAGTTTATGATTCCTTGCTGGCTGTTTTAAATATTGGGGTGTTTTTTCATATTAGTGCACATATTTTATAGCTACTGCTGCTTTATAATGTAAAAAGAAAAAAGGTAGAGAACAGACTTGATCTCCCTCAATTCAGTAGTAATAACTGTTGAAAGGAAAGTAAAGTAACAGCAGTGAATATACAATTTCTTGGAAAATTACTCTTACTCCCATTATGGTTTGAAAGACATTAAAAAAGGTCTTAGAGGCTTCACTATTACTCATGCTATAATGTGCTACACAAGAGTAATTTCTAATATTGTCTATCTTGTAAAAAACTAGCTGTTTTGTAAAAAATTAGACATTATTGTTATTTTGTGGTTAAAAAGAACTGGCCTGGGGACTCAGAAAATTAAAACTAGGGCTCAATACTTGATTGTTATGTGTTTCCTGTACTTTGTTGGATATAGAATTTCCTAATGATTAATCTTCTATCTAATTCCTCTTTCATCCTTACCAAGCAGCCATATAGCTGCATACATATGAATGCTAACCAAACTCGCCCTTTGCCTACCTGCAGCAAAGACCTCACCTACAAAATGAAAATGCAGGGCAATGTGTGCAGGCCCCTGCCAAGTGCACGTTCCCAGCACTGGTGCACTCAGGTCAAAATGCACAGGCACAGCCTCACAGCCTTCCTGAGACCCCACGTGGGACACAGCCTCTGCCTGGCGACCTGCTTGGCACAGCAGTGTTTCCACAGCAGCTCACAGATCAACACTGCTTTCATACAGGGTTGGGATTGATGTTCAGTAATTTGGATCATTTCAAAAAGCAAGGATTTTCCAACATGAGCTACAAGTGAGGAGACACTGGTAAAAAACACTGTTGCAATAAATCCATATGTTGAGCTGTATGTTGAGCATGACTCCAACACACATTTGTGTGCAGATCTTGTGGCTTCCCACTGAAATGGGACTTTGCAGAAGAGCAATGGGTACGTAGTGCAGAATCACCATGTGTGATCTAAACAGTAAATCTGTTCTACACCCACACAATAATCTATTGATTACTATTAAAACCAGATTTATTTGCATTATTCTATTCAGTGTGTTACCTGCCAAGAAGCTCTACAAGAGAACATTCTGGAAGTGTGTTATTACATTTCATATTTCCTCCTATTTGAAATAACTCTGCAGTGCAGCAATTTATCTCATTTAAACTAGTTAGCTTATGCCTGTGAGATTCTTTTTCTTTTTTTCAGAACACTTAAATAGCTGTCAGTCACAGCTCTGGGGCACTACATTCAAATCTTTCTTACTCTAATTGTACCCAAAACTTGAAAAGGCAGGGGTCTGCATGATGTTTTATTCACATTCCCATTGTTATGTTATGTTATGTTATATTTGGATGTTACTTCATTCAAACAACAACACTTTCACGTAAGTCTAGAAATACAGATTCAAATTCTCTCTTAGATACAGATGACATGGCTAGCAGAAAATAATATAACAGCAACAGAGCCATATGTAATAAAGTCACTCCAGTAAAAAGATGATGTATGGCTGGCATAGCACTATCTGTGTAAAACTACAAATTCCACTGTTTGTAATGATTTGTAAGACTGGCAGCTTATCAGCATTATTAACTGCAATTACATTGTCAAAAACTCAGATTATTATCTGCAATATGTTTAGTGTTTCTCTTGCAGTTCTAGCTTGTGGAACCATAGGTAACAGTAGAGTCTCTGCTAACAATAAAAATCACTCATAATTGATGGTTTCAAAGAACAGCTAAAGAAGACTTTGGCCCTAACAAAATAAGAACAAAAGCATTCAGATCTCTGTTTAAAGTCTCATTGTTTTCTAGCTAGGGACCAGAATGCTTGACTCCCCAAGTAAGTTGAGCCTTTGCTCATCACCCTCAGTTAAAGAAACTGCAAGACAAGCTTGTGATCAGCCTTGACAAAATGTAAATTCCATCAAGCTGAGAAGTACAGAAGGACTTGAAGTTCCACTTAACTATATCTTCGTGTTTCAACATGCATTGTAAGTTTTGAGCTGCAGATGAGAACTTAAGAGAAATGTTATTAAAGTTCACATGACTAAAAACATTACTTTTTTTCCTCCAGACGAGAATAATTTTTTCTTCAAAATATAGTCTACTTCCAGAACTCTAAATAAATTGCACTGTGCTGATCTCGTGAGTCACAAAAATCATAACTGACCCATTAGATTTTATTATCTTAGACTAAGAGAAGTGCAGCAAGCAAAGCAATAGAGTAATTTTTTTATTGTAGTTTTTTCCAACAATATCTTAATGACTGCTACTAACGCAGTCATTCCAAAACCTAAGTGAGTTTAAACAAAATAACTAATAAAAAGGATTTAATAGAAGAACTTCCATTTAAACCGTGCAAGTTCCACCTAAAATTTAAAGAAACAAAGATGAGAGCATAGCAATGTGCAACTCTTAGTCTTCTCCTTGCTTCCTTCCCTTCAGACCATCTGCATTTTGCACAGAGATGCTGAAGCAGCAACTGGAACAGTTAGGAACATAATTATGTGCTTTGCCAGAGACAGTAAACACTGGAATATCATTAGAAGACATGAAATTATCTGGAAGATGCAAAAATCAGGCACTGAATATAGTCCTGTTCTGTAAAGACAATACCATATTTAAAAACATCTCTGCATGTTAAATTTGATTAACAGTCCCACTGACTTCCCTGGTAGTTCTCAAAGGCAAACTTCAC
This sequence comes from Leptocoma aspasia, assembly GCA_013399835.1. Classification (NCBI taxonomy): domain Eukaryota; kingdom Metazoa; phylum Chordata; class Aves; order Passeriformes; family Nectariniidae; genus Leptocoma; species Leptocoma aspasia. The sequence continues at coordinate 317,040 of VXAX01003126.1, forward strand.
TGCCAGGGCTTTGTTAAATGCAAGACTGAGCTCAAACAGAGGCCCAGTAGCCCAAAGACCTGATTCTGGTCTCACGTCAAGCTCTGTAACATGAGCCATTCTCTGAAGTTGGTGGGTACAAATCTCTTAATTAATGAATTAAGCAGTAATACTCCCACTCAGTTTAGACAGATCAAATGCCACTCAACCAACATTAAAAGAAGTAAGGGAGAACAAAAGCAGACTTGAAAAATACAAGCTCTCAGTGAATGAAGTAGCAGACAGACTGGAAATAAGTTTTGAGGTTTCTCCCTAATTTCTCAAAGCAAAAATATGAAAGATAAATCAGTCAGGAATATAAGGTAAAAATTAAAAGAGAAAGGTTAGCTCACACTTAAAATGATTTAGTATTTTCTTCTGGTAAGTTAGAAGGTAAGCATTTCTGAATAAATTACCCTTTTAAGTCTTGATTCATGCTTCAGTGCTTTTTTTTGAACATGTACTTAAGTTCTGTTGATAGGAAAACTTACTTATTCACCTGCTAAAGTACTTTTCTAAATTGAGACCTAAGTCAGCATCTATAAAAGCTTAGTTCCAATCAATAGGAATCTTTTTATAGACCTTACTAAGAGTTCTATCAGCCACTAAGTCAAAGGAGAGCAAACCAAGTAGTGGAAAAATCCAGGATGCTTCTCCTAGAAGAATAAGCTCCAAAACCTCTGTACTTAGTAATAACTTTCTTTCATCCTCTAATATTAAATGACAGCACTAATAATATGCAATATGAAGTTATTAAGCATCTAGTCCCGAGCCATCCAATTAGTCTGCTGCGATGTAATTAAAACAAAACCAACATTAACTCAAAAGTGAAATTCACTTCAGTTGAGATGAGCACAGCAAAGAATAAAAGTTCATTAGAACCAGATGAAATTCATATCCAGATTGGTGTAAACTCTGGGTAATTAGCTTGAAACAGCTTAGCATTATCCAAGGAGGATATGGATAATTGGGTTCAACATCCCGGAAGATCTGCTGTGTTTCTTGAGACAATAAACCATTTGTGCTTTGAAGCTGCTTACCGTTTTCTCCATCAGCCTTGTCTGACAAGGGTTATTGATCTGATAATTTACTTGTCAAAACTTGTTAGTCAAGGCAGGACAAAGGCAACAAGGCATGTGGGTAATCCAAGAGATGAATTTGTCCTAATGACTTTCAGGGATCCCAACCACTGTAGTGGAGATCAAACAAATCTCTGAAACAGTAGAGTCTAAGCCAGAGATCACACAGTAAAAGAAAATAAGCAGGCCAAGAATTATTATATTATTCCATGCAAGGTGGCTACAGAAAGATAAAACCAGTGTGTACAAACACACAGCAAAGCACCTGGTCACTTCACTTCAGACCCAAGTCCTCTGCTTAAAATATTTATTCATGGTAAAGTTCAGTATCAACTAAGGGCTTTCTTGAATTTACTGTCTCCTGACTCCAACCATTACCCTGCCTGGAGCAGGTTACAGCTGAAGATGGAACTGAGCACGGGGATTTGTCACCCTGCTGCTGTGTCAAGAAACAGGACGTCGCAAAACTGACACAACATTACCCCCACTTGTCTCAACTTCTCTTAATCAAGAGGACAGTTGGTAATTGATTCTGGAAGATTGGACATTTTCTCCTTGAAGGTTTAAGAATATACAGCACCTTCCAATCATCCTTCACATTATCAGTCATGTAGCTGACCCAAAGTGGTAACAAGACAGCCCTGACAACTTCCCATTATACTTGAAATGATCTTTGGGCAACCTCACCACCTCTCACAGTCTCTTCTGATTTATAACTGACTTTGGCTGAGTCAGTTCACTAGATTTCTAGTCTGCTGTAGATACAAAAAGAATAAAATCCAGCTCAATTAAGTACTTTTTATCTTATACATAGAAAAATCAGGAACCAAACTCCTAAAACTGTGAGGCTGGATTAAAATTCAGGATGGATTTCTTTTGTTCAGTGTTGGGAGTCTGAATATTCCAGAACTTTTAAGAGACTCTAGAAAGTGTGACATTTGAGTGACACCTTTTCCTCTGGAAAAAAAAGCTTAAAATATGCTCACAGAAAAAAAAAAAGCTAGTATTCTGAAATATTAACATGTAAAAGTTGGGATTTTATGAAAAATAGCTAATACTGCAAGTACTGCAAGAAAATTCCATGAGGATAACGCTGTCATTTTGCTACATTAGTGTCCTAAGATGGATAAGAAAAGAATGCCTCTTTGTATTCAGCACCTCAAATTCTGATGCCACAAGCAACACAGTCCAAAAAATACAGTCATGTACCTTTTACACAGCTATTTTCCAGAACAGAAATAAAATTTCGAAATCCTCTCTGAATTGGAGAACACATTTGGTTTTATTGCCTACGCCATCTCCTCCACTGCTACTCTTGGCAGTAGAGAAGGGAAGGGACTCCAGCACTGGAAATGACCTGGAGTGATTTTTCCCAGGGCTGCAGGATAGTTTTTAGCATGCAGAATTCAATCCTAATCCACGTCACAATTCCCTCAAGCAGACTCTCTTCCACCAGCTCACTCTGGCAGCTGAAAATCTGACATTCGCAGAGGAGAGGTAGCAGGGGAGACAAAAAATAGCAAACCAAATATGAAAGGCCTTTCACATCCTACTGATGAGCAGTATCACCAGCTATAGCAATAAAAATGTTTTCTTTCCTGCATGCACATGGGAAAAGGAAGGAAAATTTAATTCTAAATGCAAATCTCAGGGAAAAAAAGAATCTTGCAGAACAGTAAGGGCAGTAGGGAAATCCTAGAAACAAAATAGAGAGGAAGCATATATAGAGATCAGAGATAATAGTTCAAGGATTTTTGTTTGTTTTTGTTATTTGGCTTTAATTAAAGATTCTTCTTTTTTTTTTACTCACATGGTTCCTTTCCCCCTTCCCATCATCCAGCAAGAAACCTGGCCCCTAAGTGCTGTTTTTCAGTATTGATAAGGTTCATCCTCAGCTTTTCTCTCTCTCATCTCTGGCTGTGGGTTTCAAGCCTCCACCTTACCAGGAACATTTTATGCTGTACAGGATCCTACATAAAACCAACACTGGATCCTTCTCCATAGTAATGCAGGCTTAACACTTTTCAACAAAATGGTGAATGTTAATGAAGTCATATACATGAGACCAAAAACCCAGTAATTCCACAAGCAAAAGATACCTTTAATCAGGCTCAACAAGTAATATAATTAAACAGGTTTGCAAGCAGATATTTTTTGTGTAAAAAGAAAGGCCATTTAATGTAAAGTGGAGATGTAAGTGAAAGCCAGAGACTTCAGGATTTGCCCAAGAGTCTGCAAAGGAAGGAGAAAGCGAGTTGCTGAAATGGCTGAACAAGAACAATAAAAAAATGCAAGTGACTGAGAGCATTAGATCAGGCACCCCCTGTTCCTGTGGGCCACTGAGGAACTGCAAATGCAAAACACCTAGATGGCTTCTCACCACAGTGCCTCAGGCACTTCACAGCTAACTTACAGAAGTGATGCCTTGTGCAGGCTGACCTAGAACAGAGGCTAGATGGAGCTAAAGAATAAGGTAGGTATTTATTAAAAGGCCTCAATGGATCCACTCTGGGCAGCACAAGAGCCCAGCCAGGGCTACACCCAAGATGAACCCAAAATGGTCACAAAATGGACAATCAGTCACGAGGTCCCACACTTTTGTAAGTTCTGGTCCATTTGCAGATTGGAGTTAATTGTCCAATTACAGCTTTAAGTTATGAAGTCCCATACTTCTTGTTTTTCTCTCTTCAGTCCACACTGTTTATTCTCTTGGGTCTGAAATTTGGGTCACCTGTCCTTGGTCCCCAGCTAGAGAAGGAATTGTTTTGTCTGCCTACTCTGTGAAGAGAGCTTACTGTCCCCTAATATGAAGCTCAGAACTACACACTAAAGCAGTACAGAACCTGAAAAATACAAAAGCTAAAACCTGAGGCACCAGAAGCATTTTTCTGATGTCACCAAAAATCAGGAGATTTTTGGTGAAATTCTTCAAGATGGGATATACAGGTGATCAGATTAGATGGTCCACTGTTTATTTTTTACATCAGTAAAGACAACAACAACTACTTCAAACGAACTCCAAGCAGGGTGAATCCATGAAAAGGCTAAGACATTAAATTCAAATTATTTGCCCATAATGGGCAAAGGGGAAGGTTCTCATAGTGTGGAGAAGACTTTGCTTTTGCTGATTCTGTCTCAAGAGGTATAAGCTGCAAGAGCTTTCTCCCCCTCTCTAAACCCCTAAGTGATTCTGTAGAATGGATGGGAAAAAATATACTGACTGTAAAAACCATCCAAGGCTTTTTCTCAACTCCTTCATCCAGATAAATGGTGATGGAACAAAAAGCCCATTTTGCAGCAATGAATTAGCGAAGATACTGTGAATATTGTGACATTTCCCACTGCCTCATAGCCAGCTTGTTACTACTGGTTTACAGCAGGTAATAGTAAGACCAGGAAAGTCATTCTGTTTTCATTAGATTTTCAAATGCCTCAGACCAAGCTTTTCCTCTGCACCATTCTTTTGCAGTCAGGTATTTACAGAATAAAGACAAATTAATTTCCTGGAGAGTGGTCAACACAGGAAGAGGCCCACAGAGAGCCTGAGTTCCATCTTTGAAGATACTTAAAACTGGACTGGACAAGCACAGGAATAACCTCATCTACTAAGACCTGCTTTCAGCTCACCTAGACAATCACCAGAGATCCTTCTGAATCCAGCTGGAATTCCGTAACTGATAATCTTACACTGTTCTTCTGCAGTCCAAGGCAGCTGAGAGCACTTCTTCCTCAAGCAATCAGCTTCAGAGTGGCAATGCAACTATTTTGGCAGGGGAATGTCATTTGTGCTGATGGAGGCCCTGAGGTTGCCTCCATTCTTTAAGTTGAATTTTGCTGGAGTCATTCAGTGCCTCACACAGAATTCTGTTGGACACAGATCTGGCTCCCTGAATAGGAAAGATTATGAAATGTGCTGAAATGAAAATGACAAATGCTGAATGAAATGACAAAACAATTTTTGAAAAGTTGGGTGGACAAATGAAAAATAGCAATACAAAAATCTCACAGGCACAAGGCAGAATAAAGTCCAACATGTGAAATGAAATAATTTATATATAGTGCCTCAATTATGACTCTAAACTTCAGGCTTCTTACATATACTTTTTGTCTGACAGAGCAAAATACTGTAGTATTCTGAACCTTCTGTATGTTCAAGAAACTTAATGATTAATATTATGAACGGAAAGATTAAATGCAGAAACCATGAGGTGGTCAATTCTCTTAGCCCCTTTCACACTCATTCTGAACCCACTACATAAAGAACGTAGAGGAAGACTTCATGTGAAGCATGGCTGTAACACATCAACTGGTTTCAGTAGAAAATATTGATACTTTTAGTAGACTGACACCTCCTAGACGTTTTTCAGTGCATGAAAATTCATGAGAACTCAGGATAAATGCCAAGTGGTAATGTGATGTTTTTAATGCAGCAGCAAGTACCTCTTTGGAGTTTGTGGAGACCAAGAAGTGTTTTCAGACTGGGACAGCACTAAAGTGCCTGTAATGAGCTGGGAGTTATTTTAAGTTACCAAATCTATAGAAGGTAGGTCACAGTGTTCCAGACTGGAAAATGATCTGCAATTATTTTTTGCCTCTTCATGGAAAGGCAAGACCCAGTGCCCTCAAGTCAAAAGTCAGAAACAAAGACTCAATTTGGAGCTAATTCTTATGTGTAGATGGCAAAGTACACATCTTACATTTGTTTATTCTTCTCTGAGGCTTAACTACTGCCTTCATTTTGAACTTTGCCATTGAACTAACTTTGCACCAACTATTAAATTCACCCTAAGTGACTTCCCAGGTGCTGCAGAATTGTTAAATACACTTTACCTCCCAGTCATCCAGCTTTATTTTACTGTGATGGCACCACCAAGACTTTTGCAGATGAAAAGGCGATTTTTTTTCTCCAGTAATTCATCCTTTCTAAAACTCATTCATTTATGCCTAAAGAATTCCTTTCCCTCTTATCTAATTTTACCCTTCCTGTTACCATACTTGTTTTCCTTCACCATATTCTACCGGATTCTTAAACCATGCTGCTCACAACTAAAATATTTTTTCTGACCCTCCAGTTCCTCTCCCATAATTTTACATGCAGTATATGAAAGCCCAGTGGTATCAGAGTTCAGCACCAGATTTGACAGATCTTACTTGAAAGGCAGATAAAGAAGTCATGACCGTTTTATTATGGGATTATTTATTATTATTATTTATTCAACAAATCATTTATAACAAAAAACAAATTAATATATTTGTTATTATAAATAACAAAATACTCATTATTTATTCAACAAAACCTGCCTGCACTGCTGCTTGTGCTTTCTACTGCCATACCATGCTGTAGACATGTACCATCTGATTTATCTTGTTTACCACTCCTGAAATTACTCATTTCCTTCAAACGTCAGTGCAAATTATTTTATCAGACATATTCACTTGGATTCTGCCATGATTAATTTCATTCTCATTCCTACTCCTGTTCACCCTTCCAAGTTTCTTTAAAACATTTCTTTATCTTCCTTATTATTGAATGGACCTCAGAACTTCTGTTTTCCTTATCACTTCTTCCAAATACTTAATGGAACTGACAAATAATACTCTTCCAGATATCAAATAATACAAATTATTTATTAAGAAAATAGAAAGACTTAATGGAAAACAACAGACCTAAGTCATACCAAGTTTCTGCTTATTAAGCACTTACCTGCATTTCTCTCAACAATTTTTAATCCAACTAATAACAATGTAGCAAATTGTTCCACCTGACAGACTCTAGCAACTGCTCCACAATAATAAAGATATTTATCTGTTCCCCACCATGCCACCCAACATGCAACACAGAGCTAAAAAGACCTAAAAGGATGATGTGATTTGTAGCATCACGACCTCACTGAAATCAACCACGCTGTGGCAGTTTAACCAAGCAGAGAATAAGGTCCTATTTATTTTTATTAAAGATACACTTTTTCTTGCAGTACATTAGTAGTCTAACCAACTGAGAACCAGTCAGGATAACCAGAAAAACTGATTTTTGCTTCAGCTGAAATTGCTGGTCACAAGAACCATTAAATACTTGAGTACAGCCACACTAAAGCAAGGCACTCTCTAAACTGCATCACTGAACCAGACAGTCTCTTGGAAGTTTCAGGAAGCACTGAAGTCCAGAAACTTTAGAGATTGAATAACAGAAGCCACAGTTTATCACAGCCAGTGGAAAACGCTATGTATCAGCTAATAACTTTGTTTTTTTTAAAGCCCAGAAGAAACTCAGCCCCCTGGTACAGACATGAAATTCTTGGGGGAGGGAGCAGGGAGAGAAAAAATATTTTAAAATATAAACCACAAATTTAATTAAAAGCAAAAGGACAACTGATGGCAAGAAGTGGAAGCAGGGCACACTCTCAGATGAATCAAGGAACTCTAGATCAGTATAGTCTATTTTTAGCTGAGTGTTTTTTAACAAGTCTCATCCAGAGGCAGCAACAAGCGTGGTTTGTGTCAAATAAATGGGAGAAATGCCAAGAGATAAACACAAACCTTCACCCTTTCAGCACCCAAATCCATACCCCAGCTGGAGCAGTTCAGTGCTCTGGGACCAAGCTGAGCACAGCCCCAGTGCCCCTGCTCCCCACTCAGCACAGCTCTCTGGATCAGGGGGCTCTCTGGAGCTGGGGCTGCACAGCCCACAGAGGTGCTGGCTGCAGCCCTCCAGGCCAATGTCATTTCCCAAGAAGGACTACTGCCAACACAAGATCAGCTCAGCCATGGCTTGGTCTGTCTTAGTCTTGAAAATGTCCCAGAATGGAGACACATGATCTCCAGAGCTCAGCACCAAGCTGCAGTTTGGTACTTTTACAGCGCTATTACAGAGCTGCAGTACCAAACAAATGAAGAAGTTTATCTTAAGTAGCTGAAGCTTCCAAGCTGCCACTTCTGGCCACTGCACCCTTGACCCACCACCTGCAATTACTGGGAAGGGTTTGGCTCTGTAATTTTTCTTATTCCCTTTAAGTAGTTGTGGGTTGTTATTGGCTTAGTCCTCTGCTTGACTTTAGCAGACTACACAAACCCATTCCTCTCAAACTCTGCCCACAATTCATATCCTCAGCCCCTACCCATCCCAGCAGGTCTCTGTGGGTCTTGCTTCAGTATCTTAACATTCTTCTTTTTTAACAGAGACCCAAAACTAGACCCAGCATGCCAGGCAAAGCCCCGCCAGTCTCAAATGGAGAGGGATATTTTCCCTTCAATCTGGCAGCCACAGTCCTTCAAATGCAGCCCAGCACTTGGTTCAACTATTCACATTTAGGTCACATGTTGGCCAACATTCAGCTGAACATCCCTCACAGCTTGCAAGGCCCTCACAGCAGCATAGCTACTCAGACATTTGGTTCCCAGCCTGTACCAGGGTTAACCTCCCAAGAAAGTGGAATTTTTCATTTCTTGTTAAGGGCTCTCCCTTGGACTATCTTCTGGCTTCTCAAGATGCCTCTGGGCTGAAGCTTTTCCCTCTGGCATACCATCAGACACAAGCACACACTTCTCATCTCTCAGGCATTGCAACTATAAGTGGTCACACCTGTAGTTTCTCCTTTTCCTTTTAAAAAATAGTTCCACACTCCAAAGAAAATAACTGAGCATTATAAATGCCATTCCCAAATATGAGGCAGGTGTTAAGTGCCTCAAGCATCCTTCTTGGGAGCAAATGTTTGAAGGAAAAGTTATTTTCAGAAGGGAAAGCAACATTGCTGCTGTATAAAAGGTAGAAAAATATTCCCATAAATCTAGCCAAAGATGTGGCATCCGATTCAACTGACAGGTGCTATAAAGCAGGAAAAGCCAAATACAGCAGGTAGTATCTGATATGTGGTGTGGGATGCCTCTGAAGCATTAAGAACCTCTCCCAACAGTATTTCTGTAGATAAACTTAGTCTTCCTTTCAAAAACACCAGACCTGCCTATTAGGTTCTGTAGCACTGTAGTTCTCCACAAGGACAGGGCATTTGTACTTTGCAAAAGTGAGTAGCACCTCCTTCTGAAACCACTCAGACCATGCTCTGTGCAAATAATTTTAACATTACCTCAAGTTTTAGAAACTGAAAGAACATCACTGTATAACCTTTCACATTTTAGGATACCCAGTCCTATCTGAGGTAATCAACTGAATGAAAATGTGCTGATTCCACTCTGTTTCACAGAGACAGACATATTTTACCCATGATGGTCTGAGCTTGCCTGGCATCCTGAACTGGGCAATTTAAGCCCAACAGGCATGCACAGGTTAACCATTTAAAAGCACTGACTGATGATAACACTGGACCACAGCTGCATTATTCAGTTAAACCAGCATGATTTCAAGAGCCTGAAGGAACAGGGATGGTGAAAGTACAGCTCTTATTCAACATCATTACTCTTTAACAGACATTTTTATTTTAAATTGTAGCTATGGATGGAGGTTTTTTAGCTCTTTATTCCCAGTGAATAGCTAAATTAGACTTGGAATGGAGATTCTTATGACTAGTGCAACGTGACCTGTGACTGTACCTGTAACAAGACCGAATTACCAAACATTATTCATCATCAGGTTCGAGCTAACACAAGGTAGACTTCATTGCACAATTAATTTAACAAAAGAAAACTCTGTAAAACACAAGAAAACATCTTTCAGATCCACTCATGGATCCTGCCCAGTTTTCTTCTCCACCTCTGCAGTAGATATCAGGAGACAGTCATGTCTGGGACCCTCCTCCCTTGAATTCTTGGCAGATGGAGGGTTACTTCCCATTTTCAGCTTCCCTGGGCTCAGACAGCTCACACACCAACTGCTGTGCACGTACTATTGGTTTAGGTCATATTTCTACCCGACAAGTCTCTACTTTCAAAAAAACAAAATAAAGGTGATTTTCTTTAGTAACCCTGAGGATGGATCCAGCAAAGGCATTGAAGAGCAGAGGCTCACAGGCAACAGGCTGTCACTTTTCCCTCAGCTCCTCTATTTGCCCCCTACCCCTTGACTCACATGAAACAAAATGCTGAAGATGAGTGAGATTTGCTGGGGACACCTGAAAGAGTAATGTTTTCAAAATGAAGAGTAGTGAATTGCTCTCAAAACGAAGAGAAGTAATGTGAAATGTAAGTAAAGTGACCGTAGTCCAGCCTTGGGCAGGCAGCACAGGCAAAAGGAAGTTGCAGCTGTCTCTTTCAAGGTTACCTGACTGTAGTTTGCTTCCTTTCACCTGAGCTTGTAAAATCTGTGCAAACAGCTCCCAAGCAAGGCACAACAAAATGCAAGTCAGCACTTCACTCTTGAATAAGGCCAATATGTCTCTGTGCTACAGAAACAGTGTGGGTAGCCTGTTTCCTCATGCCCCCACAAAATTCTTTGAAAAATTATGCATAAGCAGCTACTCTGAAATGAAATCAAGCAATTTATAGCTGATTTTTCTCTGCCACAGACCAAGCACCTGGAGTGCACGTTTTCTCTTTCTTAAGAGATCAAACAGGAAGAACATAGTGAATGGTTCTTAAAACAAAAAAAAAAAAGTAAAGCTAAAGCTATCAGCCTTCAGAGTTAGCCAGAACAGTCAGCAGCTACAGCAGCGTGAAGCTACCAGGGATCCCCAACAAGGCAGCACACACACACACCTCCTACTTCCCCTGCACCAAGCTGCAGTTTGGTACTTTTACAGTGCTATTACAGAGCTGCAGTACCAAACAGGTTTCCCCTGCAGCAAACCACAGAAGTGCTGCTTCAGCTGCTAGATAAATATTCCTACATTTGAAGGAAGGATGAGTGGAAACGGAGGAACAACTTCAACTACTGCTGCAGCAGCACATGAAGGCACTTCAAAGCCACACTCAAACCACAACTGGCTGAAAAAGAGCTCTGTCAGTCACACTATCCCAGCTGTGGCAAGAGAAGAGATTGGAAGGTGGTTTGTTGTTGGGAGGTTTGTTTTATATGAAAGGAGCAGCAGCAAATCTCCATCTTTGAGCTCCATCTCAGCCAGCAGAGTTCTGCCAACACCCTGATGTGGCCAGCCTGCAGCCCGTGTAGAGGAATGATGCCCTCCCTAGTAGGAGAGTAGCATTTGCCTCTCACCTGCACAACTGTGGAGTTTGTACCAACTGCAAAGGCTCCACAATTTGCTTTGAATCTTTCCTCCTCCTGCTACTGAAGTACAGAAAGCGTGAAATGGAGCTATTCCAACACAAAGTGCTGCAATGTCACTTCAAGGCCAAGGTCTGAGTCACCCTGACTCCTCTAGGGCCTCAGCCCTGAGCCTCCAGTCGCTGCGTCAGCTGCTGTGGAGAAGTGCCTGTCTCCAGCTCCAGCCCTGTCTGTGCCAGGCCATAGACCACATGTTGATCTGGACCTTGCTCTGCATCCCATCTTCCTAACTTGACCTCAGAACTGCTTCACTCACCACTATGGACCTGCCCAGTGCCACTGGATGTGGTCCTGACCCTGACCTGTGCTCTCAGCTCGACTTCAGACAACTCTCATCACCACGGATGTGTCCCATCATTTGGACTCCCAGCTGACCTTGACTACCCTCCCCAACCTGGCCCTGCTTGCCTTGCTGGGATAAGGTGGAGATGCACCCTGCCCAGCCAGACCCCTGCCCAGCCTGCTGTGTGAAGGCACTCAGTGCCTTCACTGCACCCCAACACTCACGCCATGAACAAAACAAGCCCAAGCTGTGTCCTGAAAAAGAACCGCATGAAAAAGACATTCACGTGGCAGAAGGTGAGAAAGAAAACCTCTAGTATGCTTCAGATGTGATTTTTACAGTAGCAAGAAATTCTCAAGTGACTCTGCCCTGTGAAGTTTGCATGCTGTGTCTCTCGTGTAGCTGTAGCTTGCAGGGAGCTGGTAGGCAGGCAGGCACCTGAAGCCAAGACACAGTCTGCTGCCAGAGAAAAGAAAGTTACTCCTGCCTTGGAGACAATGGGGCTTCCTTTGAGAACTCCTGTTCTATCTATAACTTTGCTGAACTTCAGAAAATGTTCCTTTTTGTGAAGAGCAGTAGCTTAGCAGCTGACAGAGGTTCCAACTGTGGAGGTCTCTGATGTAATGACTAAATGAGCTGGGACTTACCAGCTAGACGTACAAAAATACAACCAAAAATAGAAGATAACAGCTTTGCCTCTCCCTCAAAATAAAAAAGCTCTTCCAGCACACAGCCAAAAACTGCAGAGTTTGCATAGCCATGGAGACTAGGAAGACACTAAACCAATGCAAGTCAACTTTACTTCAAAGGAACTAAGGTCAACTTAAAACCTGAATACAGGAATTCAAGATTTCAGGGGTCAGGCTTTGCTGGGTCCACGGCAGTGCATATAGACATAAGGACATTCATCCCAGGGCCATACATACTGAAAGGACTATCACTGTACTTTCATTGTCTTCCTAAAAATATGCCCCCTTAGTTTGTTACTACCATGTACTTCATACTCCCTGGAGAAAACAGTGACAGATTTTCAACTTGTCAGCCCTGGGAGAACCTGCTCTGATTATTCAAGTAGTCAAATGGGGGCTTTCCAAGTTGTGGCTGATTGACACATTTAATGTGCTTCTCTCAACGAGAGACTATTACCTGATTTCATAAACTCCAGAGCCATCTGTCCTCCTGTCTGTGGAGTAAAGAGCGTGTTTGGACTGCAGTCGCTCACAAGCCTGGCCTCTTTTACTGGACAGGCTCCCCTTCTTGGACCTGCTGCCTTCTGAGCAGAACACTACTCTGGCAGATCACACCACCAAATGTGACCATGAAAGGAGGGCTGCATGCAGAGTAGGCAGCATGCATCTCTGCATCATCACTCTAGGTATTTCACTCCTCTCCCAATAGTAACAGGTTCTTGTATCTTCACTAACGCTGACTTGCAAGTAGGCAAAATATGCAAAAAGCTGAAACATAAGCCTCAGAAGGATGTATGAAATCATACTGGGAAATGCTTTCTACACACTGAGAGCACCCATGGTTCCAGGTACAGCTTCTATCAAACCAGGTATCTGGCAGCCCAAGAAAACATGCTCAAGTAGTGAAGCTACCACACCAAAAAGCAGGAGGGGGCTTTGAAAATACACTCCTGCACATAGAGAGAACAGCAGGAAAGAATTCAATTACTTTCAAGCAGAAAATAAGAAATTCACCACCCATCAGTTTCTTACTTGTCTGTAATTACTGAGCATTACAATAACCTCATTGCATTGCTTATTATGCTAATCTTAATTAGCTTGCTGTTTCTTTGCACACTCTCCCATCTGTCATTTTTGTTGGTTTTCTCTCCTCTGACACTTTTACTGCAAACTCTTTTGAGCTAAGGACTGATTTTCTATTAAAGGTATAGAAAGCCTGGACTGAGGAGGTCTCGGTTTCTGACTGGGATTTTCAGCTAAACTAATTAGCTGGCATCAAATGTATCTCAGATTACTTTTGTTTTGCTGTTAAATTAACTTTCATCTTGAAACAAGTGGTACTAAACTGAAAAGGACTTTATATAATTATCAGGAAAAATATACTAGCAAATAGCAGTGACAGAATCAAATCTGTAATGTCATCTCCATTTTCCTTTAACTCTTCCTCTCCCCCTCCTTTCAAATATTTATTTGGTGATAAGAGTGAAAATCTGTCTTCTGTTTGATTTCTCTGAAAATCCAACAGTTCCTAGCATTTAAAGAACCACTGAGAAGCAGATGTATAGGCTGTTACGATCATGGCAAAAAAACCCAAAAAATCCCAAATCAGAGGCTCCTTTAGAAAAACAGTGGCTTCTATTTTGATCTTTCTCCTTTCATAAGTCTGCTCCCTGAATACACCTTAAATGAGCAAGGCCATTTCCCTGAAGCAGCACTAGTTACTTCAGGGGACCAAGTGTCATCCCAATGCTGAGACCTGGAAGCCTCCTCCCAGAAAAAGATTTCCAAATCCCAGCATCAGGACAGTCAGAATCCCTAAATACCCATTAAGCAATAAGCACACATCTCAGCTTGATGGACCTTCTGTTTCTGTAATAGTCTGAAGTGGATTTATGTTCACAATCATGTAGATGCAAGTGTACCAGGGCAGTAGTGTCCATCTACTGGAGGAAGGTGGCAAAATTGTATAGGAGATTTCATTACTGGTTTGCATCTGAATACAGCAAAGCATGAAGCCACAGTTACAAAAGGAAGCTTTTACATTTAGTGTAACAAAAAAACTCTCTGCCCACACTTCTTCCAAAAGAAAACCTTAGGACAGAAAATGGAAATGCAAATTCATTTGACCTGTATTGAGCCTTTATGTGAGAACAAAAAACCATTCCTGACCAGCTGCAGGAAACGCTGCTTAAGGAATTTGGATGGTGCAAGAGGCATGGATCCTCTCTCTGTTATGTCCAAATGTTGATGAACAAGCTGCCAACCAGCTTCTGAGTTCAGAGTTTAGGGGCAACACGGAAGGTAAAATTAAAGCAAACAGTTCCTCTCCACATCTACCTCACAGCATTCTGCCCTGGTTTGCACTTTCAGTTACAGTGTTGAGCTGGCTCAATCCACTGCAGTATTCACAGCCCTGCCTTTCCCCCAGTTCCTGCAAAATTCTCAGAAACAACTTGTTCAATCAGTAGAGGGAAAAAAATCCCAAACTTCTGTTACCAGAGACACATTAAATGAGCACTTATTAATAGTTTCAGGAAGTTTTGGATTCGTGTTTGCTGCCAACAAGACACAAGTGCCTCTCTGCTCACAGAGAGCCAGAAGGGTCACACCAAGACTCAGACGGCCCTTGGACATTACAGCTGTGTCTCACTTGTGCTAGGATTTCAAACAAAACCCTTCATATCAAAGGAGTCTCAAGTTCACGGGGCTTGAAATCCAGGCCGAAATTGAGATTTTACATTTCAGCTCCATTTCGAATCAGCAATGCAGCAGCTGAGCCTCAGCATTCCTAAGCAGCGTGTGGCAGGAGTGAAAAAAGCACAGCACAGAGGCTCCTGCTCTGCTGTCAGTAGGAGCCCACCACCAGAGCAGTCAGCTTCTAGAGAAGTGACAGCAGAGAACCTGCACTCATTCTGTTATTGCTCAGTTACAACTCAGTGATGGGCTCTTCCCTCCCCTGACACCTCAGAAACACCGTTTAGAGACTGGAAAAATCATGCTACACTTCTCCTGTCTCTAACAGCAGCACAGGTAATAAAGACTCTGAATTGCATATTCAGGACTCTGCCTAGGATTAAAGTATCAGATGCTTTAGGCAGAAAATACTGGAGGCCACCCTTCCATAGTTTTATAAGGTCTGCAGGGAGAAGCAGCAGAAAGATTTCTATTTGTCAAAATAATCAAGTGTCTTGAAAATCCACTAGGGAACCATTCTGAAATCAGAATTGAGTTATTTTTACTTAGTTGCTTCCAGATCAAAAGCACACTTTAAAATATGTATTCTCTGGCTCTAAAAGTCTTTGAAATATAGCAAGTAACTAATCAGAAAGAGCAGCACTGAAGGGAGTCTGTATCAGTATCTAAGTATCTGGACAGAAAGTCAGTAAATACAAATATTAACACAACCCTGCAATAACAGGAAGCAGTGGCAGGTGGGAAAACTGGCCAGAGCCAGTCTGGACATAGCATGTACACCTCTGAAGCTGCTTTTTCAGCCAGGCTGCCCAGGCAGCAGATTGCTGTCACTGTCACCCACAGTGCAGCCCCATGTCTCTGAATACACTCTGATCCAGGCTGGAGATTAAGAGATTGCCTCTGCCAGCATCACAGCAAAGCTAAATTGTTATTACTAATGACCCCTACTGATTGGTCTTATGGATAAGTAGATACTTTTCTGTTTTTCTCATTTGTGTATTTTTCTCCACGGGAATGAATGTACGTTTTTTGCAAAATCTGAGACCAAAGAGAGTGTCTGTACCCAGGAAGAAGATGGAGAAGTTGTTTATGCAGGTCTGTAAATAAAACCCTGCTGACAACACTCAACACTGTGCAGATTCATGACTCTTCCTACCACTTCAGGTTCTGTGCAGCAGAGGGTGTGACTCAGATCAACCTGTCAAATGACCTAAGGAAAGTGCAGAAAAAGGATGCAAGGAGAGGCGCCAGGCCAAGCACTCTGCAGAGCCTTTGGGATCAATGTCAGTACTCAGATCTCCAATGTCAGCAGTTCTGCTGTGCCGAAGTTACTTTGCTACATCCAACACCAAACGTGAAACAAGCACTTGCCTGTTCAACCTGCTCAAACCCTCTATGAAAGCTGTCTTTGGAACATGCTCCCTGTTTGATTAAATGCTCCCTGTGAGGTTAAATAACTTGCCCTTAGGCAAGCTATTTAACCTCACAGGGCTGGGTGAGAACCAGAATCCTTGAGCAGGACATCAGATGGGTCCATCTCCTGAGCAGGCGCTGCTGGCCAACTGACCCTCCTAAGCATTTTGGCTGTTGGGTGCTGTACAGGGGAGGCTCTGTTAGCCTGAGGGCAAACCAGAGTGAACAGAGCTGGGAACTCTCCCAAGAACTGCTAAAGTACCCCTCCCTCTCCACTTCCCACCCTGCTTTTTCATATTTGCCTAAAGGTGTTGTATTAAGTTTGTGTGGTAAGGTTTTGGTAGCCAGGGGGCTACAGGGGTGACTTCTGTGAGAAGCTGCTGGAAGCTTCCTCCATGTCCCATAGAGGCAATGCCAGGCAGCTCCTAGAGGGACCCACCACTGGACACCACTGAGCCCACCAGTGATGATGGTAGTGCCTTTTGGATAGCAGATTTAAGAAGAGGGGGGAAAACCCTGTGCAATGGGAGCCAAAGGGAGAATATGTGAGAGGAACTGCCCTGCAGACACTCTGGTCAGTGAAGAAGGAGGGGAGGAGATGCTCCAGGCACCAGAGCAGAGATTCCCTTGCAGCCTGTGGTGCAACCCATGGTAAGGCAGCTGTGCCTCAGCAGCCCAAGGAGGTCCATGGAGGAGCAGAGATCCACCTGTAGCCTTCACAGGACTCCATGCTGGAGCAGATGTATGCCTGAAGGAGGCTGTGACCCATGAAAAACCAGCAGGCTGCTGGCAGGACCTGTGTTCCCATGAAGAGAGGGACCCACACTGGAATAGGTTTGCTGGCAGGACTTGGGACCCCATGGGGGATCCACACTGGAGCAGGGGAAGAGTATGAAGAGTCCTCTCCCTGAGGAGGAAGGAGTAGCAGAGACAGCATGTGATGAACTGACCACAGCCCCCATTGCCCATCCCCCTGTGCCACTGGAGGGAGGAGAGAGAGAAAATTGTGAATAAAGTTAAGTTCCAGAAGAAGGGAAGGCAGGGGGAAGGGGGGTTTAAAGATTTGGGTTTATTCCTTATTATTCTACTCTAATTTGATTAGCAGTAAATGAAACTAATTTCCCCAAGTTTAGCCTGTTTTGTTGATGACTGCAGTTGGTGAGTGATCTCTCTCTGTCCTTATCTTGATCCACCAGCCTTTCATTATATTTTTCTCTCCCCTGTCCAGCTGCGGAAGGGAGTAAGAGAACAGCTTGGTGGGCACCTGGCATCCACCAGATCAATCCACCACAGGTGTGAATGGAAGTCTTTGCCTTGCATACTTTAAAGGAGTTTACTTCCTATTTAAAAAGATATTCCTGTCATGAGAGAGCACATACATATCCCAGCTGGCAATAGCTCCTTCGCACATGAGTCTTCAATCATGCAGTAAAAATATGCATAATGTGGAGCAGAAAACACTCTGACAGGTACATAGGAAGCCTGACAGAATAACCACTCCTCTACCCACTTGCACTAAGCCATTGGGTAAATAACTCTTCAAGCTGGTGAGCTTTTTTCTTGCTAAATACATTCTATTTACTTGATTGTCTGTAATGACTCCTCTCTGAAATCGTTAAGCTCCATCCTGCAGAGCCATATTTAGATGGGATTACACTTACACTCATAACAAGAAATAAGATGGCATCACTCACCTAACACTGTCACTTGGCATGAATTATTCTCTTTTGTGCAAATAATGGTTAAATTTTCCTCCTTCTTCCAGCAGCAAATAATACCTTAATCTACAAGCTATGCCATATTCCTGAGGTCAGGCACAGAGCAAGGTGATATTCTTTGCATTCTTTACAATTAATGTTCTAGAAACTGGCATTTTAGGTCCTGAAGTGCAAAGAGGGATTTGAAACCATCAAATTTTTTGTGCCTAAATGGTGATGTTTTTACACAGCCTTTTTCTCAAGAGGCAGGAGGCCAATATTTTACTCAGAAATGGCTGCAGGTCAGAGCAATCTTCAGTCAAGAGCAACAGTGAATCTCCAACCACACCTTACACCACAGGAAAGAGAAGAGGCAAGGACACAGGCACAGGGACCCTTCCCCAGAACTCTGCCTCACACTCAGCTTTTGGGCACATCCTGATTCTAAGTGTCTTCTTATTTCACAGACTTTAATAGGTTTTAGTCCTGATTTTCTCCTTTTTGAGCTCGTGCTGCCCACAGTATGTTCTGTGACAACAACATCCACATGCTTTCTTCTTCAAGAGAAAGCATTCCTTATTCACCTTTTCCATCACCTCCTAATGTCATGCTTACAGAACCTGTCAAGTGCCTCCCCAAGTCACCTGTTCCTTAGACCAAAGAGATCCAGTCTACTTAACTACCCTGCATCAGGAACTCATTCCCTGTCCCTGATCCTCCTGAATCCTTTCTCTGCACATTTTACCTTTGTTGTTTGAGAGGTTTTTGAGGTGAGAAGCACCAGAACTTTATGCAACATTCAAGACACAAATGTCTTATTTTTGAGACATCAATGCCTGTCAAAGAAGGCTCATGGGTTCAGCAAAACAAAAAAGAAGCATCCAAAAATAGCTGTGTTTTTAAAATCTTGACCTTTAATTCAGCTGTATTTATAGAAAGACTCTTTTTTTTCACCGCTTCACTACGTATTTAGAAATGGAATCTTCAAGTTAGACCAGTAATTCACCTATTCTTATCTCAGGGTCAAACACTTTAAGGCAAAGTAAATCGTAGAGCACAGAGTGATATAATATAATTTAGAAAACATCTTCCAAAACCTGTAAGTATTTTAATTCTTAACACACTAATATGACTTTTATTATGTCCAGGAATTGAAGAAGACTCAAGAAACCCAACAAACCTCAATGCCAAAGCCTTTGGAAAAAGAAGAGGAACACGAGATCCCAAAATTCATATTTACAAATTGTTTTTCTATCTTCATTAAGATAACAAGGACAAGTAGGTCAATTTCCAAGTATTTTCCTTTGTCATTGAAAAAATGAGCTTCCACATTTGCTGAACATCATCTATTCTTACTTGATGGGAAATGGCAAACACGAGCATCTGATATTGCATTCATCATTCTGCCCTACATTTACCACACATCCTTTCATTAAACTACGTTAAATTCTTCACATACCAGAATGTCTTTTGATCTGAATAATCTTCATAATTCATCAATAATGCTCTCTTTGAGCATTTGAGTTGAACAGGACCAGTGATTCGACCTCATCTTCCTTATAGCCAAGTGGCCAGAGATAGCTTTCAAGGAAGATAAATTTCTGGCTCGCTCTCATCACTACTCTCAGCAGCTCCATTACAAATGATGCTAATAGACATGAAATTTTAAGTGCCTTTCAGGAATTTCAGCAACTTCAATCTAGTAGTGAATTTCTGAGACTTTCTTGCCCCTAAAGTAGATTGCTGACTTTGACCATAGTTTTTCTGACTTTTCATTGCCTAGGATCATCCCTTGTTCTTATGTCTTGGCAGCTGGTGAGAGAGCTGCATCTAATCACTGCACATTTACTGGGAGGACTGAAGGTATGTGAATGCAAACATTATGCAAAATTCACAAGAAACAAAAATACAGCAACAAAAATAAGGGTTACTTAAAATTAATAATAAGGAGAAGGACATACTGAGAGACTTGCAATTTAAATAGCAATAGCTTGTTAAGCTGGCTTTACTACCAGCTTAGTTCATTAGTCATTACAGAGTGACAGGGAAAATAAAGCTGGAAGAATTGCTAATGATGCCATAAGTCTGTAATACACATTTTGTAGTTCCTAATCTCTTAAAACTAAACAAAAAAAAAAAAAAAAAAAAAAGTTAATCATCTGTTCCTAGTCCCCTGATTTAATATCAAATTGCCACCAAACAAATCCACTTATGGGGAATTTTTTAGTTCCTTTTCTGCAGTACTTTAATTAGATTCCACCAATAATTCTCTGAAAGGAACATAATTTGTTTTCTTAAAGCAGTTAGATGAGGCTTGCTCTCTTCATGTGAAAACAGTCTTGGCCATCCTACCTCTTTCTGAAGTACTGAACAGTGCTTGACACTGCCCTGGCACAACCCTCCTCTTGGGCAGTGCCTTCCAGGGCTGAGTATCAACATCACTTACTACAAATCAATGCTGTTGAACCTCCTATTCCAAAAACTTAGAAGGCTTTTTTCCCCATTTCTGTTAGGGATGCTCTGTCTGCAGACACTGAGATAAAGCAGATTTTGGGTGACCTAATAGATCCATTTCTAGAGAATTCTGTTTTCATTCAGCTGTATCCTTGTTTTGACTGGGATAGAGTTACTTTTACTCGTAGTAGCTGGTACAGTGCTGTGGTTTGGATTTAGGATGAGAACATACTGATATTGATAAGAAACCAATATTTTAGTTGTTGTTAAGTACTGCTCACTCTAATTCAAGGGCTTCTCCGTTTCCTGTGATCTAGGATCCAGTCAGTGACGATAATTCAAACACACAGAGACTGCACATACATCCACTATGAGGCCAGAACATGAAATATTGGAAATATGTCTTTCCTCTGATAAAGACAAAGTATTGATGAGAAGAGCCAATTTGGTATCAGCAACAGAAACTTCCCAGTCTCTTTGGTTTTGTGTGGAAAATGTTCGCTTGGAGCTCTGTTTATCCACTCCCATATCTAAAAAGATACATAGCATGCTTTTGGAGGATCAAAAAAATCTGCTTTATACTGTCAGGTAATTTATTGCATGAGCTATTGAAAATAGCAGGACTTAACTTTCAACAAGCAATTCCATATGCTTGCTCCATGCACGTCTCTGCTTCTTCATGGACACAAACAAGTCTTCATTCATTACATGCATTAATGCACAGCTAAATATAGTGCTCTCAGAGCAACTGGATCTTCTTTCTGCCTTACAAATTTCTGACAACTCCTTAGCTGAATTTTGATGACAAAGACATTAGGAATACAATTTTGTAAGCAAAACTGTCACAGCAGACAAAAATGTCATCCCACTGGAATCATCAAAACATGTACCTCCATGAAATGAGCCTACTCCTGTAATAATCCTACTCAAGTAAATGCCTGGTATTAAAATGTAATCTGCCTCATTTAAAATGAGATCATAAGGTCTGAAAGAGTTGGTAAAGTACCCCAAATACCCACTCATGCCCTTTTTAACTATTTAGGAGGAGACTACCCTGTGAAAATGGGAGGCACTGAAAAGTGTGATTTCCAAAGTTCAGGAAAACAAAATCTAACGGTGATGCGTAATGGTGCACCCACTGAAGCATTTGAATAAAAATCCTTTAATTCAGTGGTGCAACACTAGGCCCCAAAATAAATTCCTTGAGACTCTAGTGGAAGAAACAGAATCCTTCCTTCCTGCAGGCAGGGGAGATGCTCTGTCACCAGCCCTGACAGTTCTGGGTTCTACAGGAGTGTGCAAGCACACAACGAGTTTAACTGACTTGCAGCATCAAAACCTTAATGTATTTGTTCCAGTAGTTCTAGAACATATGAAAAAATCAATTAAATGAAATAAAACAATTGTCTTTGAAGTATCCATTATGCACTTTGGAAGGGCCATGTAAAGGATGGAGAACATAGTGGTTCACATTATCTTTATTCACAGAGTTTCAGCAGAAGGGAAAAGAAAAGCAGAACCCCTCCTGCAAGTCTGTGTGTGGTTTATAAATCTTACTGAAAGGAAGTAGCAATGACAAAACACCCAATTGGGACATGCAAATGGTTGGCCAGAACAAAAAAAGAAGAGAGAAAAGAACAAGATTACTTAAAAGTGCTATTCCCTACCACTTCTTATTTAGTAGACAGGCAGTCTCGGAGAAGGGCCTGCTGCTTAAATCCAATTAAGTCAGATGTTTTCCAATTGTTTTAACTGGCTTTTGATGAGGCTTAGCTTTTTGATCTTACTATTCCTAATTACCAGGATCACTACAGTGTTCCTTGAGGATCAACCAAGAACAAAACCCAATGTTTAAACACAATGTGAACAAACCCAAAGACATTCTTGACCAAGCTTTGTATATAATCAAAATAGAAAGATAGGAAGATAATCTGCAATGACCTGTACCATTATCTTCTGGTTTGCCACCTGAAATCCAGGCATGGCCAATGGAAGAGGAAACATATTTCTGCTCTAGTTGCCTTAAGCTGTTGGAGTGCTGCTCAGAAAAGCTCTGCAATGAATGGTGCAGGGCATTAAGTAAAATACAGTCATTGTGGTCTTCCCCCACTCCCTGAAACTGCACAGCCAGGTAAAGGATAAGACCCTGTGCATTTCAACTACTCAGCACAGTCTTTAAAGAGCCTGTGCAATCTGGCAGGGCAGTCCTGACTACTTCCAGTTACTGCATGGTAACACAAAGTGCATCCTTTGGTAATATCACAGAGGAAAAGGGCTTTCAAGGGACTTAAAAATAGTTACATGGCAATCTCTCTAACCAACAAGAACAAAAAAAATCTAAAGTAAAGTTGATGACATTCTAGTGAATTCCTGATATGTCATGAGTCCTTGTGTTGGTTAGAATATGCATTAATGTGCATTAAAGAAGCTCTGGGGGATTCTTATTTTCAGCTGAATTATTGGCTCACAGCATGGCAGCCACTTGTAAAGACCTCACAGAAAATTATTCTGTAATTCAGGAGGGGAAAAAAATAAAAAAACCAAGAGAGTATGAAATTACAGTGTGTCACTGTAGAACAATGCCCCAGTCAGATCTAATCAAAGAACTGAAGAAAAACTGAATAGAGTACAAGAAAAGGTAGAGATTAGATTGATCCCCAAGTCAAGTAAAAAATCTGGGAGACAATAACAAACTCAATCCATACTGCACAGACCAAAGAAATAGTTTGCTAGAGCCCACAAGAAAGTGCACAAGATCTTATCTGTAGTGGGTAATATGCACTCACACTAGTTTTTATTTTTGTACAGCAGAACAGGTTAGAAGGTGAAGGAAGAATGGAAAGCTGGAACCAAACCAAAAAAAACCCACCCAACCCAAACCACAGAACAGAATACAGAATTGATTTTTATATAACATGCTCATTGTGAAGTGTTGTAAATCACCTTGCTGCAAGACAGTCAATCACAACCTAAGGGAACAATAAAGTTTTACAGCAGGGTAAGTAGAGAGGAAACAGCTTAGAGAGAAGGAGAGAGAAAGTGTATTGGGAAAAGAAAATCCAAGCATATCAAACATGATAGGATCAGTCTGGAGGAATAAGGGAATTAGTGTATGAGCTAAAAAAGCAGCAGTGTTGAACACATCTCTGTGTGAAGATTGAAAGATTTTTTTACTCCACAACAAGTATTCAACCAGATGGAAATAATCCAATGGCATCAAAGTATCAATAAAAGCTATTCCATCAGAGAGGAACACTGCTTTCTAGCTCCCCTTCCTCATACCGTAGCTGACCAGTACCATAAGCAGTTCTATCAGTGAGCATGGAGATTTCTTTGTAACCATCATAATGGATCATTACAGCCACCTAGAACCTGAATTTGTAGGAATGCCAGGAACATGTAGTGTTGTATTCTCCAAGGTTCACATCCACAGACACCATGTCAGCTGTGCCAAGAAAACAACTCTTGAATTCATTCCAGTGCTTGCCCCAGAATCCTTATCCAAACTCACACCCTCACATCCTTATATCCTAGAAAACTGATTCCAACCCCTCTGTGCCAATCTCCTAAAGAGACCATCAAGTCTCACATGTTAGGTGGTTACACATTCAAATCTACACTGCCTCCCTCATTTGTTTAGCCCTTTTACCTACTGGCACTCATACCCACAGCCCCATCACTTCACCCCAAAGAGCACCCTTTCCTAAGTGCTTTCTTCTCTAGCCACACGAATGCAGGCTGCAAATCCCTTTCCCAGCAAGGACTCACTCCCCTCATCGGCATTTGCCCGGAGAGGCTGCGGGGCCGCGCGTCAGCCACCGACCGCCGCGGGCAGCTCTGTCACCAGCACTAAGGGGCTCCTTATTAGACAGGCAGGGGAAACTCGGGCCTGTGAGCAGAGCTATTTATCACAGAAACCAAGAGCTCTGCAATGAGAAGGGAGGCTGGAGGGGAGGAGGAGAGGGAGAAGGAATTCTGCCAGGGTTGAAGGATGCCCCTGCGCAGGCAAAGCCCATGGCTGTGGAAGGGCAGGTGAAATCGATTCTCTGCAATGGCTGGGTTTCCAAAGAAATTATCTTTTAACTCAATCTTTAACCTGAGAGTGAACGTGGCCTTCATGATTAGTGGGGAGCAACAAAAATAAAGAATTGTTGGATTAAGTACCCTTAATCTTACCCTTTTGGGACTAGGTCTGTGGTACTGTGGAGTGCACTACAGCTCAGAAAATGACTCTTGCAGAGGAAACAGAGCTGTATTGATTCCCTGGCATTCCTACAGACACTTAAGGTCTGTAATAAAGTTTAATGAATGTAATGAAGCAGAGAACAGTGCCTTTCCTCTAGAGAGCTGAGCAGCCCCACACCTTCCAGGTACATTCAAAACTGCAGTACAAGCAGTTTTCCTTCTCTCATCCCTGAATACTTTCCAACTGGCAGGAAATACCAAGGTGTCAACAGTTGTTCACTGGTTAATTATGCACTTGGAAGGCATCATACATCCTAAACAGGACCTTCAGGAGTCATTTGAGAGCTTGTCACCTTTACAAAGATTTTCTGTCCTGGAACTTAGATCAACTTCCCAAAACTGCAGTCTGTACAGAATGGTGTCACAGGAAACTCGTAAGCTACAGCTGGAATCACACTCCTGTAGCCTACAATCCTTTTGATCCTAACAGGATGCTGATCAGCAGCAGTATTTAGCAGCATGGCTTTAATGAAATGAAGTGAAGGAAGGGCAATGGAAACACCACCAAAAATAAACACCACCAGATAAATACATTACATCCTTAGTAAGATGCTTCACATTCCCCGAGGCTGCCTCTCCTCCTCTTTTTTATATGCCTTATCAAGGAAAATGAATTGGTTAAGATTAGTTGCTAAAAATAGAACACATCAATAAAACTCCCTTCCAACCTCTTTAACCAGTTCATACTGTAGAAAATGTGCTGTTAGAGGAAGAAGGTTTGAGCACGCAAGTTCATTTCCATTCCTTAGCCATGTGCACTCTCACATACAAACACTGAAAACACAGGTGGTGTGCCTCTACATGAAACCATTTAAAATAGTATTGTTTTCCCAAATGTGAGGCAACAACAAATTTGGAACAGAGCATCACTGCTTTCAAGACCACTAGAGCTGTGCATCTTGCTAGGGATTCAGCTCCTCACATTTTGTGTCCAGATATAAGGATTTTTGCCTACTTCTCAAATAACAGGGATTTCTCTATTGCTGATTCCTCATCATAAAAAAGGAACAGAAGTCTTTGAAGTCAAAAATATTACTTAATTCTGTAATCACTATAGGATAATAATTATCTTTACAGAGTGAAAAAGGATTGGTAATTTGAAAAAAATTATGCACCTAGATACACATAGACATGAAGACGCCTACTTTGTATTCTGATTTCTCAACAACTTTGAAAACCTGACTTTTTCTCCTGTAGGCATCCAGCAGAAAACTATCTTTAATCTTTTCTTTTTTCTTCCCTTTTTTTTTTTAATCTCTTTTACAGAGCAATCTGACATCCTGGTGCCCAGCAGTGGTATTAATCATTGACACACTCCTCTGTTTCCTCAGTTTTTCTTAGAATCTGAGATTCTGTTATGTAAAAAGAGCAGCTAGCAAAGCACAGTTCTTACAGCTGCACGAATGCCAGACTGAGATGCTGCTACAACCTTTTCCTTTTGCTCCCCACTCCACCCCACCATGGAAAAAATATGAGCAGCACAAGGCAGCTGGGAAAAAGTGTATTTGCCTGGCAGTAGCAGTGCAATTTGTGAGCACAGTCACACAAGGGTGACACTTTTACTGAAGTGCTGTATGGGATGGAATTATGGAGCATCAACTTCCCAAGCCATGCCTGCTTACTGTTATGAGCTCCTCGAGGCTTTCTGTCCAAGGCTAAGGGTGTTCAGAGGTAGATTTTTCACTTATTAGTATGTACAAAGTGGCTCAGGGCTGTAAGGTAACAAGACCAGGCGGTTTAAGCAAGGAATCTGGAAGAACTGTGATCTTAAACATAGCAAATATTCCTTTTTCAGAGGAAAGCAGCATCAGTCTTGAACCCAAGGATGGGCTGGAAGAAGAAAGGAGGCCTCTACTGCTGCTTTGTGTTTCTCAGGCCAGGTTTTAATGCCTCTGCACCCGAATTAGTAAATCACACTAGAAACAAAACTGCAAAAATCAACAGGGCCACAAACTGAACACAGCATTTTTGGATGCCAAGGAGAAAAGTAGTATCTAGCCACAGAAATCCTGTTGCTGAAAGCCTGACCCTGCTCAACTCCAAACACACAACCTAAAAAAGAGACCAAGTGTAGGCAGGGGAATAGATCGATGGGGTAAAACTGGGAGATCAATGTCAGGATGAGAGGGAAAGAAAGAGAAAGAATTCAAAGCAGCAGAGAAAGGAGAGCTTTGAACTGGCCTTTATTTTATCCCATAGGTAAACTCTGAATGCAGGAGCATCTCTGGTAGTAATTCCTATCTGCCAGGTACTGCCTACACCTGTCTAGACCTACAGCCAACATCAGATAAATTCTCTTCTAAATGGGTGATAAGGGAAAGGGATCTCAGGAAGTCAACACCAAAGACCTCTATTTCACACTTTTTTCAGTGCCTTTTCCCATTCCTTTGCTCCTGCTTGCTCTGAAATGGAAAGTGCCTACATCTCTGGAATGTGTCCATCTGGCACCACTTCCAAAAAGCAACACCAAGGTGTGACAGCACCCAATACCCTACCAGACCTGATACACTTTCTCTGTAGGAGAAGTAAAAGCAAATATTTTATAGAAATATAAACTTTAATAGAAGTTTCATAACAGTTTGCTGTAGCAGGGGAAAGTGCACACTTACCTACAGCTGAAACTGAGTCCTGCCTGCACATACTCCATAGAACAAACAACACAGCACCACAAAAGGAATGGAAAAATCTGTATGCAGTTGGAAGACAAAAGGATACTGAAGTGGTCAAGCTGTATCACAAACAGCAATTCACCAAGGATCAAGATGATTCTTGTCTTGAAAGTCTGTCACTTAAGTATCTTTGTAGTGTTCTAAGATCACCTTGTATTTTTGTCCAAGTCTTCAGTTCTGATGAAGTGTTTGTCTCTCAGCATCCCAAGTGGACAGTTTTTAGTGTCTGTCTCATAAGGATGCCTCTGCTCATGGTATTTGATCTTTCATGACCTCCCCCCCAAGCTACTCTAAAGTAGAGTAAGTTCACTGGCCTAAGCAGCAGCAGACATGGTGCTACTATTAAGTGAGATTTGGTAAATGTTTCTGTTAACACTGTTTTCACATAAAGCTCTGGGAGCAAGGTCAGGAAAAGTGAGAGAATGCAACTTTTCTCTGAATTCCAGTTAGGCACCAGGCACCGGGGGTTATTCAATACACTTCACTTTAAACCAAGGGTTTGCCATCTGTTCTGCATTCTAATTACAAAATATAAACCAAATATAACTCATTATTGAATCACATAAAATAAGCTGTAGGAGATTTAAATTCATAGGGAAAGCTCTTTATTTAATGCAGAAAGCATCTGCAGAGTTTTTCTTACGTTATCTTTTAGGCAGTATAATCTAGAGAAAATGAGATTGCTTATCCAGGACACTGACAAACATGTTTCTGGAAAACTGGATGAGTCCCTGGGGTGAGATGTTCAGTTTAGGAAAAATATGTTGTGGAGCAACTTCTGCATCCATCTATCTATCTATCTATCTATCTATCTATCTATCTATCTATCTATCTATCTATCTATCTATCTAGCCAGAAATAGAACTATAATAAAAAGGTTAATACAGTCATGATAATACAAGGAGGCAACTGGGGCAGGGATGTAAGAAAAAAACTGCCTTTCTTAGAGTGATTGATAAAGTTTGCTATAAAAAAAAAAAAAAAACCCCACCTCCAAAACTCCTCATGGACTAATTTTTGGCTATGCAATTTATCGTTCATTTTTTTCTCCAACTACATCCAATTATAAAACTGCAGTATTTTAGTCTGTTGGGTGACACAGAGTCTCACTGTAATGGAAACACAGATGTAAGGAACAGCTGAAGACAACACCTAGGTTTCCTCCAAGCTGGTATCACTTGCATGAAAGAGCAGCAAGAAAGGAGGAGTCTGAGGCTTTGCTTTTATCCAGCCTGTTGTGGCTACAGGCAGCTCTGCCACCTGGGGCTGTACATACTGCAGAATTCTGGAGAACCTTTAACACTCCAGTGCACTCTGACAGGCAGTTTCATTATAGACTGAAATATAAGGAGGACTGGCAGCTGCCAAAGGAAAGCAGCCCTTACATCCTCCCCCACAGCCAGGCAGCAAAGAGCACTGTGGGAGCATCCCAACAAAATGGGCTGCTTCTGCCAGCCTGGCAGTCCTTGCACGACCTGGAATTTCACAGACTTGCAGCATTTTGCTTAATCAGGAGCTCACTGCCTCACCATATGAATGTGCCTAATTGCTATTTACTGAAGAGACACCTATCAGTGATACACTTAATGAAAGCAGAGATGTGAGAAAGAAAGAGGGAAACATAAGGAACTGTCTTTGCATTCTGCACATTCACCATTGCTTAAACACATCTTAATACCCAGCATATTTCTCTACAACGGAGTGCATTTAGTGAAACCATATCAGATGATAACAGGGAAAGTCTGACAATAAAAGCCTGCATTGACAAATGCCAGTACGGACTTGCTCTCTTACAGGTAAGGAACTACAACATATTGATCACAAGCCCTGTGATAAAACCAGGAGTCCAGATCAAGCTCAAAAGCATGTGGTAATCAGATCCACTGTGGACAATCCTCCCCAGCCCACCTCTGCTGTGCATCCTGGATTTAGGTTCCAGACACATGGGCTTTATGTCAAATCAGGTCCAATTAGTTTGAAGATGAGAAATGTAGCAATTGATTAAAACAACTCAAGAATGCTTCTCTCAGATAACTCACTAGTTCCTGTGCAAATCAGGAAAACAGGCTCTCCTAGGGGGTTGATAAAACTCTCCTTAGCACAGGCCCACTTTTAAGGGTTGAGTTGGTAAGATTTGGAATGAATTGAGCATTCTCTGTCAAAGCACCTACCATGCAATGTCAAAGAAAAGGCAATTTCTAGAATTCTAAGCCAATAATCAAAAGATAACTAAAGACAAGGACAAAATATCCACAACTGAACTACAGGAAAAATAGGCCAAAACAGAAGAGGTACATCTTGGATACTTTCAGGGTATTAGAAGTCTTGAATTTAAAAGTATTAAGGAAAAAAGGGGGGAATGGGGAGGGGCTAAAAAATTTACAAGCCCAAAACCAGAAGCAATAAAGACCTGTTCATCAATATGAGAAGTTCCAGTGCTAAAACAGATGAGTCAGAACAACTGCCAATAATGGAGGGCTTTGACAAGAATCACTTCCTGAGTGTGGCAGAGTGACAAAAATCAATGGGATGTACCATTCAAGAAAGACAGATAAGGACATAACCACTGGAGAGGTTACTCTACTGCAAGATCCCTGTAACCTACAAAGATAACATTGAGTGATCAGAGGAAACTGTATCTATAAAACTACAGCTGTAGGAGTACACATCAATGAGAAAAATTACTATCTTAACCTTCAGAGCAGGCAGAAAATGCCAGTGAAACCCAGAACTTACTGGAAACTGTGGAACTTCTCACACTGGTTTCAAGAGAATTGAAACACCATTCTGGGCTTTATATACAGGCTCTTAATATCCCCAGATAAAACAGCCATCAACAATCTAGAATAATTGCCCATTTTAGGTTTTCTGCACTTTCTTCCAAGGTGTTTGACACAGGGCTCAGATAACGCTTGTCCAACCAAATGTAGTAATGCTTGTGTGATGAAAAATGAATGCCACAAAAATAAAAGGGAATAGGTTGAGGATATAGCTGATGTGGATTCAAAACAATCATAGTAATAATACTAAAATCAGTTGCAATAAAACCATCCAAAGGAAATGTTTAGATAATTTCCTGCAACAAAGGGAGACATTCAGATGAGTGGCCACTTTTGCAAAGGCAGAACCAGTAGCAAACCTTCTTTAGGATCTTTTCCCTAAAGAAGATTAGGAGAAGCTGGAATCCCTAGGGAAAATGCTGGGTAGAAGTCACAGAATCAAGGCAGTTCAGAGCAGTAAGCAGATTACAACAGTGGCACTGGTTCTCCTCAGTGATGTGCTGAGAGGAAATCACAGTGCAGGCAAAAACCATGCTAAGTACTGTATTAAAGGTTTGAAAACAATAAATAAGGAGGGTGCTTTGTAAGACACACAAATCAAAGTTACACTTTCAAAGTGTGAACGATACATGCAAATTCCAAATCAGGTCAGCAGCACTCCTGTCCTTCCTCACTTCCTCAACACCTAAGCCTGGACATGCATGAGATCTTCTTGCTACTCCCAAGTTTCTTCAGACAATGAGTGCTGGCTCCAACAGCCCTGGCTGCTGACACAATTTCTCAATAACCCAAGTAGAGTCATGTGTGTAACTAAAGGAGCATGGTCTGGTATCACAGTCCATAGCACCTCCATCGGATATGACACCACTACAAGTGGGAAG
Source organism: Leptocoma aspasia (assembly GCA_013399835.1). Classification (NCBI taxonomy): domain Eukaryota; kingdom Metazoa; phylum Chordata; class Aves; order Passeriformes; family Nectariniidae; genus Leptocoma; species Leptocoma aspasia. The sequence continues at coordinate 348,113 of VXAX01003126.1, forward strand.
AATGCCCCACAGGAACTGGCATGTTTAACCCTTCAAAGACAAATCATTTTTTCAACCAAATGATCCATAGCTTCTAAAAATTACACAAATCCCATAGGAGGTAGAATGGAAGCCGCCCCGGGCACATCACCAGCCACTGTTTATACCAAATGTTGCCAAGAGATCAAAACTCAGAACCTGTTAGAGACTCACTCAAAATACAACAGTGCTGCTGCCTCTGTCCTTCTGACTCTGCTATGCTCTTTAACAGGCATCTGCTCCTCTACAGTAAGTGCAGAGGTTTCCAAATTCATGCTATATTTTACATTGTTTCTGTAGAGTTGTTTTCACATTTCATGAACCTGGTCAACTAACTCATGAGTAAACATTTTTAATAGCTTATTCAGCTCTGCCTGAGAGCAGAATTATACTCTCCCAGTTGTATGATCCTTCTGTCAGGCTTACAGGTAGCAGATTAGAAGGAACAGTTAAGAACTTAGGATCAAAGGTAATTAAAAAAGACTGCCATGTACAAACAATATCTAGATCACTGCACAAACCCTCTGGAGTGTCAAGGCCAACCATACAGTTCAAGCTAGTAATAAAACTTCCTGCTCAATTAATAGTATTTTCAAAAGAAGCAGACAGCAAATTTCCACTTCCCAGAAGAGAGCACCTAACAATTAGGGACAAATAAGCAGGGCAGAGCAGAAAACTTAGAGACAGCTCATTAATATTTCCTTGCTGATAAAATCTTCTTAGGGATACGTGGGTCCTCCAGTTCAATGGTCCCAGGTGCTTCTTCTCAAAACTCAGCAAAGTACAGTCTATACGAATAAAGTAAGAAAAAATAAAAGCAGAAAATCCCTGTCAACATTGTCTACACAACAATATTCATGCAATATTCATCTAAAGAACAAACCCACCAGTGTGTGCCTTCAGAGAAAGAGTAAATCTCCAACAGAGCAAAAACAGAGGTCAGAAAGGGGAAGTTCTACAGCAGAGACTTGTGAAGGGGTAAGAGGATGCCTGCCAGCCCAGCAGCACCCACAGAAACAGTGCAGCACTGGTATTTCTCTGTAGGTAATTTGTAAGATTGCAGATATACTCTTCTCAGATTACAAAAGTTACTAGAATCATTCAAGACACAAGAAGCCCAAGCCCTCTGCAGCTGTTTTTTAAGCATACCCTATTTTGTAGTTTTCATAAAAACAAACCCAGTATGAGGTGCAGCAGGAGGCACAGAGGTAGGAGGTGAAAATTAAATGCAATCTGAAAAAAGGTTATCACAGTGTTACAAGAAAATTCAGTCCTGCTGTGCCATTCTCAGGACTTTTCTCACTTGAAAAAAGAGATTTAAGCAGACAACTAGAAGCAGAGCAACCAAGACCACTGAAACTGCTTCAGCCTTCTGCCTTTCACATAAATCCTGGATTATATGACACCACACACAACATGGTTAACACTTCTGCTCAGGCTTGACATTTGCTAAGAGAATCTGAAACAAGAGAGGTGAGGACCCACTTTCCCAAATTCATGTCACAGTTGCCTTGTTCAAGGGCAAAGCTCCTCCTGTCTTCTGCAGGCAAACGAGAGAGACTTGAAATAAAAACTTCAAAGGACACAGACCATGTTCAGCTGTAATGGAAATTCAACAGGACACGGATATTTAAGTCTTATTAGTCCTTTTGAAGACACCAGACTCAAAATTGTCACTATCATAAAATCTCTCCAGTGTGGATGACTCAGTCATCCCTAATCATAGAAATTATACAGCAATTAATGACCAAAAAGTGACAACACCTTGAAGAAGTTAAAGAAACACAGAGGCTATTCACACATCAGAGAATCATCCTCTTTTTTTCTTCCTCCTGCTGTATGTATATTATTGTATACTCTAAATGACACAGACCCAAAGCACAACTCTTCTGGAATGCCTTCACTTCCAGCTGCAACATCTGACAATTTTTTTCTCTTCTGGCACAGCTATTAACCACCTAATAGCCTGGAATGGCTGCTGTTAGATAATTGCTTTTGGAAGGAGATATTGTTTTCCAAAAGACTGAAAGTTCTGCTCTCCTGAATCTTTTCCCAATTTATATCTAAGAATTTTTTTTAAATAATTTCTTTAAGCAGAAAAATAAATTAAGAAAACCCTGCAAGCAAAGCCAGTCTAAAACATTACTGGTTTTTATTTAATCTCCTTCAAAGTTTTAAAAGCAGTGTCTGTATTAGACCACAGAATTGTACAGTTTCATAGCTAATGACCTGCAGTCAAGCTGTCTGACAAGAGCAAAATGACTCTCCAGTGAGGGAGATGAGCACTGGGTCCTGCAGCACAAACATGGTGATGGTGGCTGTGCAGAGGCCTAGACTGAGCTCACTGTATTGATCTTAGGGCAACTATATAGAAACAAGGATTTTCTTTGATGATACTGCTCAAGTGGTTTTCTGAGAACAAAAGTATTTATTTTCATGCCTCAGGTATTGTTCTTTATTTGGACAGAAAGGGAAATCATTTGTTTTAAATCTTTTGAGACTTCCCCAGTAATGTTACTGATAATCTGCTATTTTATCAAAAAGAGTTTCAAAGAAGTAACAGTAAGTAAATGGCCTGGTTTGTGAATTCCTTCCCTAAAATGTAACCCACCAAAAAAGGCTACTGAGACTCCCTATTCCATCATCTATGGATCTTGGTGAAGTACTTACTTTGTATTAGACCCCTCTTATATATACACAGTGCCTCTCATCTCTTAACTTGTACTATGTATTTAATGAAAATTTATATCATCTTCTCTTAATATCCCTAAATATTGATATAACTTAATGTGTATTTCCCCCCGGAACAAAATGCACCTGTCCCAATATATACACTTAGTGTTTTGGTGTAATCATTATAACTTCCAAATCTGAGGGATCTCTAAGTTCCACTGCTGTCACTTGTTACTCCAAATTCCAAGTGAAACAGGATCTTGTTAGCCAAAACTGAACACCCACTCACAAAAACTCAGTTATCTCACTCTCTCATACACATGCACACACAGTTACATGCAGTGATGAAATGGATCAGATAGAACAAATGATTCTACATTTCACACAAAACATATATAAAACTACAGCGTTTAGTTAGTATAAAACAAGAGTATGTCTGAGGTGAACATCCTGCTGTTGTTTCCTGTAGCTCTTCGTGTGTTTCTTTCAATCATCTGCTTGTCCAGGTCAGGACAAAATCAGCAGCAGCATTGAATTGTCACAACAAAACCTTTTTCAAACCTTTTGGAAGGCTCTGGAGATCTCAGAAAATGTGTCCAGGACTTTGATAAACTTGTAAAATCTTCTTACTGTCCCTTTTTATAAAGCTCAGCTTTTCCTGATGAAACCTACCTCTTCATATACTGGAGAACAGCCTCATTCCATGATACTGGCACATACCAGTACACCCCTCCACATTCCCACCAAACCCTCACGTGCAAATGCCATCCCTAACAGCAGTGCCAAGGCTGTGCTTGATCCTGTAACTGCAACCCCACAGAGAGCTCTGCTCCCTCTCCTTCTCACCATTCCCTGGGCAGAGGTAGAGGTACAAGTATGCACTGGCACAAGGACGTGTCCCCAGCCTGAAAGCCACAACACTGAAACCCCTCCCTTAAGCAATGCTGGCATTTGCATCCCTGCTGCTGCACCACAGCTCCTGCAGGAGGAGCTGCACAGTTCCTGGGCTTCAGGAGCTCCAGGCTGGACAGCTCCATGCAGCTCCTGAGCACCATCTGAGCCCTCTGGCACTGGCTGCCCTGTCTCCGGCAGCAGAAGCCACGTAAACTTTGCAGCAGAGTCCGTGGGTAGCTGAGGCTTAAAGGTTTGGAGCTAATTATCACAGCACAGCTGTAGGGAAACCAGCTGTGCTCCTGCAGCTTCCCCACTTTACAAATGCTGCTTAGAAAGAAAGGATAAAGCATTTGGCAACAGGGGCAAGAGCCTAATTCGGGAACGTAACAAAGCAGGTGAGGCTGCAGAGACTAAACCAAAAATGCAGCCAAAACTATTGTGCGCAGCACTGCATCTGTGAGCAACCTGACACATAGTCAGAATACAAGTTAAACTGGACTGGTATTTGGGGAAAATGGACCTGTTTGGTAAACCAGTGGAAGATCTGACACCTCTACTGAGCAACTGAAACAGTCCATAACAGCTAATGATGTCTGTGATGAGAAAAAGATAGCTGTTTTACTGGGCATACTGGGTACTGAAGCCTGTAACGTGCTGTGCTTCTGTTATACCAGTAGACAGCAAAGCATGTGCCAGGACTATGGGAATGCTGCAGAGCTCCCAGCCCACTGACACTGCGTGGTCAAAAAGCCTTTCCACTTTTATAGACATAATAAAAGAGGGGGGAAGTTCCCCAAGCTCAACACGTGGCTGAAATAAAAATATTAACAAAGCATTGCCAGTTATGACAAAATGAGATGATGCACAAAGAGGATTAGCTCACAAACAATAAGCAAAGGGAAGCAATGCAAAAACAGGTACTGATGGCATCAAATGTGACTCTGAAGCATCAAGGTCTGGCTTGGATCTCACCAGCAATATGGAGCATTTGTGCAGCTGCTCAGCCACGTGATGAGGACAAGTGCACATGCTACACCAAATGGTTTACAGTATGACACCCCTTATTGCTTTCAACTTGCTTTTTCTTTCTTATGCTTAGTAACTTTTCATTTTATGTCTATGCCAGGGAGCTGCAGTATCATCACATGAATGTTTCCTGAACAAAAGCATGCCATGAACAGAGGAATGTCATGGTGTGCTTGCAGGGTCACAAACAATTTCATAATACAAATGAAGCTTGGGTCCAAGCTAAACCCTGTAGGAAATTTAAAAAGTGGCAATGTATACGGAAGTTGTAAAAACCTCATGGAATTAAAATCACATTCTTTCAGAAAGAAATAGAGTGATATGAGAAAGTACAACCAGCTGAAGAAGAATGTGGCAGAGAATTTTGTACTTCTTAGTTGGCCAGTTGTATTTGGAGCTCATGGAAAAGAGGGTACAAGTGCCAAGCCCAGAGGACAACGAAGTACTACATACAGGCAGACATATGTTCTCTTCCACCTAGGTGGGGTGAGATTTATAATGAAGGGCCTTCTGCTATTTTCATAATTTCACATCAGAATTATGGAGTTACTAAAATGGATTTGGTTGCAAAGGGAGCACTCCCAACACATGCACAGGGAAATCCACGCTGCTATAACAGCTGATGTAACAGTCAGCAGCCTGTGCTAAAAATACTGAGCTAAGAACTGAATGGGTTGGATATTGTTCTAGAGAGAGAAATTTCAACTGCAGTGACAAAGAATGAAGTATTTTGAAGCTCCAGCCTCAAAATAATAACTTCTGGGTAGAGCAAGTGGAACTTAAGAGAAGGTACCAGTAGCTAAGAAATCAAAGGAAAACAAAGCCTGTATTTGATGAAAGACCAGTGCCTTAATCTTGAAATCCTACTGAGTATTTGCTGAGAAATTAAGGCAGAAAGAAACTCAAGAATTTCATCTAAGGCTTTAATGGAGTATTGAAACATCCCTTTAGTGTCAGCACTAGAACAAAACATGGGACTGTCCAGTCTGTGTTTCTTCAGGATTACAATGTAACCAATACCATAAGTAGAGACACATGCTCTCCTTAGGTACAGGATGTTTTTCTCAGTGACTGTTAGTCGATGTTTCTCCAAGAATTATCTACCTAAAACATACTTACAAAGGGAAATTGGAGTGAGAGAAGGGATAAGTGTTGTAATTAACACACAAGAGCATAATCAAGGAGACAGACTGGTGAGAGTATGGTAAAAATGTTTCAGGTCCTGCGAATTTACCCAAATAATAAAAATGGAAGTCACCATAAATTACACATAGGGCTTCAGTGATGCTTATTCATATAAATAGATCCTAACTTACTACACTGTTTCTTAGTCTCTGAGTTGAATCTGAGACCTCCCTGTGGCACTGGAGCAGTAATTTTATCTGCCCTATGATCCCCCTGGAATATGTATTGTTTTGCTGCCATGTTATTACACCTCTTCAGAATGCAACAGTGCTGACGTGGAAAAGGGATGAAAGAGTTTATTCAGAAATGTTAAAGACACTCCCCAGTTTGGCTGCCAAAACCACTGTGACTGTGTTTACCTCTTGGTTCAGCTTTCCCCAGTAAGGAGCACCAGGAAAAGCCTGACTGAAGAGAAGCAATGCAGCTGCACACTCCAGCCGTGACACCGAGCTCTGACACCCCAACCAAGAGGCACATGGAGATCCCTCAGCACGTCTGCCAGGGACACGAGGGCAGGGGCACCAAAGCACAACAAGACAGAGGCAACACCTTCTCCGTGGTACAAACTGAATCCCACCACTGACAAAGGACAGGGAGCCACGAGAACCTGAAAATGAGCTCTTACTGGTTATAATACACATGGCTGAGATGAATGCGCTCATGCACACTCAAATTGGTTTTCTTTGCACTGCAGGAGCAGCCATAAAGCTCTCAGGGTCTCTCCTTTTTCACACCAGACTTTTATTACTATACACTCTGGGACTTGCAAACACCAGCAAAGTACTAGTTCACTGCAAAAGTGAAAATGTCTTGTGGTTGGAGGTCCTGAAATGACTTGTGAACAAACAGTGAATAATATCTGCTTTTTCATGTCCAAAGATAGTGTATTTTTTGGCAGTGGCAACATATGAATATAGGACATAATTGACCACTCCTGTCTTCTTTATTTTAGTTTACAACGTCATTCTAAAACTACCAACTATTCCGCATTAATAAGTACAAAACAGATGGTAGATGTGTTAAAACTCTGGCCTCCAATGACTGGAGCTTGTAACAGATTGCAAGTGGCAGTGGAACTCGATTCATATCCAGAGTTCCATATTTTGTTCAAGAAGATGGTATTAAATATGTCACCCTCAGATCCTTCTCAGGCTGCTACAGATGAATTAGTGAAAAGATTTATGGAGACATAAATAACCAATCTGTCCTACAACCTTGGATGAATGTGACTTACAAAACAAGAGTAGAGATGTTCAACTGGCCAATATGAAGGCAGACTGTTTACAAACATTTACAAACTTGTCAGGAGCAATGTGGTGGATAGCATACAACTGAAGTTTAATTTGTAGGGGGACTTTAGGACAAAAGCAATGTAATAAAGTGGCCACGAACAACCACATCTGAAGTTCTGGCTGCTACCAGGGAAAAGAGGATATTAAAAAATTGTTACTTAAAGAAAACCAAGAAATTATTTGAATGCTTCAGCAATTCACAACAAACTGGAGCTCTGTTTTATGTTTTATGGAAGAGCCATAAGCCCATCTGCTACACCTTCAAAACAGCCAGTGGTGAATACCGAGGGAGTAAAGAATGTCAGCGATGTCACAGAAATGCTCTAAAGCAAGATGACCTAGAGAAGAATCCAAATGTTCAACAAAACCAAACACACTCATGTATGGTGCTTGCCAAGGAGATGTGCAGCCTTGCCACTACTACAGGTGACTTCCAGCTTGTCCCAGAAACTGCAACAAGACTGGAAATTGCAAGTACCACTAATGGGAGAGCACAGCATGGCAGGGGAAAAACCCTTAGAACTTCTGAAGCCCAGAACTGCCTCCTATGGAGGAAGCCATTGAGCCTTTCCAAGTGCAGCAGCACAAAGAGGAACTTAGTCTTGGTGCTCATAGAGTAGTGAATGAATGCATTTACTGAGAATACAATTTTTTCTCTGCGCTCTCCCTTCTTAATATTGTGTAAGACAGCAAGGATAAAACAACTGGCAATTGAAGAAGGAAGGAGAAAATCTAAAACAAGTTGGAGCCACTATCTAATTCTGCCACAGCAGCTGCTGGCTGCTGTCTAGTGTGTAACTCTGTGTGTGTGTGAGACTCACTCAAAACCATACAGCTCAGAGAGACCCCAGCATTAAGATTACACAGACCAATACCAAAGTTGCTATGGCCAAGGAAAGAGTAAAAAGGGCTATGAGAGCAATCTGGAAAAGCAAGCAGGGGAAAAAAAACCACAACCAACCAACCAAAAAACTCAACAAAACAAACATCCAGAAGTTTGAAGGTCTGTGTATAAAACTTAAAAAGACCAAGTCATTCTGGTCCTTTGTCATTTTATATCAAAACTTGTGCCTCATTCAAACAACTATTTCAAATGCATGGCATCTTTAGAACAAGCCTCAGCTGAAACACGTTATGAAGCTCTGCCTGCATTCACACTTGACATAGGCAAGAAGGGTTTTCTGGAGTGTTGGGGTTAAATATGGAAGACAGACCTAAGATGTGTTTCAGTATGACAATCTAATTACAGGCTGCAATTTCAATTTCATTTACTTCTGTTGCATCTCGTGATGGCTTAACATTTCCCAGAGAAACAATTACAGGACAGTACTAAGAACACAATTTACTGTCTCAAATCTTCATGAATATGCAGAATTCATTCCCCCCAATGCCACATTTCATTTCTGACCCTGCGGTGCTCTGTTTAGACAAAAAATATCAGAGAGAAGTGTCTTTATACATTTTATATAGATACTGTGTATTATTCAAACTTGTACAGATTTGCAACCTTAGCTAGAAGTTACATTCTAAATTAATAAATCACACTGTAGTAAATAACAGCTATAATGATTTAAACAATAGTGTCTGGAGACAAACTGAGAGGGGGATTTTATCCTCCTATATACTCTGTGGATACAGAGTTGCAAACAATGCCCTGGCCAAAAGGTCAGGGATTTTTCTTCTTCTAAAATAAAGACTCAAAGGGGGTGAAAGGGATGTAACACACGGGCAGAATGAACTATGAGGTGACAGCATATGTTGGAGCAGTTATTCCAGTTTTGATCACAGCCTCAGTGATGAGAAATCCTGTGTGAGAAAGGAGCACTGGCTAGCCTTCAAAAGTCTTCAAGCCAAGAAAAGAAGGAAGAGGAATAATGATGAAAATTATCCCACCTGCCTTTTTTCTTTCTCTGTGTAGGTCAAAGTATTGGTTGCAATAGATTTAGTAGCTGTCATTGTCCAGAAGCGGGAATTATGTCTGCAGCCTTTTGACTCACTGCTTTAAAGAGGCCAGTTTGTCCACTCCTGCAACATGGCCATATCCCGTGGGGTCTACTCACTGCTTATCAATATGATAGCAAACATAACTAAGGCTATGAAACTGCTTGTCTTGAGCAACAGAAGCAGTAAGCAATTTGAAAATGGCATCCATTATATGGTCAACTTTAAAGTAACTTTTTTCCTCTATTAACAGCCTTCTGAACCTGGCTTCCTAAGGAAAAAAGAAGATTATGAAAAAGAACTGTGTTGGCTGAGTATCCCATGAATAACCCATAGGGCCATTTCCCACTGTTGGCCTGATCTGACAAATACACATTCTTCTAAAGTCATTAACTTCCTCAAAGTTCTCAGAAGGTATGCATTTAGATAGCAAATGTAGCTCTTAGCAATGCCTTCACTGGGAGAAATGACTCCAGCATGCTCCTTAGTCCCTATTAGACATCAGGATCCACACAGCAGAGGGACTCTATGAATGGTGCCACTATGGAAAAAGCTCTAATTGGTGCCCATACAAATCAGACATCAGGTAATACAATCAACTCTCACACTTGAGATCAGCCCTCAATAGTTCTGCTTCTCACGGAAATGCCATTTTTTAAAGTCTGTAATTCCCACATCAAATGACTCTCCTTTCTTTGAAGGCAATGCTCCTCAAAAATACATCCTCAGAGAACCCTCAGAAAGATAAGATGTCAATCAGACTAAGCAGTTTCTGGAAGGGGCAAGTAACAAAGGAGAATGAGAAACTCAGAGGCAGCTAGAGAAAAGGACATTCTGGGGTAAACTTCCCGTGTTTTAATTACACAGAAGCAAAGTCTGCTTTGCTGATTAATCAGGTTTTTGTTTGTCACTATCCACCTTTCACACATTTGAAACCACAGAGCCTGACTCACTTCTATTCAAACTTTCTTCTCAGAGCAGCACCCAGCTGGTGGGGATGTGACTGAGGTGTGCAGAAGGGCACCCAGCAGCAGCAACTGGTAAGCTCAGCTCCACGGGATCAGCTGCAGCCCTTGCCCACCAGAGGAGAACATCTGCACATAATGATGAAATAGGGGACCTGCTTTTAAAATGGCTTACTGCTCTATTGGTAATTCTTTTTCCACTAACTTAAGGCTGCAGCCAAGTATAACCACAAAATGATTGCTGTCCTCAGCCACTAACAATCTGTAGAGCTTCTGGCTGTTTTAACCATCAATCTCATTCAGCTGACTGACGGAGAATGCAGATGAAGGACAAGTAATCCAACAAAATCAGCTGCTCCTCTTAAAAAATTCTCCACCTTCCAGCCAACAGCTCTTCTGAAGCTAATAATGTCAGATGGTTTCCCAACAAGGTACAGTGAAATGAAGAGACACCCCTCTAGCTCTACCCTCTGGCTAAATTTGGCCAGGATCACTCGAACACAATCCAGTACCCCATGGTGCATTTTCAGCCCAAGCTGTTCCCTTCTCCAGCTGTCCTGTGCAGCCAGTCTTCCACATATTATAAACATTTGCATAGTTCTTACAAGACAACCTGTGCTGCTGGAGTGCAAGGAAGTAAAATGATGCCAGTAATGAGGGATTTCTCATTTTCATTACTTCCTCTCCTTCTAATTAAATGTGACTAATGTTGGCAGTATCACCAGTGCACCAGGCCAGGAGTACTCACTGGTGCAGAGCTTCTCAAACTGTGGCCCACAAACTATCGGCAGCAACAAAGACAGAGGAAGAGACCCAGAGCTGGACCCCAGAATCAGATTAAACAGGTTCTTGGGTTTTTTCCCACACAGATCCTGGTGCATTCACTAGTGCTACTTGCCACTTCCTCAGCTCTGTGTTTCCATACATTTCAGATTTGCACTTTGTGTCTCACAAGCCAAGATAAAGCATTTCCAGGGCTGTATCAGTTGGGAATTTTAATGTGGACCAAATGGCAAAACAAAGTGCCTTGTCTCACCTCTTCATCCAGGAAGGTGGAAAGCAGAGCTCCAGCTGCTCTTTTCAGCCACAGTGTGTCCAGCAGATGGCAACTCCCAAGTTTTCAAGAGAGCAGAGACTATTCCCCTGCATCACTGGGAGCCTACCCAACGAAATTAGAGCTTTCACAAAACTTTTTGAGAGCTCTGACTGCTTTGTAGTGCATACAAATATAGTGTGTTTTAACAATGGAAAGGAGACACATGCACAGAAATAACTAATGGTAAGTTTGACAAATAATAAACTTCTTTGCCTCCTTTCTTTTTGTTGCCATCTCCTCTTTATCACTAGATTTCCAACAACAGCGTTTTGCTGTTGAATTTATCTCTTGGTTAAAGCATTACCTGAAGAGTCAGCTATAGCTATTCAGTTATTTGAAGGGCAAGCTGCTACTTCTCTAGGTAGTTTTCCCTAGCACAGGATCTAAGGAAAGCACAAGTCACTAGCAACACAAGTACAGTTAGCAAATTTCCTTTTTTGAGTCTTGAAGGTTTGAGAGCTAGAAGTTGAAACAAGTGGGGATGCCGCATAAGTCAAGGGGATTAGGGGAATGACACTTTTCTTTCTACAGAACTCTCTTAGCTTTTAGGATATATCCCAGCTTTTTCCACAAAAATAAAAGAAAACAAAAAGAAAAAAAAAAAAAGAGAAGGCACCAGAGCACTGGATTAAAAGTACAGAAAGAGAAAGGTTTGTTTTACTGACTATGAAGAAATGCTGGATGTCTGGAGGACAATGTGGAAAACAAATGTTCTTCCCTGGGTATGTCACAGAGAAATAAAAATATTTCATTATGAAATAAAAATATTCTGCTCTGAGATCATCTGAGGTGATCTCCAGTCTCAAGGGTTCAGCAATTCAGCAAATGAAAATCGAAGTCAATAAAAATGAATGAAGCCAGGCAAGTATTCTGTATCAGGTGACAAAAGTTATTTTGGGAGCTTACAAACCAGTGAGTGCAGTGATACAATGATGGCTCATCTGCATCTGGCACTGTTCCAGGGAATGGCCTCTGAATGGCAATTCCCATTAGAGAAGCAGTGCTGCTCTTTAATATTGTTTTGCACATGTTTCAGGACCTTAATACCCCAGAGTAGCTGCAAATGCACCAAGAGCAATTTGCACAGGACTCCTCATGGAGAAATGAGCTATTTTAGGAGTATCCAATTCTTTTCTCTACGATAATAGCTGCTAGTCTGCTGTACCAATGGACTGATTCAGCATCAACACTGACAATGCACTTCAGCCTCTGACACTTCTGAAGGAGCATTCTGCTCCCTTTAACCATCAGAAAGGGGAGGAGAAATTTGCTCTGTTTTCACAGTTACATGACAGCTTTTAAAAATTTTACAGCATGAGTGCAGCACCTAATCCAACAAAGCCTGCCAAGAACATTTAAAATCAAGGTCTCCAAGAATTTGCTTTCTATAAATTCAGTATTGTAAGAAAAGGATCTTTTCCTCAGAAATGCAGCACAAATCCCACTGGAGTTGCACAGGGCTGAAGACTGTTTTCTGCCACACTGTGGGAAAGACAGCTGAAAGTACTGGGAAATAGGCTGTAGGGATGCACAAAATGTACTGGAGTTAATGAATAGGAACAGGAAGAAGATCAAAATATGATTTCTGACAGAAATCAAAGCATCTTCTCAAAACAGAATCAAGAGCAGGACAGGCTATAATAGGCATTTAATTCATTTAATGCAATGACTGCTCTCAATACATGAAAAATAAATTCCTCTTCCTACCTAAACTACTGCCTGCTACTAACCAACTACCTAGAGAAGGGTGGAGAGGAAAGGTGGAGCCAGCAAAACTTCTGTGAGCATGTATGCAAAGAGAATTCCTATCTTCTTGCAGAGGTGCTTTTCCTTTAATTTCACAAAGTAAAACATGACAGATAACTGAAAACAAGATGAAAAACAAAACAACAGCATCATCAACCTGTACTCATTCTATGATTTCTGATCACTAGAAATGGTAATTTTTTTCTCCTTTTACTAAGGAGAGGTTAGCCAGTACCTTTAAAAATAATCTTTTTTTAGTTACTTTCTTCACTGTGAGAAGGTGAAGAGCTGCATCTATTATAACTACATGCTGTGCAAACCTCATTTGGACATGATCATCATCCATCACTCCTGCTGTGCAGGTAGCATGTGAAAGGGAAACAAAACAGAGATTGTGCTGCAGTATTTGACACCACCCACGCCCCTGCTCTAATGTCTCAGTTCACCAAGAGCCCAGGTGCCACACAGGTGTTCTCTTTTTGGGACCCCTGCCTTTTCTCTCCCTCCAAGCATAGCTTGGAGCAGCTCTGATGATTTTAGGGGAGAGACAGAAACCTTTCTTTCTCTCCCAAAGCATTAAGGCTTTCCTACTGAAAAGCATGCCAAAGATATATTATTATGTGCAACCTTGCCTTTGTAAACACACATACCTTGCCTTTGTAAATACACATTACTTGCTGCAGTACACCTCTCCTCATCACATGAATATGTTTCAGTGGAAGATGAATGTTGCAGGAGAAATCAGAATGCCTGTATCTTTTGAGGCAGTGCTGTGCATAGTCCTGAAAAGAACTATTAATGCCAGCATCCTACTTCTTTTCTCTAGCTCACACTTCAACTGTCAGTGCTATCTATAATCTCGACCAGGGACAGTCAGTAGAGGCACAAAACTTAAAAAAGCAAGAAAGATAGTGTTTGTCTTATTCAGAAAGCTCTGGAGTAAGCTGCATTAGATGATTTTTAGAGAAGCAGAGTTAGCCTTGGCAGACAGAATGCAGCCTTAACAACACTCTTTCTACCAGCTCACCTATGATGCAGAGAGAGCACCCTCCTTGCGTTTCACAGCTCTGGTTAGTGCTGTGCCAATTCAGGGGACTTGCACTAGTTTAGCACGTCCTGGCTCTTGGTATGGCTCAGGTCAGCAGGAGTTGCCTGCACGTTGTGTTGTGTGATGCACTGCAGCACGCCTGGCTTTGAACAGCTGTGCAGCAGCGCACACTAGAGAACAGCTCTCTCGTCTCACTCACAGCCCTCCCAGCACCTCCAACTACTCAGCAGAGCACAGTCAGTAACACGGACACGGTAACATCCAGCTGCAAACACACACCCCCCCCTGAAGTGCCGGGACAGGAGGGGAGTCACTTCACAATACTCCTTATTTCCCTCAGCATGGTAATAAGCCACCTGGGAGGAACAAGCCATCTAAAGGCACCTCCTGAGGATCTTGTAACAGACCTTCCCACATATGATTCTGGACAAGAAACGCTGAACTAGAAACCCCGTCCTGCCCTAGCAAACACGCTGCTCCCTTTTTCACAGGATTAACAGCATTTGTGACATGGGCCCTCCCCACTGCACTTCTTTGGTCTCCAGCTGCAGCCTACACTCCCTTACAAGGGAGTGAAGTGCCCAGCCACCCTTGTTGTTGACAGCCACCTCATTTATTAAGTAGAGGATGACACACACATGCCTCACAGTGATTTGGTAAGCTCCTGGCACAGAGTAGCAGCCCCAGAAGCAGAGAGGAGCGCTCTGGTCTCTCTCCACCTACGTCCTCAACAGGGAATGGCAATGCCAGGACCCACCACTGACAGTAATAGAGAATGATTACCTAGAGATTCCTGATACAGGCTTTAATGTTGCGATGTACCAAGTGTGCCATCTGCAATAAAGTAACAGATGTAAGCACGTGCTGAACCTTACAACCATGAATGGCCTCGGTGATTTCTCTAGGACTATGCATAACTTTTGAGGCAAAGACACATAAGAATGAAAGATCAGAGCATGAAAAAACGCACAGCTCTCACTGGAACAAAGTGCTGAAGGCATGCATGCAACTGACCTCTATAAACACACTCTCTTGTCTTCTACCACAGTTTTGAAACGCAGCTGAAGGCCAAGAAATGAGAGCATGAAGAAAACCCTCTGCAGGTTATCTACACAAATGAATGAGGCCACAAAAATAGTAGCATAGGCACTACTTTGCTCAACTCCTAAGTTTAAAAGCAGCAACAAGTTCACCTTCAATCCCAGCAAACACACACAAAAGCAACCGTTTCGTGTTTCCAAACGTGTACTCACCCAGAAGAGAAGGTTGAAAACAAACATTAGGTACTTGATGCACTGCAGGCAGTTGTGAGCCATGCTGCACCTCTTCAGTTCTAGGAGAAAAATAAATGAGAGATCCAGGTAAAAGACAACGTACTTGTTTCCCTTGGGGGTCGTGTACTTAGCCTTGGTGGCCTTCGGGCCTGGGTTGGTATGAAATCCAAAAAAAGAGTTGCTGGCAGCCCCAAACTGGCCACCATACATGCTGCTGTATCGACGGAAGGCGCCATTTGGGAAACTGTAATCCTTGCTGTCCAGGGAAGGGCTCCTGTGATAGGTGGACTCATCGGTGCTGGACCTGCGCATGGTGGC
This sequence comes from Leptocoma aspasia, assembly GCA_013399835.1. Taxonomy (NCBI): domain Eukaryota; kingdom Metazoa; phylum Chordata; class Aves; order Passeriformes; family Nectariniidae; genus Leptocoma; species Leptocoma aspasia. Next base: position 363,589 of record VXAX01003126.1, read on the forward strand.
TTCAGCTGGCCCGTTCCTGCTGCTCTGACAGCCGGCGGGTGAAAGGCTGGTGATCTTCCTTCCTCCTCCTCCTCGCTAGGAATCCCCTATTGCTTTGCACCAGCTGTTCTTTCGTCTGCCATCCTGCCAAGGAGCTCCGCGCGCTGTGCGGCAGCAAACTTGAGGAACTGAAGTCTGCTTAGCCAGAAGTTAGGGAGCAGCGTGCTTCCACATGAGAAAGACTTCTGCACAAGTAAACATTCCCGTCACTGTCACGACCGTCCCTCCCGGCCCACCCGGCTACCAGGGAAGGAAAAATCAGAGACAGATATCCTGTACCCAGAGTAAAGAATTTTAAAAAAAAGGGACCGTGACCTCGCTCGGCTCGCAAATGCCATATAAAACCCCGGCTCCACATGCCACACACAGACAAGAGAGTGCCGCTGCCCGAGACTCGCNGGCCCACAGCCCGCCCTCACGGCCCCGCCCGGGGCCGCTCTCGGGGCCCCCCCGCCCCGAAACTCTGAGCTCGGGGAAACCGCGCGGAGCCCGAACCTGGGTGCAGGTGGCTTTTGCGGGGCTGCCCGGACACACAGGCGGCGCTGCCGAAAGGAACGGGAATAAGTAAGTGCTGTGAAGGTTTCGTACGCAAAAGCAAGCGCCGGGGATGCTCGGCGGGGAGCGGGGTCAGGACAGGCAGTGCTCCCCTTGCCGGAGGACTCGTTTGTGCCGCTGCAGATCCATCACCGGGGTGTGCCTAATTCGCTCAGTCCCACGGAATCATCGCTCAGCACAACGTATGGCCAGCTCGTTTGTCCCCCTGTCAGAACGCACTGTACGCTGGGGAGCACTTCCCTAAAATCTGACAGCTCCCAAAGGCAGTAAAGAGTTGAAAATGTGCCACACACAACTTTTTTGGGAAGGAAAAATCTTAGCGAAACTGTGGCTATTACAGTATTAACACTCAGGAAAGCAAGACTCATTTACCATCTTTGCCCCAAATTCCCTGTGCAAGTAATTCACTTGTCTCCATACGTGCCACCTCCTTATCTGTCTGCCTCCTTCCTCTGTCTGCCCTTTGATTTTGACTGTAACCTACTGGAGCCAAGTCAAAAGATGGCTGGCTAACGTTTTGCTAAAACGCCTGCCCAGCAGAGAATTAATCAAGATGAAAACAGGTTTTCTTCATGAAGCATCTTGCCAGTCTCAGCATAAATCAAGAGACACAGGCACCAATTAATTAAAGAACAAATTAGGAAAAATAAAATGAGCTGGTTTTGCACATAGCCTAAGCAGTTTGCCCCTGCAAACCACCCTCTAATTCTGTTAATTTACAAACTGCAAACTTGGAGCCTAATTATTTCTCTTCATTTCCTCCACAAACTATAAATGCACTGACCATACCTGGTGCAAGCTTTAGAGAGAAAGAACCTGAGCACAAAACACAAGGGTAATAACTCCTGCACCATCTGCTTCAGTAACTTCGATGACTTACAAATTTTCCACTTTTTGATTTCCCTACCTCTAAAATTAGTTTTCTACTCCCCTCCCTTTCCTACACTATATGAACTCTGCTCCCTTAAAGGAGTCTTCCTTCCCTAGTACATAAAGATGGTCCAATGGAAGCAGAACTGTTCTCAGAGTTCCCAGTACACTAGTAATTTTTCCTGTGGTACCAAACAGTTGTGCCTCCAACCTTTCTCCTCACCTGTATTACAACTAGACCAGTTTGGCAATAGAAACCCAAAAATGACTCAAATATTTTCTACATTTTCTGTCAGTATACAAAAATGCCTGTGCACGGAGCGTCATATTAAATGGTGAAAGAAAAACTGGGTACAGCTCAGCAACAAATTATGCTGAAACAGTGACAAATCAGATAACTGTTATTTAACAAGGGTGCCCATGGTACCGCATTTAATAGAGCAGAATTTGGCATATTTACCATAAACTAGACAACTGAAGCCCAAAGGCAGCTCATTGCTATCTAGATCAGAAAAGGGTTAGAAATCACTTGCTTTCACCTTTCCTGAAGGCAAGAAATCATCAATTCTTAAGAGAATTATATCCTTAATATGGGGGGAATAATTCATAAAGCCAAAATCTAAGGTAGAAGGAAGAGTTTCTAAAGTTTAAGAGTTTCTAGTGTTTATTTTAAATAAAAATTAATAAGCATCAACACATGGTAGATATATTTCAGACAGATGCAGAAGGAAAAGGCAGAAGGAAAACAGATGTGAGGAAGGCTGAGGTCCTGCATAGCCCTTACAATAAAGGGTACGTTTTCTCCAGCCTCTTTTCACCATCATCATGGAAATGACAATATTTTAAAGGCACTTTAGTGTAAAATGTAGTTCTCAAGTAGTTGCTGTTCTTTCTCATGACAATACCAACAGCTAATTAGAAACAGAGTCATTTAGTATACAGGCATTACAATCCTTCTTTTATTAAATCTTCCACACCAGGAAACCCAGCAAGAATCTCCAGCCTAAATGGGAAACCCTTGAGACAGCAATGTTGCACCAACAGGCTAATGCAGCTGGGATGACATGCTTACACGAGGGAGTGATGTCCTGCACAGGGACTGGGGCAAGGAGGAGGGCTGGTCTACTCCACTCTTGCCCATCCCTGGTGTAAAGGGAATGGAAAGGGCATGCTGGGACCTGTACTGACATTTAAGCTGTTTAACAATAAAGTAATGCATGAACCAAGAAGAATAAACCTTGGAAGCGTGGCATCACTGGGCCATTGTGTCTAAAGGGTGACCCAAAGGGTAGGTGAATTAGAGCTTTCACAAAAGTTTTTGTTAATGACTGAGCCTAAAATCACAGCATGGACCTAGTGACCTCTGTTCACCTCTGCTTAACATCTATTTTTTCTCTCCCCAGCTGCATCTCTGTATTCCCATCCTGTGGCCCATTCATATTGATTCCTCTACACAAGAAAGCAAGCACTGTGCAGTCTTGCCAGCAGAGGTTCAATTTGTATTGATTCTGGTGGCATGCTACCATTTAGGTTATAACAACTCTGTCCCTGCCACTTTGAGTGGAGGGCTGGTAACCCTTCACTGTCTCCAGCCAAAACCCTGGAAGGGAAGAGGCAGCAGTCTCACTCTAATGACATCAGGTGAACTCCAGGCAATAAACTGTACAAGGTTTGGGCATCAGGGGCAGATCTCTTAACTGTGTTATCCCTCACACCCTTTCTCTGAGCAGCCTCAGCTTTAGCTTTCACCTGAAGACACAGAGCTACTTGTTCAGCCCACACTGCACCTCATCCTGAGCTGCAGCCACCACAGACCCCACACCGTGCTCCCACCTCCATTATTATTTTGAATACTGCTTTCTCTTCTTCCTCCATGATTTAACACTCACAACTACAACACACCAGTGCCTTGAGCTCACACTAAATGCAGCACTATTTCACCTCCTCGTTAATTTAGTCTCATAAGTCCTTTAACGGTTGCACTGGTGTTCCCCCTACTAATGCCTCTTGCCCCTGTCTTCAAAATTCTGCATATCTGCTCCATCCTCCTAATGAAACAACCCACTCTGAATTAACCTCAGTAGACTTTGTTAAGAAGTGATCCACAAAATAAAATTTTAAAGAACCCTGCTAGAAGATATTAGTGAAATACATTATATAAAAGAGGGTATGGATGTGACAGCTGCTCCTGCTCTGCAACAGAGGAGTGTGCAAAGGCATGCACGTGACAGGTGACAGTCATTCCCAGTAGCTTCAGTGAACAACATGACTAAGATCAAGCATTACTACAAGAGTGGGATCTTTTCGTGAGTTACTAGCTTTCCTTCACACCACAGCACTGAAATCAGCTAAGGGTGATCAACTGATGAACACACTCCAAATGCTCAACTTTTTAATCTCATGTACATACAGAGATCACCACAGAAAAGTGTTAATCAAACCTGTCTGGCCCTGCCTGTCTTTTTCTTCAGCGACATGCCTGGAGAAAAATCCCTTGTTTCCTCACCCAGTGCACCCTTTGCAGCTACTGTTTGGCTACATTTGATTCAGTGATGCAGGTTTTATAAAAACTGTACTTCTTCCAAAAGTCTAAGAGAAACATTATCTCTTCTGACTGGAGGGTGAACCAAAGTTCAGGGCCAAGCTGGCTGTTTCAGCTAGGAGAAAAAAAAGCCTTGTGATGGAGTCTTTGATTTGTTTGCTTTTGTACATTCATTTTGCATGACTATAAATGACTAAAAGAGCAAAGCAAAGAGAGTGAGAATATGATTTTTTACCTGACAGCCTCACGCTGCCACAGGTTTTCAGTCTCTGCTCAGCCGTGCTCAGGACTGTTTAGTGTCTTCATAGGTGACATAGTGGGATGCAGCTCACCCTCACCAAGTTTGCAGATGCCACCAAGCTGAGTGGGGCAGTTAGCACACCTGAGGGATGGGATGCCATCCACAGGGATCTGGATAAGCTCTAAAGTGGGCCCATGGAAACCTCATGGGGTTCAACAAGGCCAAGTGCGAGGTGGTGCACCTGGGTTGGGGCAACCTCCAGTATCAGCACAGGCTGGGGGATGAAGGGATTGAGAGCAGCCCTGCCCAGATGGACTTGGGGGTACTGGCCAGCATGGCCAGCAGGTTGAGGGGGGTGATTCTGCCCCTCTGCTCTGATGAGAGCCCACGTGGAATAGTACATCCAGCTCTGGAGTCCTCAGCTCAAGGAAGACATGGACCTGTTGGGAGCGACTCTGCAGGAGGGCCACAAAAGCAATCAGAGGGCTGGAACACCTTCCCTAATGGGAAAGACTGAAAGAGTTCAGTTTGTTCAACCTGGAGAAGAAAAGGCTCCCAGGGAGAACTCATTGCAGCCTTTCAGTACCTAAATGGGGCTTAAAGAAAGATGGGGACAGGCTTTTTTAACAGGACCTGTAGCAATGGGATAAGGGGTAATGTTTTTAAACTAAAAGAGGGTAGATTCAGGCTATATATAAGGAAAAAATTTTTTACAATTAGATGATGAAATACTGGAGGAAGTTGCCCAAAGAGGTTGTAGATGCCCCATCCCTGGAAACATTCAAGGTAAATTCAAGCAGCAATCAACAGGTTTCCTCCCTAAATCCTGCTCTCGCCTAAAAATTCACATGGTACAATGAGTCTGCACATGTTGCTGAAGACTTTAAGAGAGGTGCAAGTGGCTCAGGAGGGGAGCCATAAAGCCAGCTCCTGAACCAAATGCCAGACATGTTAAAGCAGCCCCCTAAGAAACAGGGAAATCAAGCAGTATCAGTTCTACTCCGGGCTGCAGGTCCTTCAGCTCAAAGAGTATGACCATGGGGCTGAGGGTATCTCTAGAATCTTTTGTTTTCAAAAGAAACAGGAAAGTTTTTAATAAGTGAAGCAGAAGATAGTATGCTTCACTGCAACCTCAAACTTATCACATACCTAAGAACTCAGACCTTCCCTTTTATTTCCAGGGTCCCTGCTCGTCCATTAGCAATTTCGGTATCTGTAAAAGCTTATAGTTGCTGGAAAGAGGTTGAGCCCTGGATTGCATGGGCAGGAGAACACAGACAGACATTCTAGAGATTTCCTCAGCTAATACAAAAATCTGTTGCTATTCACAGTTGTACCTACAACTACTTTAAATATTTACTGATGCCTCCAACAAAACTTTGAAAACACATTCCAGGCACAAGCAATTTCACTTATATAGCAGACTTCAGGGTTGGTTGGTTTGTTGTTTGTTTGGTTTTTTTCATTTTCTTTTTTTTTTCTTTATAAATAAGGAAATTTGCATTAAAAAAAAATCTTCAGTACTTAATAGCTCATCTCCTTCTGCTCACATGTCACCTGAAGTCATGATCTTTGGTTTATGGCATAATTAGTTGCTATGGAAATAACATAATCGTAGACACAGAGAAAATATTCTAGGTATGATTTGCAATGCTCTTTATTTAAGCCTGTGCACAAGTAACTTTGCAGAAACCTCATTCCTTTTTACGTGCTCTCATCTGCATAACTGCTGCCATCACCTCTGCCTGTGGATTCAGGCTCACTGCTATCTCCACATGCATGACTCAGGCTAAGGGCATTTCCTTCACCCATACTGGAGCATCTGTGTGTTCAAACAGTGCTGACAGTGTACATACACACAGAATAGCTGGTGCCAAGTCAGACTAAACAAATAAAATCTCTTAAAAAATTATCTGGTACTGGCCCCCAAAAATCTGTGCACCACAGAGCTCCCTCGCCATTTGTGCTTTTTGGGCTTTTGTCATCCTGTTCTTTGCTAATGATTTCCTTTGTCCAATACTAAAATTTTTAGAGTAAAGAGATTCTTTGCTTCCCCAGGAAATTCTGCATATTTGAGCCCTACACAGAGAGGATTATTGCTGCAGATGAAAGACAAGCAGTGCCAGTCTGCAAATTCCTGAAGAAGCAGAAAGCCTGTTTCCCTACTAATGTCCTCAGTAATAAATGAATGAAAGAGCAGAAATAAAGAACCCATCTGACATGCTGTACAAGAAGAGTTGTAGCCCAAATAAAACTTTTGTCAAGACCTATCTTTGCAGTGTCAGCAGGTCCCAGCAGCACAGATGCAATTTATGTGCTAGTTTTCTTAAAATCAGGTTACTTTCTCTAACCTGAGAGATCAGCTGGTGTTCAAAGAAACACCATTTCAAACACACATGTGGTACTCAGGATCTTTCTGTCAAGTATAAAGTAATCAGGCATGAAAGTCTTTAAACTGCACAGTTCCGATGAAAGGAGAACGTTATCATGAAAGCAGAAGCAGACAAAACAAAACACGACTTAGAAAAACTCGAGGATTCAATAATGTTCACTAACTACTGTCTGCCTTTTAACATCTTTATGGATTTTTTTCCTTGGAGACTCAAAATGGATTCTCTTCTTGCCTTGCATCCTTAAAAACAGGACTAAGGTTCTGCACGCATATGAGCACGAAGCCAAGCTCACATAACGTATTTCAGCTCCATTTCCAAAGCAGCGAAGGCCCAGGAGCGCTCGCTGACCTCACAGGCACCCGAGCGAGCGCTCAGCACATCTGACAATCAGGTCACACAGAGCCCATTTCAACTGAGTACTCAACCACAGCTTTCCCTGCTTTGAGATATTCGTGTGCTAAAATAGTAAGCACACATTAAGTGCCTTCAGGAGAGCGACTGGGCATAAGCAGGAGAAATGCAGTGTTTCAAAGGCTCCAAGGCTTCGGGTCGAGCTGGACTCCGCACGTGCTGCTGTAGCAGAAGGAATTCCTCCCTGAACACACACCTTTGAGGCTGCTGATCCACAGATCTGCTGGCTGGGAGGTGCCTTCAGCCAAAAGAACAGGGTTTGAAACGGGGTGAGGAGCTCTCCTACCAACAACTCAGTCAGCAGATGTGAGTGAGCACGCCAAGACCCCAGGGCCAGCCAGAGAAATGATCTCTGCTGCTGCACTGCCGGGCCTGCATCCATCTCTTCATAGCCAAACGTCATCGATTTGCTCTCAGCTCCCTTAGGCTCCCCTTCCAAAATCCAAAGGTGTGTTGGAGAGAGCTTAAAATTAAAAATTTGAAATATAAAAGAGCCTCCAACAAATTAAAAGAGCATTTGAAAGGGAGTAATAAACAAAACTACTATGTGATAATTATATATCGAGATTAAAATGTAATGAACTTGTACAAAGAAAATGCAAGTGGCCATATATCTTCTTGCATATTAGCTCAACAGCTATTGTTTCTTTTCTTAATACTGTATGGAATCAGTATATGTAATTGTATAAGTAATCTTAGTACTATATATGGAATCAGAATCACCCCACATAATAAAAGTAAACAGCAGTGGAGCTCTTATCCTTGACATCTCTGTGACCATTCAAGCAAATAATAAAGGAGCTTCTGATACTAAAAAAATTTTAAAATTAAATAATTCTGGGCAGGAGCACAAGCTTTGGCTTTTTGATTTGCTATTCTCAGTATTCCTAACAGAGAACAGTCAAAAATAACTTGAGGACTGCTAGCAGCAGACACACATTTAAATACATATTTGAACAGACAACTCACACAAGTAAACAATTTAAAACAATAGCCTAGGATTTACCACCCTAATAGGCATATTAGTGAGTACAATAGTGATAATGCTTGAAATAAAAATGTTCTTTTGTTATAAAAAGTACCACATGCACTAGAAACCATATATTTGTATTTACTTCTTCACATCACCACAATTCAACTCTTTTTATATGTCACTGTCAAAATCTGTAAGTAAACTCATGTTCCTAAGGGTACATCTACACAAAAAGAAGAGGCACCTGTATTTTAAGGTAGCACAGGTGTCATATCCTTTCTGCAAAACATACCTAAATTCAGTTACCAAAACATAATACAGAAGCTCTAGTTCAGCAAACTCAAGATGTCTTAAAAAAAGAGAAACTCATCCCTATTTAGTAAGGTGCTTAATGCTATTTAGCTTTCATCATGGAGGCTTTGTTTGGACAGAAATAAGGATATAACTTAGAACTTTAGTGATACAGAATGCAAGATAAATGGTGCCTGAATTAAGATGCTCATTGCAAAGGTACTACCAAAGTATCTGTTTGGTCTTTAAAGCCATCACCTATTTTGCATACTGGCTAAGATTCTGCATTTAATCAACACCAGATTTGTGCCTAAATTGCACCTGAGCATTTGTGCTCAGTGTTTCCTATTAGTCTGTAGTAGGCTTTCAGACATTCCCACTCTGTAAGAAACACTTGTCACAGGACCTTTGCAAAATTTAATCCTGCTAAATCTAAGCTCTAGCATACGCGAAACCGCTAAAAATGCAAGGTCAACCTCTTCTGCAGTCTGACCTCCAAGCAGTTTGTTTGCTGTGTTATATTTATGAGGATGTTTATATAGGCAGATTTATACACTAAAAAATTATTCTGCATCAAATCACCAAGAAGCCATCTGAAAAGGACCTTTTCCACAGAAAAAGGATATCTGTTCCATGATGGTTTTCAGAAATGACAGGGAATGCACAAAGAAAAACCAGGCCTCCTGATTTTTGTATTCTGCATCCCTGCCTTTAAACAAGATTTCTTATTTGATGGGGAAAGAAGATCTCCTTAGAAAAATATTTATTTTACACCTATTTCCAGATATCTAAAGCATATTAAGCTTCTGCATAGCTCTGGTATTTCTAATGATATTTATCTCAAATAACACATGATTATGAGCCTATAGAACTTTAATTAAGATGCTTTATAGCCTTTTATAAGTGCCACCCAAATCTATGCTGTAGGGTAAACTGTACTTTTAATTTCTATTTGTGATGTTTACACTGTCCAAAGAGATTCATTACAGTAAAAGCTAGTTATTGTTTCTTAGAAGGCTACACAAATTCCTTGATCCAAGTCCATCTGGATAAAGCAAACAAGTAATTTTTGTTTGCTTCCATTTTGCTTGGAATTCCTATGCAGTCACTAAAAAAAAAATTAATTTCTATGAGTGGTATATTCAGAGAAGGTGGCATTTAATTTTTTTATGCAAGATAGAGGCAGGAGCATTGAGTCCAAGACTCCCTTTACCACTGTGGAATGGGATTTCTTTATTGATCTGTTTAGGACAGGATAGGTGTGACAAGTATGACAGGACAGATGTGACAGGGCACTAAAGCTTCAAAAACTGGGAGGAAAAAAGGGCTGACATCCCCACCAGAGCCTGCAAGGGCTGCCTGCTGGCCTGCCAGCTCTGTGGGGCAGACAAGCAGTCCCAAAGGCCTCCTGGACACCTTTTCCTTCAGACAGGTCTTAGACCCTGCCCTACAGTGAAATGTGTAGCACCTTTCTTGCCTAACAAAACAACAACAGGAAGAATTTCAAGAGAAACACACCACTTACAAATTTTTTAAAACGCAACCCAAAAAGAAACCAAATCAGCTTCTCAATAAGCATTTGAAACTAGAAAAATGTCCCTTTGAAATGGGTAGGACTCACAGTGCTGCATGTGGCAGTCTGATGGCAGCTTCAGTCCTGCTATGAACCCAGCATAATCCTGTCCTGGCCTTAGGTCCTGCTCCAACAGCAAATTCTGCTAGAAAGGGAACCAAGCCAAAGCTGGCTTTGGCAAGACAGAGGTGCAAATCTGATTTTCCTTCATGGAGTAAGTTACAGACCCTGCAAGCTCAAGCCTCTTGCAGCTGGAAGCTGACAGCTTCAGATGAGAGGAATTTATCATTATTATTATTTTAGTATGAGAGCAGCTCACTGATTGCAGCTTGACAACTCAAGTTAATTAGTTGATGAAGGGTCTGATACACTCTGGCTGGCTCCACATCTGTGGATGATGACACGATGAGTAGAATGAAATCCATACTTAAATGGTCTTTGGTCTTTTTAATCCTAAACTACAGATCACAAAATCCACATAACAAAACCTAGAGATCAGAGGAATTACACAAGAGGTTCCCTTTTCCCAAGCTCTCGGGACAGTCTGGTCTCTTCTGCTTAGTGAAGCTCATAAACAGACAGAATTTACTTCAAAAGCATCCTCTTTTCTTCCTGGGCTCCCAGTGGTTCTCAATAATAACTGGTTTGAGCACAGCCTGGCAATGTTCCCTTATGGCTGCTTTCTCCAGCAGGGAAATACTAAGCTGCAGGCTTTCCTCTGCTCCTGCCAAACACCAGGTGGGATTTACCCACCCTGTCAAAGGGATTATGTCAAGATCACCTGGCCCCACCTATCAATGCTCTGATGCTATTTTGCATCAAACCTTACAATCTGTTTCAGTTCTTACTGACTGACAGCTAAAATAGCATGTAAGGCCATGATGTCCCAAGCTCCAAAGAAATACCAGAGAAGGACAAATGGCAGGGAAATCTGGCTGGAAAATGATCTGTGTGAGGCTGGGGCCACTGAAAGCCACTGAGCAGCGAGGAAGGGGCAGAGCATTGCCTGTTGGGAACAAGAACAGGCTGTTGCTGCTAGATCAAGATGGAGCCTCAGATCAGTGGGAGCTCCTGTAGAAATTCAGCCAGCTCTCTGCCAGACTCCTAACTGTATGTAATGTAACTGTAGGGCATAGCTGCAAACCTCTCCATGGCCCCAGCTTTTAGAAACAAGGAAAAGCATTTTTTTCCTCTGCCTTTCCTATTCAGATTTTCTTTTTCTTTTCAGGGCACAGCCTGCTTCCATCACCCCTTTTTACTTATCACCTAGAAAGATGAACTGCACTTACAAGTGCTCTCTTAAATCAAAAGCAGAAGAGACAACTGCAAGAATCCCTGGCTATATCTGAGATGTGGTCAATCAGAGGTTGCTGGAGAGCAATCAAGAGAAAGGAGGTCGCTTCCTACAAAGACAATGAAATTCCAAGACCAGCAGCTCTTGTTCCCAGAAATGATGGGCAGAGTATGCAACCCAGCAGTCATCTCACCTGGGCCTCCCCAGACCTGAAAGGGGCTGCAGAGAAAGGCACACAGTTATGGGCACAGAACCACTATTTAGTAAGTGAGAGATGTACACAACAAACAGAAATGGCTGGGCAGGGAACCTGCTCCTGGCATGCTTTAATCTTGTTTTAATCATTCACACAAGGACTTTGTCAATGGAGCCTGCATCCCTCTAACAGAAACATTTCAATCCTGGATCACTGCTTGTCTACACTTCTTGAAGTACCATAAAAGCAGATGAAGATTTTTTTGTGTATGTTATAGGACTGTTTCCTCCTAGTCTGACAACAGCACAAAGGAATTACTTTCAACAGCTTTCCATGATTTAAGTTTATTTTTCTGACCATGCCAAGTTCTGGCAGAAGAGAGGTTCCAGTGAGGGCTATGCTTTATTCTACTTCCACCAGGCTGCTATTGAAAATCTTAGGATGAATCAGGACAGCGCAGATGCTGCAATAATGTCTGAGCATTCAAGGGACCTCAAAGATTATTTTTTGTTATTACAATCTAAACAAAAAACAAAACCACTTTTCCTGCTGACATTAATTTCTATAACACAGCTTTAAAAACAAAACAACCCCAAAATTCAATAGAGCGTACCCAGGATGGCAATGCCTCAAAATATGAAGCAGCATGTTGGCATTTTTCCCAGGGAAAAAAATATATACCTGTGTATACACACACGTTTTATTTTTTTTGCAAGATCAATGAAGCTCTGGGGTTTATTCCCACCTCAGTCAGTCAGAGACAGGCTGGTCTGTGCAGTGCATGAACATTTGAGAAGGAGTTTGATTACCTGAACTCTGTGTGTGCATCAGAAGTAGTGAACAGCAAGACTCTTTCAAATCCATGATGCTGAAGCCTTATCCTTCCTACCCAACACAGAGATCTTAATTTGAGGGCTGTCTGTGCTTCCAGGACAGAGTTATCAGGCTATAATAAGCAAGCTCCTAACAGCAGGCTGATGAGATTAAAAGAATCCCCTTGGTCATCCCCAGCCAGTTGTGAACAAATCCCCGCACCAGCAGCAAGGCTGGCTCGGGCTTTTCTGTGGGATCAGGTTGCAGAAGCTCCTAATCTTAAATCCTCCACCCAACCTACTGTGATGATGTCTGCAGCTCTGTCTGAGCCAGCCAGAAGTGTGACTCATTTTTTGTGGTAACAGGGAAGAAGAGATGCAGTTCCACACACACTCTTACACACTCCTGAAGAGGCATCTGAACGCTGTCCAAAACTTAATTACATGGCATGACAAGCTCTGACAATTAGCTAAGTAGACTGCTTGATGGCTAGGATTTCAAATAAGTATCTTACAAGGGGGAAACTCTGGAACAGGCAGTTACTGTCGTAACATTCTGAGCTGTCATGAAACCACAGGACCAACAAGACAACCATACAGGCTTCACAACTGTGACTGAAAAGGAAAGAAAAGCCTCTGGGGGGAAAGGACCTATTTAACTGCACCTGTACCTCACATCCATCATCAGGACATCATCCCCTCCCAAGAGGGCAGGAACACAGGAGGATTTGGGTCTGCTCCAGACTCCAGGTCATCCCCATGAAGCAGAAAGAGACCAGAACCACCGCCTGCTCTCACTGGAGCTGGAAGAGGCGTTCTCTGTCAAACCACATCACAGGTCACAGGCAGGCCCGTCCCTGAACAGAGGTCAGCAGGCCCAGCACTTTTGACACCAGCTAGATCCAAAAGTGGATTGCCTCCAAAACCCCCCATGGTTCCACTCCAAACAACCCTGAAGGTTGCTGCTCCTCCATCACTGAAGGGTTTTGGCAAAGGGCTTTAGCTGCTGTGCCCTATTTGTATTCCTCTGATGGCTGCTTGTGGAAATCAGTTTCACTCACACAGCTCTCACCTCCTTGGGGTAAGAAAACAATGCTCCCACTTCTCAGATTTCTCACTTTGTGTGCAAAGGAGAGGGACAGAGAGGCAAGGATTTCAGGATAGTAAATAACCAGAATGACTTGACAGCAAGCAAATCATCACTTTGTAGTGTTCATGGCAACAGCTTTTGGCATTGCAGGCAAAAAAACCAATTCATTACACAACAAATCAACTACAATCTTGTATTTACAAGGCAGACTTTCAGTGCAGCCAATTACTGTACATGCTGTGGTGACTAAAAGTCTTATGCTACCATTTACAGATTATCTATGAGATAGCTCAGTTTTAATGAAAAAATAATTGGGGAATGTACTAAATAAATCGAGAAGATGGGTTTCAGTGGAAGCGGGGTGCCTATTTTCCTTCTATGCATGTGAAAATCTGCCTCTCACAAGTATAGTAGAAACATATTTTAGTCACAAAGAAACATTGTTTCAAATATTTGCTTCACAATTTGCTATTCTTGTATGATACATTGGTTGGCAGTTTCTTTTCCCTGAGTGGATTACTCCCTGGACCTTTCAAAGGTTTCAGGTTGGTTCTGGATGTACACTTATAATGAATATATTTTAACAAGCATGTGTCAGTGTATACACTTTCACAAAAAGCTAGATTCTCAAGAATTTCACTGATGCCCCTGAGAAATGGCTAATTTAAAAGTTTTTATATTTATTTAAAAATTCTTACTTTGGGGTTGGACTTTGTCAGAGTTGAGCGGCAACTTGCCAGCTCATTTTTCTTCTTTAGAATCAAGATCAAACATCTCTCTAGATAAGAACATTGAAGCACTGTTCACTTAAACTACATCTGCTTTTAACACCATATGCTAATTAACCTTTGAGTTTCAATATGAATCCCTCAGTGGCTCAAGCTCCTCAGTCATGATTCAGATGTGTAAGCAAGATTCTCAGACAGTGCAAAACAACTTAACTACAAATAAATCAAAAGCACTGGATGTTTACACCAATTGAGAACCCAGCCAACCATCTTAAAATTGCAGAGGCTTCCACTCAGGTAAGCACCATTGCTGAAGTATTTCTCCCCCATGGATATGCTGCCTTTTTCATTCCTGTTAAAGCAGGAAGAAATATCTGCAGCAGCATTTCTGAACCATGGCCTGGGATTTGCTTAGGATTCTTCCTTTTCTTGGGTATGGGCTCTGTTCACCCATTTTAGTTGAGCTCTGTGTGCCAAGGCTCAACTCACGGAGTTGATATTGCTGGGGCACAGGTGAGATGCCCTTCCCCCAGGCTGCCACCACCCTTGCTGGAGAAGCAGCTGCCAGCCCAGCCTCAGCATCTGTGGGGGACCTTCACATGTCACAGTGCTGGACTCCTCCTTGCTCCTCCATCTGGGAGCACAGCCATCCCCTTTCCCTCTCAAGGCAACCAGCCAGGAAGGGCCAGAAGTCACCTCCCACTGTTATCTGCTACCTGACAATCCACGTACCAGAGCCAGCTTCATCTGAGAATCTGTCTTTTAGATCTAATTTTCCTTCCAGGCAAAAGGGTAGCACGACACTGCTGCCAAGTATATGTTTTGTTATAGCTTCCCATTGCTGCTGAACTTTACAGTTTATTCCATATCAGGCTGTTCATCACAGCTCTGTTTTACGTTTTTCAAAGTGTTCTGGAAGATACATGGTCTGAATGAAGACTGCCCAGGACACTGGCACAGTGCAATACTGCATGGAAATTCCCCTAAAACAGATAAGAGGAGAAGGAAGAAGAATAGCTCCCTAGGGTAAGCACCAACACTGCCATGACAATGAGAAAGCTATTGGGATTTATCAGCTCAGCTAGCACTTATTCCAAAATTTGAATGCTCTTTTCCTTCTCCCTGTGTAGGCCAATCTGGTGCACACTGAAGTCAGAGGGAGGTCTACCTATGAGACTGAAGGGCACAGAGGCAAACTTTAGAGAAACTTTTTCATTTAGAGAATAACGAAGTCATCTCCCTGTAGATGTGAAAGAGCTAAATATCAGACATCTACAGCTACTTTACTGACAGCTGCCCTTCTACACTGATCCTCTGGTGTTCAAAAACCTTGATGTGCCTCCCGATGTGCTGAACAAGAGGATTAGATCTGACCTTTTGAGAAAAGAAGCAAGGGAAAGCTGGGGGTCAGTCTACTTTGCACAAACTACAAAAAGGACTAAGACTTTGCCCCTAAAAATTACAGAGGCTTTCACAGTGAAGCCATTTCAGCCATTCAATTTCTTACACAATCCTCCAGTGCTGGGTACACCATTCAATCTCTGTGCTTCAGTTCTGCTCTCCAGCCCTTTGTTTTTTATACTATCTCTCATCAGCTTCTTGAGGTTTCTAGGTAGCAGTGCAACACTACTACAGATGGGCATGCTGTATGACAGTAGCAAGAACAGCATGATGGTAATGACAGAGAGGAGGTACCCAGCACACACCTGACATATGGTTATGAGCACAGGGACACGAACACGAACTCGTTAACACATAATGTATGCTAAGATGCTTTTTAATGGTGCTAATGGGTACCAAGAAAGAGCTTTTCTGACTTTACTGTTAATTACCACTATAACAACTACTAGTCTTCACTAAAGTGTTTTCTGCTTTTACTAGAAGAGCAATTACATACAGTTAGTCACTCCGATGTTACTCTGTGCTCCATCATTACCCCATCTGGATGAAAACTCACTTCAACCAGAACAAGTATTACAACCCATGTGTTGATTTGATTCCTGTGAGACAGGTCTGAAAATGGAGGTCTCCCACATTTCTATTATCTTGGCATTGTCCTGAAGTAGCTCACTAACAGATAGCACTCAGTAGAAGTGATAGAAAATACCAAAGCAATGGGGAAACACAGTATGGACAGGTGGTGATAGTGAAAAGGAGTGAGACATGCTGTCATCACATAGGGAGTATTTTAGCTTTGCTTAAAAAGGAGCTGCTAGCCACACAGTCAAAGCCAAGAATTTCATTGGATTTGGGCAAGCAGTACAGAACAGCTTCATATTTCCAAAACAGCTTTTCCAGAGTGGCAGCTACTGCATTCTTATCACGCTGATGCAAAACCACAGCACTGGAGCCACTTGCCCAAGGTCTGAGTAAATTGCAGAGTCTACCCCAAGCCCTGCTCTGCCCTTCCTCTCTCGACAGCCCCTCTCTCAACATATTCAAGTATGTTTGCAAGAAGGGAACAAGTTGTTGTTCAGCCACAATGACAAGTCTCCACAAAGCAAGGGTTCACTCTTTACAGCTGACAGATATGCATGTTGAAAATGTGCAAACAAACACCTTTGAAGCCAACCACCCAAATGTTAATAACCAAGTTTAGGGACTCAGCATGCTATTTCAGACGAAGTCAAATAATTCTTTTATAACATGTGCATGTGGAAGCATAGTGCAGTCTAGGCAGGTACTGCAGTACAAACTAATATTCACTAACAAGGTAGCATTTTCCAAAGGCTAAAGGACAGCCCTGCCACAGGGATACAACAAAATACAAGGACACATCAGGTGGATTTTGGCAGTGGATGTTATAGCAAGTAAAGTATATATGAAATAAATATCAATAAATGTACCCTCCAGCTGCTCCTTTTACTCTTTCTTTGCTACTGACACTTATACTATAAAACAGTACCTTTTTGGCTCACAGAAAGATCTTGTTCCAACCACTTTTTCAGGACATGTTTCATAAATCCTATTTGCAACATAAATCATACCTTAAAACAAATTATATTTAGAGGAAATTATCTCCAAATGTAGTTGCTTAGTATATGGAGTAAAGCCATCCCTTATATTAAAATATACATCTGTAATATTTTAGCATGCACGGTAGCAAATAAAGGAACCACCAACCAGTCCACTTAATGTATCTTTACACAGCTTAAATTATACTTTTCTCCATTTTTTATTATTTTTTTTCCAAAGAGGTAAAAAAGCTGAAAGCCTTCATAGCCTCACAGTCCTAGAGCCTTTTTATCATATCACAAAGGTGAGAAATGCACTTCAGTTGGTTTCACCAGCACACCCCACATAAGACAGTCTTTTTAAAAAGTCCCATAAAAGTCTCTTCAAGAAAGATGCTGCCAGAGCCTGAATCAAAGCTGATGGAGAGGAATTACTTGATCAAAGCGTGAGAACAGAAAAGCATTCTTATTAAATGATCTTATGCTTAAATGTCTTTGTACATTTACTCATTGATCTGGGCTTTAACAACAGCTCTTTCCAAATCTGTTGCTGGTGAGAGACCTTTTGTGTACTGCACCACGTCATGCACCCCACTGCAAGTAACAAAAGCCCTAATCCATAGAAATGCAACTGGAATTTTGGTCATGAACACAAAGAGTCACTATTTGGTCTTTTTTTATTATGCCTGCACATGCAGTTTTCTCGGTACTCCAGACAGAGTATTGGTCTAAAATGGTCACCTTATGCAGGTGATATCAGGGCAGAAGAGCTGTAATTACTATCTAAATGTGATAATTCATATCAAGCAACGAAGTTCCAGTTTAGATTGCTAATCTACAAATAACAAACATGGGGGGGAAAATAGATAATACGCTGTTTTTCCACTTCCTTTCTCTTGGCCTTTTATCTACCTCACACCCAAATACTCCCTCCTTCTGATACAAGTGGGAGCTTCCTGGCTTTCTGGTTCAATACTTACTTCTAACTTGGAAATTATTCTGAAATATGTATTTTATTGCTGACATTCTGTATGTTAACTAAACCCAAAGCAAAACAGACAGTAAATCCCGAAGTTTTACCTTCACTATAGGTGTGTATATACAGGAAAGGCACCATCAGCCTCACACAGAAATTGCACAGGGGCCCTAATCTGTCGAAGATAAATGAGCAGAAAAGCCAAGTTTCCAAATGCCCTCTGCTGGCACCTGGCAGCATTACCAACAATCCCGGCCCGTTCCTACACCACAAAGCCAATTCTGCAGGGTTCTGCTTTGAAGATGTCATTAACAGGCTGCAGAACCCAGCCGTGCTCCTGCCACGGGATCCAGCAGCCGAGTCCCCAGCCCTGGATGTGCTAGCTCACAAAACCAGAGCTGCTGTCACAGGGACCACCCCAGCCCCTTCCCACTTCCACCCCAGCACTGGGCACAGTACCAGGCTACAACTGCAACAGCATGAACAATGGTTTTTGAGTTAGTTTACCCATTTTCCCCCAAATCAGTGGATTTCCAAGCATGACGGAATGACCACCTTATTTCCAATACCCTCCTTAGCCATCCACTAAGAATTTGAAAAAGTTATTAGGAAGTGGTACTGACAAAAGCCAGGTTAGAGTTCCTTGATTCTGCTGTGAATTACTACTCCTTCACTATTACCTTGAAGTGACAGATTGTCACACAGATTGTGTCTGATGATGTTTCAAAGTTATGTTTCACTTCCACCTTCACAACTAAACTGTGTATCAGAACAGACTAACAATTAACAATACAGATTGGGAATACATATCCTGGAGGGATCACTGACTTCCTGAAGAAGATGATTCTGCATTTCCATAGTAGAACTCACAGAAATAGCTGCTGATGACACAGGCCTGGCAATACAGACAACAACAGGGCTGCCTTTTTGACTTTGCACTAGCTTAGCACCTGTATGCATGGCAGATTTTAATTCTGTCATCCTATGCCATATTTACACTGAATTGCTCTTTGGATGGGGTAGGGAAAGAACTCTGTTTGATCTAGAAACCTGCAGGGTGCCTTGCTTCCAGAGGGGAAATCAACTCCATCTTCACATCCAGCCCATGATCGTTAGCACAACACTAGAAAGACATTTGGGTTTTGACATGGGAAATGCCAGGATGGGAGAGGAAGGGCTGTCACTTCAAATACAAATAGCAGCTTACCTTCATTTTGACACTTACAGAATAGACTCCAGGAAATACACCAGTGGTAAAGCAAAATAACATTCTCTATGAAAGTCTGGAAAATAGCATTTTGTACTCAAAGATGCTGCATTGCTGCCTTCCTCCCAGCATGGGGATACCTGGAGCTTTCCAAGCTTTACATCTCTACAAGCAACACAGGGAGAGGCTTCTAAAGCAGCTCCATGGTATTCTCTTGCTGATGCTCTTCATGGAATTTCAAATCAAACAGATTCAATTTGCTAGAAAGAATATCTTACTCCCCCAAAGCCTGTAAATTTACTGTGGGAGCCCCAAAACTCCAGCTGTGCTCTCTCCTTCTTGCTAACAGATTTCAAGGGACTTGCACAGAAATAGCACATTAGAATTAAGGAAATAAACACAGAAATGAAGCACAAGTTATATCAAAATGCAGCTGACTCGTTTAGTTCAATTTTTTCCTGCAGCAATAACAAAATGGGGGGGAAAACATTCCAATAAAACCTGACACTAAATCCCAGTGCTATGTCTTCAGGAAATTTTTACATAATCTGAATAGGCCCTGGTAGGTTGTCTCACATTGGACTCCAAACCCTGAGAAGCATTTGTTAGGTATGTCCTGATACTGTGCTTTGTAGAACAATTACTATTGCCTGGAAAATAATGGCTCTAAAATAATTCATAAGAGAATAACAACTGTGCTGGAAAGTATTTACTAAGACTTGGGTTAAAAACAAAGGTGTAAAAAAATACTGAAAAAAAATTACACAGAAAATTGACATTAATCCCTTGGAAATAAGGGATACAAAATACAATTTAAGATAATGAACATATCTTATTTAAGTCTGTATAATTTACCACAGTAAATTCTTTTCCATGGCTTTGTGGAGAAGGACCTGGGGTTCTGGTGGCTACCACATTAAAAATAACTCAGCAGTTGCCTTCAAGAGTGCAGCTCAGCTGTGTACTGGGCTGTATTAAAAGAAAGGAAGCCGGAAGATCAATGGAAGAGATTAACAGGCTCCACTCAGCACTTGGGAGATTGTGCCTGCAGTTTGCGGGATCACTTTAGGGCTCCTGGAGTGAGACTAACAGAGGGGCACCAGGATGATTAAGAAAATGAAGCATGTGATAAAAGAAAGGCTGAGAATTGGGCTTGAGCAGTCTTACCAGAGGGTTAAGGGATGTATTTCTGGCTTCAACTACACAGAGTCTCTCCAGAGCTGCACAGTAATGGGGAGAGGCAATTGCCATGACTTCTAATAATGAAAATTCTTACTAGGTATCAGGGAGAGGGGGAAAGGAGCAATCACTGGGAGGTAGTAGTTCAACACTTGAGCAGGTCTCTGAGAGATGGGGAATCTCCGTCTCTGGAGATGAAGACAAAATTTAAGATTAGAAAGGCTCTGAGTGACCAACTCAACATAACCTCAAATCTAGCCCTGCTTAGAACAAGGGATGAGACCAAATGACCTCTACATGTCTTTTCCAACATTACTTTTTCTCCAGTTCCATGATCTTCAGGGAAGTTGGGGCTGTCTAATGCAGTAAGAGAACTCAAACAAGCTGCACATTGAGGGAACAACAGGAGTTAAAACACCACAAGAATCACAGCATTTTGGAAGAAGAGTGTGCAAAGACAACAGACTGCCTGGGAGATGGAAGATGGTCCCAGATTGCATTCCAAACTCTAAATGAGGAATATATTTTTACTGAGAGTAAGCCACCTGACAGAGAACAAGGGATACTTTGGCAGACCTAACAAGCAGGGAAAAGGCATATAGAGACTTTTTACAAAAATTATTGGAAACTCGGTTACAAATTATAAGCAGCTTGTCACAGAAGGGACGTAGAGAGTTTAAGTATGGCTACACAGGCACAGGCTATTTGCATGGTTAAGCTAAAAAATTAGATATATGGTAGAAAAGCCAAACAACTGAGTGCAGGATAAGGCCCAAAGGATATTGGTCAGATTACAAATGGATGTACTTTAGTTGACCTGACAGATACATAAAGCACAAAACTGACAAAGTGAGAAGTATTGTGCATTGATAGCTCTGAAAAAGTATAACTTAAAAATAGCAGAGAAGTAATACTACCATAGATCAGAGAGAGTCATAGAGGAAAAGAAAATACAAGTATCACAGAGTTTTTCAGTCATTTTCACTCCTAAAGCATCCGTAAAGGACGAGACACAGTCACCATAAGAAACGGAAGGAAGAGAACATTTTGTCACATACTCACCTCTTCCACTTGATGAGAAGAATAAAATTATTCAAAACACAAGGAGTGGCCATCAGATGTGATTGACCAGGTTCCCAAAATCACAATGACAGATGCTTACAAAGCACTGAAATCTTCTGGAGAAATACCACAGCAGCACAATACAAAGTGGCATACTTTTCAACCTCAAGTCCTGAAGAAAGTGTCATGGACAGGGCAGCTCTAAAATGCTTTAGAAGGCATTTAAAGTCCTTGATGCTCATCTTTCAGACAGAAACTATGCTTTCCCTTCCCTCACCCCTGGCCTGTGGTGAAGGAAAAAAAAAAAAAAAACCAACAGATGTGTGTGTCCAGATCCTCTGTATGCCCTTTAGTGGTATAGCCCAACAAGCTTTAAAACAGAGTTTATTATTGTTATTGCCATCTGACAGATAAAGGCACTGAAGCACAAATAAGGAAAGATTACTCAGCAGAGCAGTGAAAAAGATATGAATGGAATGAGTCCCTGTACCCCAGCAGCATTTCTTATTCATTAGATCAACACACATTTTATTGATCATATTTTTGTTATTAGTCTCGATCCACAAAGGACCCAGACTGAAGTCAGTTGAACACCAGCTTACCTTTTCAGCTTGCTAAAGTTGCATTTATATTTCATCCAATGCATACTGATATCTCCCATATGACTGGGCTCTGTCCTCTACACTGATACTGAAAAGCTCCAGAGTAGATAAACAACTCCTTGTTTTCAGTGGGGTTTGTGCAACACAGGAACCACTTCCACCCCGCCACGTTCCATTCACATTAATCTGTAGACAGAACTTCAATATCCCTCTTCATTTGGTTTAGACTCCCAGCAATGGAAGGAGAAGGAGAGGAATTTATACAGCTATGTTTCTTGTGACTAGCAGGAATTACTAGCAGGAAATGCTTTCACAAGCAGAGAATAACAGAAAACAGCCTAAGCCAAGACTGTCACTGTAACAAGCAGGAGGCATTTTAACATACCTGTAAACTCATCTTATAATTGCACTGAAAGCTGAACTTGCAGTGATTGCAATAAAGATCTTCCTGTTCACAGCCTATGCATCTACTGCATCCTCAACTGATTAAGGAATGTAAATCAAGGGAAATTTATGACTTCTGGAAATAGATGCAGAGCTACATACTAGTTTACAGAGTCACAGAGAATTCATGCCCAAAAAGACAAAAGGAAATAGATATGGTGCTACTTCTGACTTCTGCCACTAAGTAAAGAAGCAGATCTGCCAGGCAAGGGTGAAATACTGTGCATGTGCTGCCTATGGCAAGAGCTTTCTGGTGCTAATACTTGGTGCACAGCTACTTCCATTAAAAAGCCAAAAAAAAAGTCCTAAGATCTGCACAAAAGCATGTTCCAAAGTATAATGCATCTGGCTACATGTTAGAGCCACTATTGATCTAAAAATCCATATAGCATAGGCAGTGTGCTTTGCTCCAGCATTTTCCTCACAAGAGACATTTCTCTGTGTGCCATGAGAGAGGGTTTGCAGCCATTTCCCCCCAAGCCAGTGTTCCCCGGGGGAACAAGTTTTACTGGGAAGGTGCTGCAGCCAGACAACATGCTCCCATCCCTTGGCAAGGACAAATCAAGTGTTTTCAAATTCATCAGAAAGTTTGGTTTCTCTTAGGCAACTTTCCATCTTGCTCCTCTGTGCAGCTGCTTTGAATCTATTGCTCTTGAAAGGCAAGATATTGATAGCCTTGACTTTGATTTAACAATGTACTGAGGCAGTTCTCTCACCACAGCAGTGCCAAGAGATCCCAGCTAACAGGAAATTATTGATCCTGCCACCTAACTCAGCACTGCAGTGCCATCTACTCAAAGTCCTGCTATCTTCTGTGTCTACAACACGTGCAAGCACAGGCAACCACAGAAGGAAGCTCCTGCTCAATGATCTGTCTTAAATTGCCTACAACTTGGTTTATAAAAATCCCTGTCAGCAGAGTAAGCTTCAACCAGTTTGATACAGCCACTGGTGTACCTGCTAAAGCTGCCATACACAAAGCCTGATTATATTGGAAAATTTCATGAGGGGAACACCTGATTCACTACAACCAGCTAGAAGCCACTAAATTCATTTCACATCCTTGAAGACACATCAAATCCAACAACTGATTTGCAGTGGCTTCAAAGCAGCTGAAGTAAAAGACTCTGTATTTCATTACAAGCTGCCTAAGCCCATGCATTTCCATCTCTGGCCACACAGTCTTTACTCTGAACTGCACAAATAGATTAAGGTCATTGTCAAAACAATTGGGCAATGTCACCCTGGATGAACTGAACAGAGACCTCAAGTAAGCAGTGGCTGCATGGGAGAGCAGACAGCAGTAAGTTATTAAAGGAGAAAGCAAACTGTCTTTCACAAAGGTGAAAATGACTGATTTTTCAATGCTAAGAACCCCAGTGGTCTGGGTTATTTTAGGCAGATGCTGACCAAAGGGACAGCATTAAAACTACTGCTGCAGTGAAACAGAATAGCACATTGCATAGGCCAGCCAGCACAGCTCTGAGCAGTCACCATTATTGTTGTATATTAAAACATGCCAAATGGACCCAGTGCCTTATACAAGAAATCTGGCTGATTTTACACATTTGGTTTTGTGCCAAATTAGAAAATTATTTTCCACAGCAGATTTTTACAAGGAGAATTGCAACTGCCTACAACCCTTGGTCTGTTCTTGGGTTAGTGTCTCCTACGTGACATTTTTGAGTGAAAATGCTGGCCCTTGTGCATCTGAGGATTCTTCTCCCACAGAGACAAGGAAATCATAGCTCAGCCACAAACTGGTACAGAAAAACACAACAGCAACAAAAAAAACCCTACTATTAGGCGGCCAAAGCACGAAGAAGTACAGAAGCAAGATCTGCTTTGATCAATTAGCAATTTCATGCCCTCTATATGCCTGGTATGTGCACATAAATAAAGTATCCATGAACATGATGCCCTCCCAAAGTCCAGCAACAGCCAGACTGTAGAGTGCACAAAGAGATTTTCACCCAGGTCTGAGTGTCAGGAAGATGCAGGCAGCAGCTGTGGTGCTATAAACCCCTCTCCTTGTTGAACCCTGCTGCTGTCCATCACGCCCCATGCAGCCATCAGAACCCCTCCACATTCCTCCACATCCAGTTTTATCCCTTCATCTGCTGCTTTTTACCTACAGAAGAGGGCGAGGACAGAGTGACTTCTTCATAACATCAAACCAGCTAACTCGTTTATTAAATTGAAACTCTGGAGAAAACTTTGGAAGCTCTCTTAAGATGGCCAAAAACCAAAAGGACATGTTTCCTTCTGCTGGGGGAGGTCAGGGGTTGGGAGGGACAGGACCAGACTGGCAGGACTACCTGAAGTGTCCAGGAAATTCAGTAAGCCACAGAGAGTGAGAGCAGAAACAAGTTCTCCCGGTCTGCAGAACTGGTGATGGAAGTGCTGGGGAAAAGGGAACAAACATGCTGTTATTGGAGAAATGAGAGGCAGCAGCTTAGTTTGCAGGTAAAGAGAAGGAAGAGGGACTGTGCAAGTTGTGAACAGGCCCATGAGGGACAGAGGGAGATTCTGATGGGAGATTTCAGTCCTCTCTGTAGAAGACAAACACAAAAATACTTATACCACACCCACAAGGCTGGTACCAAATTAGCTTAGCACATGGCTCTGTTGATTCTGCCCAAGTATTTTCTGTTTGATGACAGACTGAATTGCTGCTCACTGAACCAGGGTTATCTCCCCCATGCATTACCAGCCTGGCAATCAGAAGGGAACCTGGCAAATTTGACTAAGAACAAGGACAAAGTAATCTTCTCTCTGAGGCCTGCTGCCAAGCAACAGGGCTGCCTGCCTGCCAGCAGCAGCACTCACACGGGGACGTGCTACAGGAGCTGCTCTCTCTTCCCGGCAGGTAAGCGTGTGTCACCTTGGGGCAGCCCATCTGCTACCTTCACCACTTGATGGACGTGGAGCAGGATGCAGGAGGGGCACAGCAGGAGTTAAGAAAATAGCTTTTTGGCTTGTCTCCGCCATCAGCTCTCAGTCATGCACTCCCGAATGCTGGCAGCAAGGCTGGCCTGATAACATGGTGTCCCTGCCCTGCTGCTCCAAGCAGCCATCCCGTGCTGTGAGCAAGGCAGCACTAAGCTCCCAAGGAAACCAGAGCTCCTTGGTACTGCTGGCTGGGATCTCCCAGTTCGTGCAAAGAGGGCAGACCAAGTTGTGTCAGATTCCATAGGAGACCCGATGAAGTGCAATTACCAAGACTGCTCCCAGGACTCCTCAAGAGCTGACAGCACAATGGCTTGCCCATTATGCTCCAAGCTCACTACTAGCCATGTCGTAAGATTTCAGTGCTGTTCACCACCCCAAAGTGGTTTATTCAAATACTGCTGGGTGATATTCTAATGGTGTTTTCCTTTGGTGCTGCACTGTGGAAAACATCTGGAGAGGGTGCTGGAGAGTGAAAAAGCCAGACAGTTGCAAGTACATAACAAACTGTGCTTGAAATTTCACACAAGAGCTCGTTGATACCTGCTCTGTGGGCTCTGATGGTAGAATGACACACTAGAACTTGCCAGAGTCCTCACACCCATGCTTCCACAGGCTAAGGCCCAAACTATTATTCTTTACTACTTAGGAAACTTGCTGCTCCCCAGACAGTTGACACTTGAGTACCAAATAAATTTCTTTCCAGATTGGGTTATATATTCAAGGATATTGTGCAAAAGAGCAGGAAGTTTTTCTCTAACACTCCTAACATTTCTGGCTTCTCTCCCACTTGTTTTTCCACAACCTTTGGCATCTTCTTCAGCTTGTGGGGAATCATACTCCTGTTTTCCCACATCAGGTAATCTAGCGCAGCACCACAGCTCAAAGTTAGTATCTCCCTTAATATTCCTTTAATCCTGTCCATGGTAGTTTTGCTACAGAGACCTCATCAACCCCGGGTTTGCATGCAAAACCAACTTACTTTCTATATCTTCTTTTCTGGCAAACCCCACTACCAACTATTAAAAGGCAGTATTCTCTATACCCACCCACAGCATGCAGATTAAGTTCAGAGTTTTTAGCTTGGAAATTGTATTAAATTTTAAATTGTACTTCTAAGTGGTTGCAGGATGTTTTAGCAGCTGCTTTCTGGCCCTACCCTCATTCCTCACTTCTCCCTTCCCATTTCCATTTGTCTCATTCCACTGGAGTGTTTTGGACTCTTCACTGATAGTTCAGATGGGGGAATCAAATCAAGTTTTAATCAAGCATTCAAATCACTGCAGGTAGACCCATTTGACAGCTTCCATAACCAGGCACTCTTGTGACAAAAGCCACCAGTGCATGAAACTCACATATGCTGTGCCAGCGCTGTAGCAGTAATGCAATACAAACACCAGGTACTCTCTCCAGAGGACTGCTAACTATACTGTGCAGATAAACTTACTATTCATAATACCAATTCATCACAAGAGACACTAAACTGGGGGGGAAGAGAGGGGTGGTACAGAAAATCTCCCAGAATCCCAAGGTCGGTGCCTCTTTTCCGTAGGCATGAGAAAATGACTGGATTATTTCTTGGAAAAATAGACTTCTCCTTGAGTAGCTCTCTGGGCATAGCTGTCCTGACAAGTACTGTCTCTTCCAGCTGCTCTCTGGATCCTCAGATAAGTGAGGTCACCTCCAGGGGTTAGCCAAGGGGTACAAAACCTACAGGTGGCCAAGAGGCAGCAACCATGCACAGCAATGTGGATGAATAAGCAGTTTGGTGCTGTGCCCCGACAGCACAGTAACCACAAAGAAAAGTTCACTTTTCTGAAGGTCCAAATCTTTCTGCTAAGCGTGAAGAAAGAAAGTTGTTCTCACACGACAAAAACTTTAAAGTGGGTCCCACATGGAAACTGTCACAAAAGAACATTTTTAGTTTCAGGCAAAAGCCCAACAGCTTCTCTGTACTCACCCAAGATACATTTTTAGAACTACAGCAGGGTCATAACAATAGTCTATCTAGTCCAAACTTGACACTGGGGATGGCTACCCCACTTAGGGAGAGGTGGCATTATACAACTGCATTTCTAAGGACTTTACTTTCCAAAGTACTGAGCACTGACGAAATCACTGTCTCTCTTTGACACCCACAAAAATTTTACTTCTGACTTTAATGCCAAAAGAGTTTCAACAACAATGGATGCCCTTAAGAATTCCACCTGGAAAGATTTGTTACAGAAATATGAATATTGGCATAAATGCAGTCTGAACTGAAACATGTAAAGATGAAGTAAGCAAGGATCTGCAGGAAAGCACAGCTCTGCAACCACTGCTGAATCCCAAAGGACACGAAAGATCTGTCCAAAAACATGCTTGTTACATCAGGAAGAACCCCAGAAACTCAACATCTCGCATCCTTGGTCCTCTGCATCCCATATAACTGATCCTTGCCATATCCCCTCTCCTAGAGCTTTGGGGACATGGATGTGTCTGTACAAGTATGCAGATGAACAAAAGCTATGACAAAACTAGCATCAGCAGGTAAAACCAGCTTATTGGAAGATTTTTTTGAAAGAAATACTACTTTCCCCTTCCAGAAGACCTCCCACTGTATTTTGTTATGTTCATTTCCTACCCACAATTTCTGTGCAACTCAGAAATTGCACAGAACTGCAATAGCAGAAAAACAACAGCACTTCAGTTTCCTTCATAAATTAAAACTCATTCTGCTTGTCCATCCTGTATTTAGAGCACCTCACCATTCTCAGAGCTGCTCAGACCTCAGACTCTTTGCAGGTTATCCTATGTGGAAAACTTGATGTGGTAGCATCAAAAGCTACTGTGACACTTCAGGGGAATTCCTGTTTTTTTACAGCTCAGATAATAAGGACTGAACATTCAGTCCAAGGAGGTTAACAGGATAGACTATTTTATATGACAACTGACAACCTATTTATATTAATATTCATCATATTACCACCAGGGTTGGAACTTTAATAAAAAGGAGATTTTCTCCCCTTGCAGGAAAAGAGAAATGCTTCCAAAGCTAATAGTACTTTTAGGCATCTTAAAGTAAATTTAAAGTAAATTTTATAGGAAGACTCTGGTGCCAACATGTCTCTCTTGTTCTCTACTTATGAAAAAATAGAAATTGCAGTAGGACAGTTAACGAGCCACTTATATAGGCCACACAAACAAGAGATGCTGCAGCACTAAAGTTTTTAGTCTCTGAGTCTGTTGAAGAAAATAGCTTTTTAATTAAAAAAAACAATCAAAAAAAAAAAAAAACCCCAACACAACCCAAAGTAAAAGTCAGACAAGACACTGAAATTCCAATCTGCAATAGGCTGTTTATAAGATATAAGGCATCTCCCAGCCTCTGCTAAGAGGGAGCAAAGGAATTGTATCCAGCTTGTGTTGGAATGATACATTTCCTCCTCCCACTTTCTTTTCCCGACAAGATTAGTTTCCCTGGGATGAAGGAAAAGAGAAGCATGTGGCAGTGATGCATACAGTCCTGGTTCTGTGATAAGCAGAGACTGCAAACCCACCAGGCTGAATCCTGCCAAACATATGCTCATGTGAACTAGATTATGGGGCTTCTGTTGGTTGAGTCGTTTATTTAAATCATGCCAGGAAACTGAATTTACATCTCCTACCCCTACTTTGCTTTCTGCATTCCAAATTGTTTATGCTACATTATTTGGCCATAAGATTCCATTTAGAAGGAAAAGAAAGCTCGGCAAACTCTGTCAGTACTCCCATGCAATCTAATGTACGAAAAAAAGTGAAACTCAATGAGAATCTCATCAATAATTTGTGGCATACATAACACTTGAAAAGATTAACTTCTTTAAAGGTCAGATTCTACCAGTGGATGGATAAAACCTGTCCTACCTTGTGGATGAATTTACCATTAAGAATGCTGTCACTTGCCTTAATAGGACACCCCTAACATTTGATACTTGTGAAAAGGTATTAAGACATTGATCTTTTTTAAGTTCAACCCAGCCATTAATAGAACTTAGGGGAGAAATGGTATATACATGCACAAACAAATGCTACTCAACACAAGACCAACATTTGAAGCTCTAAGCAGCCTTCATAAATAATGTTCCACTTTCAGCAAATGGTGATTTGTCAATTCTTGGTCCTTCGCAAAAAAGAAAAAAAAAGAAGAAATAAATAAAATAAAATTAAATTTAAAAAAGNAAGCAGCCTTCATAAATAATGTTCCACTTTCAGCAAATGGTGATTTGTCAATTCTTGGTCCTTCGTAAAAAAAGAAAAAAAAAGAAGAAATAAATAAAATAAAATTAAATTTAAAAAAGAAGCATGGTGCTCTCTCACTTATGTCTTTGATGTAAAACAAAAGTTTGAGTTTGGACTCCTGGGGCCAAAATCCCAGCTATAAACCATTTCAGAAAACAAGACTTACACCCGACAAAACAACAAATACTATTAAGCACCTCAAATCTGCTTAAAATCACAAAGAAAAGTCGAGGTTCGTTCTATAGAGGATTCTGTGCTTCAAACACAGCTAGGACTTGGCCACAAAAAGGAGAATACAACTTTTCTAAAATATTGAACAAATTAGAATTCAAATCTTTGTTTCATAAATCCAAGTTACTGTCTTGATAGCCCTTTCACTTTAGGGTATGAAAAGAAAAATCAATAAACTGAACAATTTCCATAGCTATTACACACACTTCCCAATTTCAAATAGGACCAGGGAAGGTTATACAAAGGACACAGGAAAGAACATTGCACTGGCATTACCATAGAATTTAGAAAAAGTTTGGTTATGAACAGCAGCTAAAATGGGTTATAGGATTTAAATCTGATGCTCTGGGACTAATTGGTTTCCTAACTCAGCTGTGGCCTTGAGAGTGTGGCAGAATGCAAGGCGATACTGCTTACATATTTTCCATGAAGCCCAATCTATTAATCTTGTGATTTATTAATCCCATCATACTGCAAGTCCTGGGGTCTTACTTGTATCACTGTAAACGCACCTGAGCTTTTTGTCTCGTGAATGCTTTTGAGATCTCACCATTCCGTGGTCACTTTTGTCCTACTGTTCAGTTTGAGTTGTTCTCTGCTTGGCATCCTCCAAGCTACCAAGCACTGCTATTCTGTAAGCCACCACCTGTGTTAGCTCATTCTCAGCTTCTCAGATGTTTCACTGCTGTTGTTTTCTGTGCATAGAAGTGTGGATGTAAGGAAAAGGCACCTCAGCTGTCCTTTACATCACACAGATACTTCTTAGGGTGTGTGGCTGCATGGAGAGAGGGAAGGATACAGCCTCCTAGCTCCTAAACTTGTGTCCTCCTTAGCATTAGGATCTCTCCTGGTTTTGAGGATTGCACACTTCTGATCAAAGGGACTGACTGTGTATTGCATGCCTACATTCATACATGCTTGGTCCCTCCTCATTTCCATGCCTGCTGATCATATCTATTCTAGCAATTTGTGGTCATTAGTTCTATTATTGTCTGTCTTGTACAATTTTCTTTTCCTGCAGATTAGCTTTGTGCTAGTGTTTCCATCCTCTTGTGTCACAGAGCATCCTTTCTTAGTCATCCGTCATTTTAGCACTAGCACATGTGCTCCTGGAGTTTGCTTACTCCAGGCTCCCTCCTCCCAAACCTGGCTCCTTCCTGCCCAGCTACACGTACACAAACTCACAATTTCCACTGGTCTCCAGACTAGGTTTGTCAGCGTGGCCAAAAGTTCAGTCAGGCCAAATCTCAGCACATCTTGCTGCTTACCAGTTAGTAGGCACCAGCAGCTACAGGCAGGAAAGCCAAAAACTTGGTGGGGTGGGGTGGTACAGCTGCCCAGCACAACCTGTAAAGCAGCATGTGCTGCTTCTAAAGCTGCCTGCCAAGGGAAGCGTGCAAATGTCCAGCCTCTGCTCATGGCATGACTAAGTTGGCAGCATTTCAACTGGGAAAAAATCCCTATTCACTTCTCAACCCTGTCCTTCCTGAAAGTGTATTCCACATCACCTGCCAGATGGCCCCCTTCCCACTGAACTTGTGCTCCCATCTCCTGCTGAGACAAGGTGTTCCCACATTCACTCCCCATCACAGGACACTCCTGTTTTCTTACACTAAATACTCCTCAAAGCAGAGCTGAGAAGTCCACCTTTCCAGCTGGTTTGTCAGCATAGCCTCTTCTCCCTCCCACGGAGAACACAGCTCTTGACATCACCTCCCACAGCAATAAAAAAGAAAGGCTTTAGCATTTCCCAGCAATCACATTAACTTTGAAGGATTGTCTGGCAGTGGCACCTGCTGCTAAGGATACAGATGTACAGGATGAACTAAAAGGCCTTTCTCCATGAAGCAGATGATATCACTGCACATACGTCACTGTACAAATATGTATTTTTCCTCTCATCTGATCAATTATTTTAGCTTTGGCAAAGGCATCAATGTAATGGCTTTGGGGGACAAACAACTTCAAACAAACTTTGCAGAAATCCTAGTAGTAAAACGAGAACATAAGGAAGAATTTCTTTATGTTCCACTGAGAGAAACTGTGCTTCATTTTGAGTGGAAATTTGATGTATTTAAAATATAATTAAATACAGCTCCAGAGAAAAAAAAAAAGGTGGGAGGGGAAAGAAAAAAAGAGAAACACAACCTGACATAGTTTGTAGTAAGAACTTGAGTATCCTTACAGCTGAGTTCTGCTCTGTGGCTACCAGCCTTTTCTAATGGAAACACATACACATTCAGGTTATTAGTTCAATATCAGGAAGGCAAATTCTTCTACGGGGAAATTTCATTTCAGCAAAGCAGATGAAAATTCAGAAGGAATTAATGTGCACCAAGTATGAGATCCAGCAGAAAAATCTCCCATTCCATTCTGGACTTCAGAAATAACTACAGTAGAATAGACCCTAGAATATTCATTATAAGGTGGATCCAACACCCAATTTAAACTGCAAACCCGGAGAGCCTACTGGTCTCTTCCACAAGAACTATAAAGGGACATAAATGGGCTGCACAAAAATGCTATTACTATTATTATTATTATTACTGTTAACCATCAGGGTGATTTTTTTTAAGGTAGGCCCATGAGAACACCATAAAAGGTCAGTTATTCAGTTCCTCATCTGACTTTTTGGCTGTTCAGAACACACAAAACGAGTGCAAAGCTGCTATCAAAACAAATTAGTGATTTTCCATCATCTGGCATTTTCTGTTCCAGGCAGCACATTTCTGGTATAGATGGTCCAAAATGGATATATATTGCTAAGGGCAGGAATAGGGCAAGGAGAGCCAGGTCAGGTACAGGAGGCTGTGCTGTTCAGGTGTGTTGAGTCAATTAGTCTGTGATGAGATCCACTACAGTTACTAATTCCGAAAGCATTAATTTAAATTAGTTCATAGGCTGCTCTAAGTTCTGCAAAGGATAAAAATTTCTCTTCCGGCTTCATCAGTTCTGGCTATAGTTACACTACCTGATCACATTCAAGGGCCTTCCTTTCCAAATCTTCTGCAGGATGTACACTAGGACTGGACTTCTGTGTGGCTCATAAGGACATTCGTGCTTATATTAAATAGGATTTAAGATTTATTTCTGCAGTTTGAAAGAAATCAACCATTAAATTAGAGCCTTGTAATCTGTGCAGTATTAGACAATATCCAGATTTGTTGAGTCAATGCTTTGGTAATTTTGGTCATACCTACAAAGAACAGCCCTTTTGAAAATGTTACAGCTTTTTATTTCAAAATACTTAGAAAATTATTTGAGACTCAGATGCAGTGAAATCTGCTAAAGAAATGTTGAAGTCCTCCTTTCTTTTTTCAGTCTTAATTTGAGGAATCTTTTTTCAGGGTCTGTAGATTATGGGTATCTACAAGAGATGCTTGGGATGTTTTTGCTTTGTCTTTGGCATTAGCAAAATAGAGCAGAGGATCATGATGATACCTCAGCATTAACAACTTTTTCACGATTTGGCAAGTACACCATTTTTCTACTTGAAATAATTATTTCCAACCATTACTCCAGGCCAAGTACAACTGCCCTACAATGCAGCCAACCTTCCAAGGACTCTTGCCTCCTACAGCCTTGTTCCAGACCTGTAAAAGTATTTCTAGTCTCCTAATGAAAGAGCCAGGTAGTACAACACCTTTCCAAATCTCAACACCAGTCTTTTCTGCTCGCTCATCAAGGCATTGTGCTCTAGAACTAGAAGACAGTCTAGAAGACAGATTTGGTTGGTCTAAGGACTATTTATGTAGACATTATCCTGCCTGATTTCCATTCTGTTATCAATCTGCACGCTGTCTGTCAGAAATACTCCCTCTAGCAGTGTGCTCCAGCAGGTTGACCCTTCAGACCCCATTCTGTAACAAGCTGAACATGGCCAGAGGGGTCTAGCTCTCATTATGGCCTTTTCTGCCCTTGCATTCTTTTATCAGACAGCCTCTGCCATATTAGTCAATATTCTTCAGTGAACACTTGGAATTGTTTGCCCCACAGGTAAAATTCATTGCTTACTCCTGTCAACACAGTGGCTTTAGCTTTGACAGAGGAAAGGCAGAAAAGCACCAAGAGTCTGCTGCTTGCATGCCACCTCCTGGCATATCAATCCCACAGAGCCATGTCCTCATAACACATAATCCTAACAGAATGGTAGCACAGCAGCTACAGAAATTGGGGGTCTGAAACATCTCTCTTATGAGAAAACACTGAGGGAGCTGAGCCTGTTTAGAGAAAAGAAGACTGAGAGGAGACCTCATCAGTGGTCTATGTAAATCAATGGCATAAAAATATCTCAAAGGCACGTGACAAGTGGATGGTGCCAGACTTTTTGGTTCTGCCCAACAACAGGACAAGGAGCAAGGGCCATAAACTAAAACACAAGAAGTTCCACCTGAACGTGAGGAAGAACATCTTTACACTCAGGGTGGCAGAGCACTGGAACAGGCTGTCCAGGGCAATTGTGCAGTCTCCCTCTACAGAGATATTCAAAACCCACCTGGAAAGTTCCTGTGTGTCACCTGCTCTGGGGGACACTGCCTTGGCAGGGGGGTTGGACTGGATGATCTCTAGAGGTCCCTTCCAACCCTAACGATCCCGTGATTCTGTGAAATTGTTTAAGGATCACATTCATAGTATCATCCTGCTAAAGACAGGACAATTTTATGCGAAAAATTGACACTTAGCATTTATGTAGTTTTTATCTGACCTTGCTCACATGCCTCATGGCTATTTGCAGTTCTTCCTGTAAACCATACCAAGCTTTGTACTCAGGAATGTCTCTCATGATGGGGCTTCCTAAGTTATCCATACAAGCAAAGACTTGATACTTCACAGCACAGTTCTGGCTGGAAATAATTTAGGAAGCAAATGCCCTGAAATTCCCAGCAAAGACATGAGAATGCCCAGTGAGTGGGAATGAACTTTTGCTGCCTCTTCCCATTCCATCTCAGCTGCTCCACTGCACTTCTCAGACTGAAGTGGGAGTGCTGACAGAATAATTCTCAGATGGAAACAGAAGTCGTCCCAGTCAGGGCTCTTCTCAGATCTTGGCAGGCCGAAGGCTATTTTAAATGTGCTGATTATCAGGCATGTGGAGGCCGCCACAGGCTATGCACTACAGACTGGAGAAAGAGAAAACCCTCCTTCAATAAATTTTGGACCCAGCTCTCCCTTCAAACTCTGACAGACATCGCTTGCAAGTGCCAAGAGTATAAGAACAGGGCACAAACTTAGAAATAGCCTCCATGGTATCCAGCCTCCAGCAACATGTGTCTTGAGAAATTCTCAAGCTAGAACTGGTATATTTATGTTTAAATGCCTTTGACAGATCTGCTGGCATAATATTGTCTAATTGCTTTTGGAACCAAACACATCCAACAGCAGTAAGTTCCTCAAGTCAACCAAACACTGTATGAAAAAGTCCTTACCTGTTCTGCATTCATCACCTGGCAGTTCATGTGGTTGTCCTACAGCTTTTGTACTGTGAGAAACTGAGGCAATCCAACATTCCTGACATTCCTGACTCACATCTCCATGTTGTCTGTGACTGCCAAAAGGCTACACGTGCACCCAGCCCTTCCCTCTGCCCAGCTACTCCTATCTATAACAGCATCAGCCACAGTTGCAGGAACAGGTTCTCTGGGAGACACTGAGCTCAGTGTCTGCTGCAGAGGATTAAGGACATTAGTTTCTAGCTGAAAGCATGTACTCATGCAGGACTGTAGAATCACAGAACTGGGAGAGACTTGAAAAGACCACACGGATGACAGCAGAACAGCTCGTACCCACGTCACCCCAGACAAACATTTCATCATTTAACAAACCTGAATCTCCTGTGACTAAAGCCTATTACTTCTTACCCTGCAGAAAAGAGATATTCCCTGCCTCGTTCCAGCAGCCATTCACACATTTGCAAAATGTTGTTAAATATCCTTACCCATCTCTTTTAAACCAAAGAACTCCAATTCAGGAAATATTCGCCTGAGATTTTATTTTGACCTCCATCACTCCGACTGCACTCAGATCAAATTGCCCAGTCGATCCCCATCTTTCAACTGTAGCTCCCAAAATCTGAACTATACTCCAGCTGAGACTATACTTAGTGTAAAGGAGATAGATCATTTCACGGGTTTCACAAGTGGTATGCTTTGGTTTTGCATTGCAAGATGGCTTTGCCTTTTGAAGCAACACAGCATTTGGGACTTAATTTCACCTTCTGGACCACAATAAACCCCAGATCTTCTCTTTGTAGGCCTATTTGCATTTGTGCAGTTGATTAGCTTTGAAGTGAAATACATTGCATTTATCCATTTATTTCAGTATCTCCAGTTTGTCAACATCATTTTGGCTACCAAATGCATCTTCGCTCTTTCCTGCCCCCTGAAAAAATCAGATCAGGACTGAACAGTAGCTGTAACAAAATACATGAGGATGAAAAAACTTTCAAATTCTAAAAGAGTATTTTTTAAATTGAGCTATGAATCAAGGTCTGAACTACCTTCAAAATAGTTCCTTTTAATATCACAGGTGCAGCTCATCTCTAATGAGGTTTCACAGAATAATTAAACCCAGACAGCTTGGGCAAACATCCAAATCTTCAGTTATTCACCTTATCTAAAAACTCTGGCAAACAGTTGGAAGTGTTGTAATTCCTAACACAAAAGAGCACATAATATCTGAGACCACTGACTGAATATTTGAGATACCTCTCATTGCTTTATCCACAGTAGGCAAAAATAGTGCTAAATAAAGTGCTGCAGTCAGAAAATACTTTCTTATGTTCCTGTTATTTGAGGCAGCTCTGCTATTGGTACAATTATACCAACAGTTTTGCCGTGTCACTCTTTTAAAGTACCCATTCAACTATTTTTGTGCAGTCCTGATGGCTAACCTAGACCCTGCAACATATTTCTAACTCTTACTGAACCTCCCAAAAGGGGGGCATACAGTGAGGCCAGCACACAGAACACGGGTAGCCAGGAATAAAGCATTTTTTCTCGTCCTCAGTCTTCATACAACTCTTGGAATATACTTTTAACCATCCCCAGTCCATTTTCACCCTCTTCAAAAGGGTTTTATTGACAAGAATACAAAACTGTTTCAGAAGTGGAATGGACCTCCCAAGAATGGTGCACTGCCCTTTCATTTGGGCAGCTCTGAAGGGGCAAAGATGGCGTTAGCATTTACATTTGTGATAAACAGATTTTATTCCTATGATACCTCTTTTATAAAGTCATCCTCATTATACAGACTGGGAACTGAAAAGCAATAAGATCAGGGGCCTGAATTCCATCAGCAAGTCTGCAACAGAATCTAGGTCCTGCACCCAAGCCCAGTGCCTTCCAGACTAAGACGTGTCAAGGAAAATAAAACAAGACAGATTTTTTAACTCCTTATGCTTGCTAATCACCCTATAACTGAACCTAACACCTCACTAACTTAGCTTACAGCATGGAGCTACTTTGACTTACTCAGTTTTACTCCCAATCTTAGAGCAATATGCTTCTCACTTTCCAAAGTTGTTATTCCAAGTGAGATTTGCCAAATTCACTTTTTGATCAGCCTCACAATGTGGGAGTGCATGAGAAAACAGTATCCTCTGCTCTGAATATCAGCAATGTTCAGGGAAATAAGCTGTGCCACCACACTAGAAATGAAGAAAATGAGTCACCAATAGCTTTGGCAGCTGGATTGCTAGAGCAGGACCACCAGCCCCCGGCTCCATGCTAAGCTAACAGAAGCCCACCCAGCAGCAGGTGGGCACAGCAGAGCTGCAGGTGCCCATGCCACGTGGAAAGGGCCAGCAGAGCAGAAAGCAGGTGCCTGCCACTGCTCCAGGCACGCTGGGGTAGCAAGAGCAGATACACAGAGGGTCAGGCAAGTGTGTGTGGCTGCACCCCAGGGCCCAGAAAGTGACCAGATGATTGCATTTGAGCGCTGTGGCCGACTGCGAGGTTGCCATGAGTGGATTTGCGTGGTTTTGCCCCAGGCGCTAATGGAACAGAATCTGCACACACGGCTGGCATGGCTACCGCCAGCAGCACGAAATCTAGCAACTCGCTCTGCAAGGGGGATCACACAGTTATTCAACTCACAGGGCACGCCAAAATCTGCAGGAACATCTATTTCTCAAGGTCCTACTAGCAATAGCCTGGAGCAAAACATATTTGAAATGTCTCAGGGACAAAAAAAACCCCAAAACAACAGGGTTTCATTTGCCCCTTTCAAAGCTAAAGTCGGTCACAAAAAGTTTGGTAGTTTTAAAGTAACACTTTCAACACAAAGTCCTGATTGTAAGTACAAAATTCCTTCTCATGAAATTATGCCATGTTTTAAACAGCTGTGAATAATCATTTGAATTCCTTCAAAATGCAATTTAAAGCTGCATAGATCTCATGAAGCCTTAAAGAGATCTATAAGTTAAGCAGCCATGTTTTACACACAGTTTGAAAAAGCACTCTTGCAGAAGGGTTTCAAAGGACTACTATTTATGTATCTAAATTCCCAGGAATTTCCAGGCTGGAAAATTTCTGGAAAAAAAAAAAAAAAACCTGCCATGAAAAATCCAGGACAAACACTCACACAAAACAGCGTTCAGGTGGAATGAGCAGCACGCCCTTCCAATCACAATATATCATCCCAGGTCTCTGGAAGCTCGTAAGGTGTGAAGATACAATTCTCTGTGAAGCTGAACTCGCACGGAACAGACACTTTTTAAAAGTTGCCTTTGGTTGAGTGGCAAATTTTACACGGCTCAGTAGATCTTTAATTATTCACACTCAAGTAACTACACTCCTACTGGAAATCAAAATATGAATGTACAATACCTTGCTGGGAGTGTACAAGCAGCACAGGTCCTTCCCAGAGTATCAGGGGAGCCGGGCTGGGACTCATCTCGGCCAGCTGCTCCCTCCTGGTGTCTGCGCCGCTCTCGCAGCTGGTCTGGCGCAGCCCGGGAGCTGATCCATGATTTCAGGCTCCAGCCATGGAATGCAGCCATTGAAAACCCAGAACTATTTTTACCCCTGAGCAGCCACAGCATTTCTGCCCCATAAAGACTGCTGAAGCTGATGCCTTACCCTGCACACACACCCACCCTGAACCTAACCAGCTAAGGTGCATGGTTCCTGGCATTTAGCGGGGTTTTTAACTGCACAGTTGCTACCAACAGGACAAAGCAGCACAGCCCCTGGCACTATTGTCAGCCCTCAGAAGTCAGACATTTGATCCCAGTTGTCAAAATTAGAAATTTCTCAGAAATGCTTTGCTCCTGGAGATAAGATTAGCTCAGAGCAACCGCTGTCTATGTGGCTTGTCTTGTACACCACCAACCCCAGCCTGCATTAACAAATACGTGCTCACATCTTCAGCTGACAGGCTGCAGACACGTATAAAAATCGTTACGCGTCGAACAAAATCACAATGTGCTTTAAGAAAAATCACAAGGTCAGGCAATCCCAAAAAATGCACAAAACAGACCAAAATGGCTTTTTATGTAGAACATGTAGAAATACGGAATTGTCTTACATTAAAAATTAGCAATAAATCAAAGGCGGACACCTGAACTAACTTTTCAAGGTTATACAGAGAACACGGACCGCATGAAACTTCACAATTCTGCTGTCTTGAGCCTACAGGATTCTACAAGTGTACTTCAGAAATAAAAAATACTGGAGGTATAAATAACAATAAAAACCAACTAATTGTTTTTTTACATAATCAACTATTATCAACACATTATATAATCACTTAAGCAGAGAACAGTCCACAAGTGCATAGTTGGATATACATAAGAGGTCCAAATACCTTAGAACCAGCAGACTCACTCACTTAACTTGCTCATATTTTGCTTTAGACAATGAAAAATAACTGTAGGCATTTCTCAGAAATATGTGGTTGAAACACAAGAGGAACAAGGGAAAACTGACAGGGATACTGACAACAGTCAATTATTAGTACTTAACCTGTGGAAGCACATGAAGGTTGAGATAAGAATCAACAGCATCACACCACAGAAAACGGTCCCTGCCATCTGGAGTTTCACGGACAATATGAAAAATAAGCATATAAAGGGTGAGACTGCCAACTTCATAGGGAGACAGTTATGGTCACCAAAAAGCAGCAAATGCCCTAATCAACCAAGCTTCCTAATGAGTTTTGGGGCAGCAACCCCTCTGTAAGGCCCCTTCAAAAGGCAGCTGCAATGGAAGCTACAGTACACACATACACTTCCAGTAACCTTAATGCTACACGTAACTTAAAGACAAATTTCGTGACCAGATACACCCAAAGCTGGAGCAGCTGGCCATCTGGAGCTATTCCATTTATGAAAAAGTAATGGAATAATTACAGGATTACTTCACATCACTCACAACTGGCTGCCTCCAGCATCACACAGACTGATTCTACAACTCCGAAGGATCTGTCCCTTTTAAGCAAGGCCTTGGTACTGGGAATCCACCCTTTCCTGTTTCATACTCACAGAGAGACTATTGAGAAAGTGTAGGTGGAGAGTGCAAGGAAAACAGAAATTAAGGACACCACTTGGGGAAGAAGAAAGCTACAATTAGAGTGTGTAAAAGAACATGAAACATATCTTTAAGTGGGCCAGATCTGACACCAACGACCTAAAGCTCAGAGAAGGTTTAAGAGGCAATCCAGGCTTGTAACATCCAGAAGGCTGAGCCACTTTAACATAGTGCTGGGGGAAATAAAGCAGAAGAAACACTGTTGCTGTGAATTAATGTCTCTGTGAGAGTTTATTCTCAGCAAACAGCCTTCTGCTATTTCCACAATGAGCTGACTCTCCACAAGTCCCTTTCATTTGCAGTGAGCACCAGAAACTCTATCAGGCACAAAAAGCCAGGAGAGAGTAAGTCTAGCTAACAAAGCCCCTGTGCAAGTAACTTCACAGTTTTTATCACTTTTCACCTAGGAATTAGGAAGTACGTATTTCCTACCTGTTAAATTACTACCAGTTCAAGGACAGTGCCTCAAATTATTGGCTCTCACAAATAAGAGAAAGTGAAAAAGACTGGTAAAAAACCCATTCCTTTTCAGAAGAATATTTAAAGTTCTCTTTTCATACTACCAAATAGAATTCAAAGGGAAGGAAAAACCATACACTAATACAAACCCAAGGCTGTCTGATAATAGCTTCTGCTTTTAATACCTTATTCAGCAAATTTCAAGCTTTTTGAAAACCAGAAGGTGAAGAGTCAAGATAACCTCCACGAATTATTAACCTGGCTGCTTTGGAGACTGCTAACACTAGACAGGAAATTATTCACCATTCTCCCAGCTCAACTCACTGGTTGATAAAGCAGTGTTGAGAGATGGTCAGAGGAGTGTCTAAAACAGGGAGTAGCAATATGAGGCCATCTGTGAGGGCCTCAACATTTGCTGGTTTGTTTCTAAATGAAGAGATCAAAATAGTTATTTAAATGTTTGCCACTTTGAAAGACAAGCTTTTTCCCTTCTGTACTCAATTTTATGCCTGGCTTGGATTCAGTGGTAAAATAGAAAAAGGGAAAAACCCTACATGAAGCACAGAAACAACTTTTCAGTATCAAAAAAGAAATCACAAAAAGTATTGTAGCAGTCTCCATCACAATTACCAAAGAGGATTTAATACATGAGAAAGGAGGATGGAGAAGTTAAAAAAGCAGCAAATTAGGGTGCCAAATTCCAACAGGTTTTAAAGTTTTTGTTCTTCCCAAAAAAACATACTCATCTCACTTTTGAGGATTAGCACTATGCAAGGCATCTTTTATGACATTTTTAGGCATCATGAAGAAATCCTAAATCACTTTTTCATAAAGATCCTATATGCTTATAGGACAAGAACTGTAATGGAACTATCCATCATTGGTGTTAAACAGTCCATGCAACTGAAGACCAACAGAAAAAAGAATCTGAAACCAATTCATCAACTTTATAGTTTCAATTTTCAGGGAGAACATCAAATTATTATAAATAGCAGTTATAATGCAGAAACTCAGAGGCATCTTCAGGTCTTTCTGCTCCTCTTCAAGAAGTACAGCCAGGCTGTGGAGTCAGCTTAAACAGAAAGTGAGAGGAATGAACTGACAGCTGAAATAGCTGCTGCCACTTTGCAGCGCTGCTCTGGTGCAACTGCAGCAGAAGGAGGGGAAAGAAAGATTCCTAAAGAGGAGATGTATTTCTAGCTTAGATCCCAAGCTAAGTGCCTGACAAACCTTTTGCACTCACATGCAGACAGAAACCAAACTCAAAAAGACACCCACAAACATACATTTATTTCCTCTTCTTCAATAGCCTCGAGAGCTACTAATCCTAAAAAGTTATTATTGCTATTCATCCAAAATGCAGAGGCATGAGAAAGACAAGCACCCATGCAGCTACCATGAGCCAGGTTTGCAATCACAGCACAGAACAGTTGCTTCCTTAGGGCTTAATTTGTGTTGATGCCATTGCAGCATCATGCCTGGAACAGAAGTCTTACCCACCTCACAGGGCTGCTTACAGAATCAGCCCCACTTGGGAGGCAGTGGCCTCAAACTGATCCACCTGCACTGATTCAAATCCAGATTGCTCATGTGGAAAAGCTCAAAGTGGGATATTTGTACTTAATCCTGTTCCAAAGGGGAGAACTGAAAGTGTCTCTGAGCCTCTGCTTTGGGCTTGCACTAAGGTAGTCATTTTGCTTGTTGGCTTCTAAGCAGTCAGAACACCCAACTACCCCTGGATGTCTTATTTCTTCTGCTATTTCCTAAGCATTTGCTCTGAGCTACTGCTGAAGAAGGATGCTGTGCTAGTGCTGCTCTGCCTCACAACTGCCTTCCTGCATAATCTCAAAACCTTACGACACAGCAATTTAATCTACATCTGAATGTTCTGCCAAAAAGAGGTACAGCTTTTGAAACTGTATGTGTTTGTAATATTAAAGGCACTCATTTTGGGTACAGAGCGTTGTCCATCAATGAAGTTGGAGGGCATGTGGTGGTGTTGTATATGCTGCTCACAGGAAAGCTTAATTCTATTTGCAACAGAAACACCAAATCCCCTGCAACAATCAAATGTCAAACCAACAACAGAAATTGCCAACATTTTAAATTCAGTACTGCAGACCATCTCCCATGTATTTACCTTTATTTTTGGCTTCTTTTTTTTTATATGCTATTTGTCAGATAATGTGAAACGCATCAAATCAAGAGTTTCTTTCGGAAATTCTCACCGTCTCCTCAAATTCTTTCTTAGATCACAGCTTGTTTTTCCCCCTCTATCATCTCTTTTCTGATCCCCTCTTTTTATGTCACATTCCCATATCAAGAGCTAAAATGCCCGCAAACTCTGTAAAAATATATATACAAATAAGAAATGTCATAGCACCTACAGAACAATGTAATAATTTCTGTGTTACCACATTCATGGAACTTCTAACTCCTTAGAACACAAATTGGGAGGAAATGCAGGACCCAATATAAGTGTAACATGACAGGAACACAAATGTTCAGCTTTGAAACTTTTCTAAATGGAATCACACACATCATTCAACAGAAAATGAATTTTTAAAACCCTCTTCTTCCTCAGGTAACTCGATTTTGAACAGTGCATATTAAAATATTATTTAGCTTGTAACTTCTAGCAGGTGCCTTCCTTAGGATAAAGTCTTCTTTATAAGTAGTAAAAGCTATGCAAAAATATTTTTCAGCACTTCCAGACTTTCCCAAGAGGAAGACTGAGAAAGCAACACACACATTGTTTGAATCTGTGAGTATCAGCCATCGATTCAGTGCAGCATTCCCATGCTTCAACGGTTCCCCAGATAAATCCAGCAGAATATTTCATATTTACCCAAGGCTGCCACACACCTGGGAGTCCTAACCATATCCAGCATGCACAGCAAGAACAGCAGCATTCAGTTAGCCCTGTATTTTTCAGAGCAGGCTAGAAGACTGAAGACAGCTGTTGCTGTATTAGCTGCTGCTTTTTTGTGGGTTCTCAGCTATGCTGCCAAAAACCAGGACAGCCAACACCCTCCATTCTGACCAAAGGGCACCAGAACGGTGCACGATGTTCTTTTCTGTGAAAGCTGAATGATTTATGTACAGTGCAGACACAGGATCAATAACTGAAGCTCTGATCAAAGGAGACAGCCGAGCCTTGATTAATCACAGCAGGTTATCTTTTATGTGATAGATCAAATCTGAAAAGGGCATCTCTCTAAGAGGATAGGTTGGATCCTGCCAGTTCTCAGCAGCACACAATGCAACCTTACAACCCAAGAAAGAAATCTGAGAGGCATATCCAGCATCCAGCAGACTCTGCAGAAGTCTGATCACCTGGAGCTGGGATTCAAGACAGAGTCAGTAGCAGAGAGTTCAGGTGATCAAACAGGAGCTGCTACCTGGTGCCTGGAAAAGAGCAGTTGGTAGGAGAGGCAGATATTGAAAGGAATACCTGATGGCTGTCAGCACTGCCCACAGCCCACACAGTCACAGGGCACGACAGCCTCACCTGGACACACACTACAACTACCAGCAGGGCAGGAGTTTAAATGCTGTTTATTCTGACATGTACATAGGCTCATGCTCATGTCTCCTGACTGTTTACCAACTGCACCAAAGTATTCTTAGAACACCATTTCTCAAAGTGCTCTCCACTGCTTTTTTTTTTTTCCCCCTCAAGTTCACTGGTTCTCAGAGAGTCTCTGTAGGTGTATCTGTTGATTGGTAAAACGTAACAGCCCTCCCCTTAAATTTTTAGACCACCAGTGCTACCAAAACATAAAGACTAAGGTGTTAGTAGCAAACACTATCACCAGCATAGGGATCCCAAAGGCATTATATACCAAGCTTGCTTATAAGCTTTAGAAAAGCCACCGACTATCAGGCAGTAAAGCACACATCCAATTTCTTTAGCTTGTGCAGTCATACACCTTCTCTGCAAAAAAGACATGATTTCTACAGTAATGCAGAAAATATTTTATTAGGACTATTATTATTATTATTTCTTCATAAAAGTAATCTACACAGAAGGCTATGGATTCAGAAAGGCACTTCAGGATATATTTAACTAAGCAACCAAATAGCCTCATCTCATACACAACCCTGCAAAACAAGAG
This sequence comes from Leptocoma aspasia, assembly GCA_013399835.1. Taxonomy (NCBI): domain Eukaryota; kingdom Metazoa; phylum Chordata; class Aves; order Passeriformes; family Nectariniidae; genus Leptocoma; species Leptocoma aspasia. Next base: position 408,564 of record VXAX01003126.1, read on the forward strand.
GTGAGAATTCAGGGAGCTCTCTATTGCTGTCTGATATGGCTGTGCTGCATTCTTATGTCAACAGAGATACCCAGAGATAAACAGCAGGGTATTTCCTGGTACACTAATTGCAAATGGGAATGCTCCTCTAGACCTAGTTGGTTTCTTTAGTATGAGATAAACAAGCAACCTCAATCAAGTATTAGCAGTCCAGTATTTCTGGCGTGTCCTCCATACTCAGCAACATGTTCTCTACACTTACAAAGATCATAGTGCCATGCTGGGGTTTGTGCAGTTCTTGGCTTCAGGATAAATTAATAGTTCTTTTCCCTTTACTTCAGAATACACAAAAATGAGAAGAAGGCAATATTCCTGCAGGTCAGCAAAAGAACTTCCAAACATGCATCTCCTTCCACTTACAATGCCCACTAGGAATCAGTGAAAAAATATTGAGGAGTGTTCAGCCTCTGTTCTGGAGAAACAGAATTGACAATTAATGAAAGCTGGAGCCATCCAGTGTTCAAGTTCCTGCTACAAACTGAAACTGGAGCTACAGAGAGGCAAATGCACTTCCCTACTGTGTGGATTATAAATGAACAGCATTAATCACTTTACTGCTTGGAATAAAATATTTCTGTACATTTTCTCAGCTACTATTGTTCTACCATTATCACGCAGGCTGGTATTTAAATTTTCCCTGAGTTCCTTGGCATCTACAAAGATCTGTCAAATGCAACTTCTGGGCATGCTTCACAGTTCAGCATTAACCCATGCATGCTTGATTCCTTCTAAACACCAGTTTTTCCTAAAAGTAGTAACTTGCATCAACGATGCATCATTATGCTCAGGCTTCAGGAACTGTAGATTGGGCCAGCTCCAGCTGCTTCTGTGGAACACAGGGATGAGGAGGAGTCAGCCTCCTAATACACGGGAGATAATCCCTGTGTATTTACAGGCCATGAGCATTGTTAGGTTCATATAGTGTGCATCACACCAGCAACTGAATTTAGCAATCCACAGCCATAAACTGGTTCAAGTGTTTCTTGAGAGAGTTTGACACATATAAAGATGACAACAAATCAGCACAGCAGCAACGTCAAGGTGGTGAGTAAAAGAATGTGAACGTATTTCATAAACACGGCCTACTTTTTCCTCTCGCACTGATCAAGACTCACTGTCAAGATTTTCTATTAAGCCTTTACGACTCTAAGATCTGAATGTGCTGGAAATAACCCAATGGAATGCATCGGAAAATTGTTACACCATAATAATTTTAACTATGAACATCGTATTTATGACAACCCCACCATTTTCATTATAACTCTGGCAAACATAGAAAGCTTTTTACTCCTCATTTAACAGCTATTTCTGTCAAGGCCAGGACCGCTATTAATACTACAGCATTAGAGCCTCTGGCTGAATTTTAATCAGAAGTAGTCTCTCCTTCATTTGAGGCAGAAGGAAAGTGGTGTGATGTACCAGTTTGGCTGGCTGCTGCTGCAAGAGTACAGAGGGCATCCATCTGCACCCAGAAAAGCAGGACAGGGCATTCAACTCCAGATTTTCTCTCAAAGCAACAGAGTATCTAACCAGGTAAAGGAATCTGGGGAAACCAATACAGCAATCCCTGACTCATGTGATACATTTGCTACAAAAAAAAAGACTAGGTGTCTACCTGAACGTGAGGTGCTGCTGAAGCCCCTGTTGCTGTCTGTCTGTGATTTCCTACATGCACCTGGCCATTTCAACCATGTCTCTCAACCCAGACATCCAGCTGACAACCAGAGCACATAGTTTTAAGGTTTCCAGAGTCTGAGCTTGTTAATTTCAGGAGACACTTTAGTGTGAAGGTTGGCACCTCCAGTATTCCTGCTGGGGATACTGTCCCCTTAAGTGACAATATATGGCTTTAGATCTATGCAGCACACAAAAGATTGCTCCTGCATAGTAAACAAAACTCAAAATTAAATATTTTTAGAGGAAATAAGAAAGCCAGCTGGAACAGCAGTTGTTGATTTCTGCCTAGCTAGAAATTACTGGTGACATTTATGGTTAAGGTGTCAGATGAGTCATCTTTGTTTCAATCTGCCTCTCTTAATCACTTCATTCCCTTTCTCATGTTCTTCAGTGGCTCCTTGTAGCAACCTCATAATAGTACATCCAAGGGTGATGTGCATACACCACTTCAGGCTGCCTAACACACACGTAATGCAATAATGATGGATTCATGAATGGTTTGAATTGGAAGAGACTTTAAAGATCACCTAGTTCCAGCCCCCTGCCACAGGAAGGGACACCTTCCACTAGACCAGGTTGCTCAGAGCTCCATCCAACCTGGCCTTGAACACTGCTGGGGATGGGGCATCCACAGCTTCTCTGGGCAACCTGTTCCAGTGCCTCAGCACCCCCACTCACAGCAAAGAACCTCCTCCTATCTAATCTAAATCCACCCTCTCTTAGTTTGAATCCATTCCTCTTGTAAATAGTCCCTCTACATCTCTCCTGTGGGCTCCCTTCAGGCCCTGGAAGGCCACAACTAGGTCCAGCCCAAAGCCTGCTCTTTTCCAGGCTGACCAATCCAAATTCTCTCAGCCTTTCCTTGTTTGAGAGGTGCTCCATCCCTCTAATCATCTTGGTGGCCCCATCTGGACCTGCTGCAACAGGTCCGTGTCCTGTGCAGGACCCAGAGCTGGATGCAGTGCTCCACATGGGCTCCCAGCAGAGCAGAGCAGAGGGGCAGCATTTCCTCCCTGGATCTGCTGGCCACACTGCTTTGGATGCAGTCCAGAACACTGCTGGCTTTTGGGCTGCAAGTGCACATTGCTGGTCATGTCAGCCTCTGGTCCACCAACAGTAATGCTCCAGGAGAAACAAGTGCTTCTTTAATTTCTGCTAAACTGGTCCAGTTTCTCCAGCTTAAGCAAAATTTAGCTAACAGATTCCTAGTTCCAGCCTACTACTAACTTCACATCCACCTCCAAAAAGAGAACACAAACCTTCTCTAACTCACGGGGGTGCATCAGCTTCTTGCACCACAAACATCACAGCAGCAGGGGCCATCCAGCAGGAACACACGAAGAACCAGCTCCCTCAGCATACAAGCTTCCCACTTCTTTATTCCCACAATAAAAAAAAATCATTGATCAATAGAGAAAAACGGTGAGAGTTCTGCATGAAATACAGCCTGGTATGTAATTAGCAAAGAAAGGGAAAGCATTCAAAACCAAATGTATTCAAATCAGCTCAGCCACCTCCAGCAATGTTCAAGAAAGAGCTACACAGAGCAAGGCCTGGCCTTATTTTCATCATAGATGATTCCAAGGTTCCTCATGCTTCTACAAGTGCAGATTTCTCTTGACAGCCACAAATTCATTTAAAGAATGATGACAATTAGAGAAATGTAATCTGTCACACTGCATAGTTTTATTTTACTCAATAATGCACTGATATATATACACACACAAGAATGTAAAGCATATTTTGACATTTAAGCTATCCTAGCTTGTCTGTGCCACACAGCCCAAGCTGTCAGGAGAAATGTGGGAGTGCTGCAAAGTTTTGAGATAACAACAACTTCTAATTAAATGATGAAGTTGAATTTTTACCAAATTAGCATGCACAGCTTCTCTCACACAAACACAAAAATGAAAAACATTTGGCTAACACTCATTTTTCTGGCCAGCCACTTCCCCAAAGCAACTTTGACTGCTGCAAGCTTTTCCTCTCCAGAACATCAGTCCTTTTTAGAGACTAAAGCACCAGTCTGAGATTCAGATGATTATGATTCAAACCCTGGCTCTGACACATTTAACTAACACTTACTCTGCTTCCAAGCTAATCTGTAAAGTCAGGATAATCCTACTTCTTTTTCTTAAACTTTGTGAATAGCGTAGGCTATTTTGGATACCAGAAATTATCTTTGGCAGCACGTGGTTCTCTGGAGGTCAATTTCACCATCCATAAAGAGTAACTGGCACTTTAGGAAGGTGCCTGGGCTTTTGTGGATGTCTAGTGATGCCCACTCTCCTGACCTGCTAAGATAACCATCATAAGCAGCTGGCCCTAATCTTAAGAATTATCATCACTACTAACCCTACCAAACTTGCATGAAACTTCTGTAGGAGGAAACTGAACCTTTCAAGATACATTCCCCAGGGATACAAGACTGAGGAGGAACATGGTTCCGCAATGTGGATGAGAGACCATGCACTCCAAACACATTCCTTTAACTGGAAGCATGATGTGTCTGATGACAATGTCAAGCAAGGAACATTTAAGAAGGAACATTTGAAGAGCATCAAGATAATCCCATGCCTTTCCAGCTGCAAGAATATAATGGCTGTCTCCCACAGAGAGCATCTTCAGGACCCTGCACAGCTATGGACCTTCCAGTTCCTGCAATGGGAAGGAGATAAATATTGCTAGTTGTGGTCATGAGTGACTATTCATGTCAGCTAACCTCATCTCTGGTAGCAGCTTAGTTAATGGGAGAGGTAAAAACAATCCTTCAGGTTATTTGCTGCATATATATTTCACAAAGGCAGAGAAGACAGAAAAGTTGTTGCTCCCTCCCTTTGCTCCTTCTCTCCTTTCCTTACCTCTTTTGTATCACTTATCTTGAGAACAGCTGGTCACATAAATAAATAAGAGTGAGGTTAAAGCTGGTACAAAAAAGATTGATTTGACCTAGAAATGTTTTGAGAAATACTGTGTAAACAAGATGCCTGTGGAAAGTATGAGGGAAGAACAAAGACATAATGACTTTTTTCCACAGGGACACCTACAAGGAAAACATTTTCTTTGCCTTCCCCATCTTTCCTCTCATTCTGAAAACCATCAATGTGATGCACATCTTGATACTAAAAGGGTGAACAAACAGTACACTTCAGTCCCAAGAGACTGTCAGCATTCAGAAAAAGGAGGAGTCACAACCACAGCAAATGCATGGCTTCTGAGAGACTGATTTCCCTTCATAAAGGAAAAAAGACTTTCTCCAAAGCAATTCCCTCCATGAATTTATACAGACATTGTCAACTTCTGCAGTTTCACCCACATAATAGAGAAGTTTGGTCCCAAGGGATTCTTGTAGGGTGGTTGGGGTTTTTTCAAAGATCTCATTTACTGATACTCCCACCTTATAATGTTACAAAAACAGTTTGGGTTTCAAGCCACGGTACAAGAGAGGCACAGGGATTAGGTTTTAAATGCACCCTTCAGTATTTGTAATAAACTGACTCCTGAATCAGGTGGCTGACAAGGTTTTGGATGCTGGCAGAAACCCCCTAAAGGAATTAAACAGCATTTTAGGAAATTGATCTGTCATTGTTCTGCTGTGTCTAAGGGCACCCTAAGTCCCTGCTCCTTCACTAACTTCCTTGTACTGCAATTTAGCACCTTAACTACTCACATATAAAAGTTTTGTGGGACCACATTATGAACTGGGTCACTTAAAGATCAAAAGGTACTTTTACTTTCTGCCATGTTTCTGACTCTCCATCATTTTGATGCTCAAGTTTCATGGTGCAGCCCCATTTACAGTCCCACTGACACCACACAGAGGGCAGCAAACCCCAGTACAGGGCAGGTGAGTGTTCAGGCTGGCCTCTTTGCCCATACCGGTATTTGTCACAGCTTTTAGAATTCAAAGTTGTCTGAAGCCACCTGAATACGGTGACACTTGTGTAAATCAGGAGTCTTGGTTTAACCTGCAGTGAGTGATTTCATCCTATGGAAACCTTAGGGCATTTTCAGGAGAGGCGATTTGCACCTCACAAACTCTGCAGCCAGAGAAGATAAAACTTAGAAAAGGTCTGGACAGCGATGGCAAGTGTGTCAAGAAATCCCTCCTAGTCACTCTTTAAGCTAGCAGAAAGCAACAAAGCTCTTTTGTCAGCCTTGGGGTGTCCCACTTCAAATTAGCACTCATGAAGAGACAAGCAAAACCAAATACCCATGGAGGGATGGGGTGGGTTTGTTTTTACACTGGCCTTTGTTCCATGCAGCAGTATGGAAGTGCAAGATAAGGGTTGCTGCTACTCAGAGTACACTGCACTGGAAGCACAAGCCAAAGTCCCACTCCTGCTCACAGGTGCTGAGCAGCTCAGCAAGAGCTGAGCACAGTGACTGCACTTGCAGGTGTTTATGGACAGGAAACACTTGCTGTCTGCTTGTCCTCAGGGACAGCCCATTACAGCATTCACTTGGACAAAGTAAAAAGGAACAGAAACACGGGTGCTAATTAGCTGAAACCACTCACATTATACCATCACTCAACAAGCCTCTGTTCCTGTCTGTATCAATGCAGTGCCTCAGCTGGCCCATCTGAACACAGCAAGCTGACTGTATTAAGAGGTGATGAAAATTTTAGTTAACTCTATTCAAAACGTACTTTAAAAAGGAGCATAGCAGCAAAATAAGTGAACTAACTTGTACCAGGGATACTGCAGAAGGGAGTGCAAAGCCGGATGAGGAAAACCAGGGCCCTGTGTCTCCTGGGGCACAGGACAAGCATTCTCTGCTGAGGCACGAACACATGCCTCATACCAGAAAAGCATGGAATAATTCCTGGATGGTTAAGAGCTTCATGAGGCATTTGCAGCAGCTCAGTTTGTCCCATGCAATATTTGATGCATGACATCAGGAAGACACTGCTCTCACCCTGCTTTAGCCCTCAGGATTTCATGCACATGTCCATCATCCCTTCCAAATGCCAGAATAAACAACTTTCAAATGCACCCAGAGTTGGACATACATTGACTCAAACAGATCATGAAAAGTAGTCAAACTTAAAGGGCCAAATTCTTGTTAAAGGTACATTGTAGATCACAGAGTTGCATGATTGGTCCAATGTGACTGTCTCAGTCACAGTTCAGGTCATTAATTTTCTTGTTCAGGGGATCATTCGTTGATGATTGCACGAAAAAAGTCTCCTGCTGTAACCAACTCTGTTTATGAGGCTGATCTTGATCTCAGATCTCCCTTGCAACCTTCTCTCCTTGTACCCTTCCCTTCACAATAAAAATAAACTTCAAATCTGCTTTGGGCCCTCCCATCTTGAAAAACGCATGCCAAAACACATCAGCCACCCTGAGATGACCACTATAATAATTTAGAACACCTTTCCAAAAAAGTCAGTCTATAAACATGTGGTTTATGCTCTTACAGTCAACGAGGAATACTTTTAACAGTAACTCCACAGCCTCTTAGTCAGGCACTTAGTAGTTTTGGCCATGCTTCTGCTGTTGTGCTGTTTCTTTCCACATCTTCAGAGACAGCATTCTCTGCATTCTGGTTCCCTGAGTGCTACCTCAGTGTGTCCTCTGCTGGACTCTCCTCGTGCTTCACACCTCAGTTTCCTTTTGTTGTTTCACTAGCCTTTGTCCTTTCTATTCCTTCTCTTTCCTTTCCACATTTCTTTTCATTTGCAAACACAATTTCAGCTTGCCTGATGACTTCCAGAACACTACACCGTCTGTTCAGTTGGAAATCTCAGCTTCTTTTCTCATATTTTTATGTGTGTGTTTAGCAATTACCACAAACTCAGCATTACTAAAGCAGACATCTTAATTTTCTTCCAAAGACTCTCCTGCCCATTATCTTCTTTCCTTATGACTTCTGAACAATAACCATCTTCCTGTTGCATCAGCCCATAACTTGAATATCATCTTCATCTTGGAGCTTGCTCTTGATTCTTGAATCTTGTATCTCAGCTCTACCTCAGCCTGGCAGATGGTTTCCACACAGTGTCGCTAATAGGCCATCCATAGCATCCTGTCATCTGCAGAGATAAAACTCTCTTGACAGATTCAATCTTGTTCCACAGTTATTTATCCAAAGTACTGCTTTAAAGGCCATTTTCCTAGACCATCCCTTTGGCAATGTTATTACTTTTATGCAAGCCTCTGCTCATTCCCTTCTCTCTTTCACATGAATAATAAGTTACATCCACAGTTCTTAAGTTTTCCACGGTTTACCCATAAGTCTCACCTCTTCTTCAGTATCAAAAGATCAATTCTGTTGCAGCCCCAGGGATTCTATCAGCTCTAGTCCAAAGTTTGAAAATGTTTTATGCCCTGTGGGTGGCTTTAAGCTCCACTGAAGTCTGTGGAATGAGGGGGCCAAGATTTTGTCTTATAAATAATTTCTGAAATCAGTGAAATTATTTGTATTATGTAAAGTTAAGCATGTGCCTCAGGCAAGGTCTGCTTCAGAAATGGTTTGCTGGTATCATTATGCAAGTACAACCCATCTTGGCACAACTGAAGCAGTTAATGCTATCATAGGCACAGCCTATAGCAATGACATTGTCTTTTGTTGGTATAATTTATATTAGTGTGCTGAGTTAAAAAAAGAAGTCAATTATTTCAGCAAAAGCATTTCTGGCAATTGAAATGCAACTGAGTTAAGGCTGCTACTAGCACAGAAAAGTTCTAATAAACAAGCAAGCAAACAAATCACAACAAAACTCAATCCAAGAAACCTTCCTGACATAATCTCATCTAAGCTTTTTTTAGGACTGGGACACGGGTATGAGAAAACCAGCCAAATTACAAAATATAATCCTAACATACTGGTGTATGATATGTATGTGGTTACACAGACTTTAATCTAAAAAATACAGTTTTTCTTGAAAAGTATGGACTTCTACTGCTCAATTTGAAAAATTGACAGCCCAAGAGAAAAAAACATTAAGCTTCGGTGTAGAATGAGATTCTTCCCACTATTGCAGAAACACATGTAAATCAGGACATTAAAAGATACATCTGGGATTAAAGGACTGCTTAGACATGACATCACTGCTTGGCTTCTCCAGGGACTTTCTGGAAGAGTGATGATATCACTTAATGCTTATTGCCAGAATTACTCTTACAGATACAGACAGCACCAGCAATGGCAGAGATGTAATGATGATCTAGAAGTGTCTAATCCATCAGCCAGACACCAGCAGCAGATCTCCACAATGCTAATGATATGCAAAGGAGTCACAGTGATTTTATAGTGCTCTAATGCTCAAAGTTTTAAATACAAAACAGTGTTATTGATGGACCAAAAATACCAAACTTCATGCTCACACTGAAAGTTTAGCTCTGGGTTGGTAAGCAGGAGCATTATGCTTGTTTCCATCGTGTTATACTTATTTTACAGCTCTGCATTGTTACTGATTGCATTAGAATTATGTTAGTATAAACTTTTATAACACACTAAAAGGATGGGAATATATTTCTTTTTTCCTGGCTAAACTAAGAAATCATTGGGAGACATTTTTGCAGCTGCTTTTAAAAATCAGAGCTCCTGTTTAAAAGCACTTCCTCTGCCTACTGAAATTTTCAGTCTGCACATAAACCAGCGTAGTTGTTGAACTTGGAAGAAACATTTTGTATCGTTATGTACAAGCAGTGGGAGGGGCAGGGAAGCTACAGAATCATGAGGTACCTCTCTGGAACAAGAAGCATTGCTGGTACACCCTTCAAAGGAGCCGAAATGTGATGTGAGACAATAATATAACTAACTGTAGATCAGCATCTCCTAAACAGAACTCAGGAAACAGATGTTGCTGATAGCAGATTCACAGCATTTGATGCTTTTTAATGAACGTGGGGCATGAGTGGAAAGGCATGTGTGTATTTCTATAGCCCTGTTTTTTGGGGGGGACTTTGCAGTTATTTACAGTCTAGTATTTATCCTATTCCTACACAGAAGCTCTACTTAATGTTAAAGCTGTTTTGTTCTACTTTAATAGCAATTTTTACGTTCCCTGAAAGCCTGGCAAATACACATTTATGTTCACTTATATGCATATCTGTTTCTTACCTACATTAATGGAAAGTTATCTCTTCTTCCATAATTCATTGCAAATATTCAAAGCCTCAACAATTACTATTCAGCCCTTCAGCCCAATACACACAAAAGGAGGGTACTCCAACCCACAGGAGTCTAGGAATAACACTGTACACTTTATGGAGGACAATCTTTCACAGCAGCAATTCACAAAGCTTTACAAAAGCCATGAAGTTCCACAGCTCTGCGTATTAACATTTTAAGACAGAAGAAAGGAGTTACAAATGACTCAAGGGAACAAGCCCGAGCTCTCAGCTTCTCAAGCAATGGATCAGACCAGCTCCTAGAAATGATTAGCTCCATTTATTCTGCAAATCCCAATGCTGCTGCACGTTAGAAAATCAAGAGGGATTTGTGCGGCCTTGTGGACCATACACATTTTTAAGCCTCATGAAATTAAAGAACCTCCTTTATTTTACTGCAATTGCTTCATGCCTGCATAAAAACCCTATTACTGAACATGCCTGTTTCTGGATTGGAAGTACCCTAACAGCTGTAGACTGACAGTCTTCCACCAGAATGTATGCTTAGGGCAGAAACCATGAGACAAATATCCCAGCAGAGGCTTCCTTGTACAAACACATACCTCCCATTCAGCACAATGAGCTTATTCCTTTCCTAACTTTCATCCACACTTGCCAAAAATCATCCCATCACACCCTTTTGTTGTGGTTATTCAAAGCCATACTCTGAAACTGCCCCTTTTGCTCAGATTTCTCTTCTTAGGGTGGATAACAAGAGCACTGCTCTTTACTCCCAAATCCAGCACCCTCCAGGCGCTAACAGGAGGAAAATTTTGAAACACACATCCCAGGGGACATCACCAGGGAGGACAGCTTGACTAATTACAGTGATTAGACTAATGGGAGAAGATTATCTCATTGAAACAACAGGACATTTGTCACATCCTACCCACTGGGAAAGGCTCACTTCCTATCCCCAGGGTTGCTATTTAGCTGCCCTACAGAGCCTGTGCCTTGGCACTTGTGCCTGCAAGTGTTCCTGCAGCTGCTCCCTGGGCAGAGGGCACAGCAGAATCCCTGTGAGGCCTGGCTGCTGCAAGCCAGGCTGTGGAGAAGGTCACAGCCTCCAGCTGTGTCACCTGCAGTGAGGTGCTGAGCCCAGCATCTCCCCTGAAACTCCATGGAAGCCCCTGCAGGATAGAGCACAGTGCTACCACAAGGAATTAAGCAGATTTGCTTCTTCTGCCACACACCTCCCTGTACATTCCCTGTAGGTACCCATCTTCCTGGCTCCTCTTGGGTGGCCTTGCTGCTTCCAAATGTTTCTTCTCCTCCAGGCAGCTCAGCTTTTCCTATTTCTGCCTGAGCCCAGCCCTGCAAGAAACCTTCTCAATTTAAGGGCTTCCCAAAACATCCACTCTCTGTCCACTTCCTTTTCCTCTTTTCCACCATCTTGCTCCAATCCTAACTTCTTCCTTCAGTGTGCCTGAATCTCTGTGAATCTCTGACTTTTCCCAGTTGCTCAGCCTGTCATGGGCTATCTCATGCTCACCTTTGAAGTCATGCAATGGCTAAATGAAACATCTAGATCTGCCATCTCCTGCTGCCCTCTGGCACTTCAAATTAATAGGAGAAATGCATGTTTAGTATCTGCAAGCTCCCAAAAGGCAGTAAAGCAATTGTTTTCAAATCAAAGCAGCTCACTCTGACAAGCTGCATCTCCCCATTCAGCCACCTTTATTCTTACTGTGAATATATGGATATGCTGTGTCCACATCCAGGTCCTTCTGTGATTTTCCCTCTTTCCTTTATGAATCTCAGCTTTCTGCTGGTTTATCATTTCCCTGATAAAAATGACATATCCAGTGTGCCCCAATGGGGAGGTTCCCATCCCACTGCATGACACTGCTCACAGCTTCTATCTCCACAGGCCCATCCTTTGATGCAAGTCTGACACCTGCTTTCAGCACATCACTGCACTTACTGAGTCTCATCCTATTTTTATAACAAATGCAAGTGCAACAGCCACAGAAGGGTTTTATGACTTTCCTTTGTAGTCTCACTTTAGCAGCATGCTAACTTTGTATGTTTACACTGCTTATTTTCTTCCAACACAGCATAAAGAGTAAAATTATACATTCCCAGAGGGGCCTTCTTTTGCTTATTACTTCCCTCTTTTAATGCATTTATTAGAGCTTCTGAATTAACAGTGGCAGATGCAGGCAAAGAAAGAAGATTTTAATTTTGCAAATAATAATGGATTACAATACATTAACATTACTGTAAAACCTACAAAGTGGAAGCACTCAAGGGATGTAGGAGCAATTAATGTACTTAGTTTATTTACCTAACTCTGGCACTGCTTGGGCATTCAGAAGCAACTCAAATTCTGTTTACACAGGCAGAGCCATAATGCTTCTTCACACACAAATAGCCTGTTCAGGATTCAGGGGATATCAGCTGCTTCAGGCAAAGGAAAATATGAAAATGTAGACTGAAATAGCAACTTTAAACACATCTCTAAAACTTTAAAAACAGATTGCCTGCATTAAAAGAGTGGGCAGGGATAAGATATTAGTATAGTTATGGTATAAAATAGTTTTCAACTCTCAAGAGCTCCATATTTGTGGTATTCTCAGAGATACTCTGTACCAGTTACAAATAATCACTGTTTATTATATGCTTTTATCATTCTAAAATAAGATTTTTTCAGGAACAAATAAACTAAAGGTAGACATAGATGTCCACTCAAGTTAAAACAGAGATATATAACAGAGTCACTAATTTCAAAGAAAAAAAAATACAAAGACTTAGAACCAAGGCAACCATTAGGGTTGGGAAAAATTAGCAAATGCCTCATTTAAATGCAATGTCAACATGTAACTCACAGAGCTGCCTCCTGCACATCTGCAAAACTGATGCAAAAACCCAAATTTATGCACTTTGACCAAAATCACAGCCTGTGCATTGGAAACAAAACTACCCAGCCCACTGAGTGTCCAGCTCTGGCTTAAGGAGCAATCACCATTGGAAAGACAAGGCAACTTTGCAACTCCAAAAATTAAGCTATTCCAAAATATGAGATTCACATGCATGTGGAATTCATCATGTCCAAATGAAGGCAACAAAGAAGCTGAGGATTTAGATCCCTTAGCTGCAATTGAAATGGGTTCAGCTAAAGTCAGACAGAGGGCCTCAGCCATAGCTGAAGGGATGAAGATGCCATCCCACATGAGCAAACTCCACCCTGGGAACTGATTTCTAACAAAACTCCAAAACTTCAGTCAGTAAAAATAAATTAGCAACAAAAATCAAGCCTCTCCAGCAGTGGAAAATGGCAACACAACTCCAACTTGTGACCAGAGAGATACATGGCTTGATGGATGTATTAAGGAATGCAGTTGATCCAAGAAAATGGTGTATTCTGGCAAAATGGCCAAGTGAAAAAATGCCAAGGTACTGCAGAAACTTCCAGCAGCTGCAGTCACCAGCAGCACCTTCTTCTAGTTACCACTAGGCACAGTAATTCCAGCAGCAACCACACTGGAGGAAAACCAGGCAAAATCACTCTTCAATGGCAACGTTCACCCTGAGCGCTGGGCAGGAAGCCAGGAGGGGACACAGCCGGGACAGACGAGCCCAAGTGACCCAAGGGACATCCCCCAGCCCATGGTGCCGTGGTCAGCAATAAAGCTCAGGGAAAGGAGGAATGAGGAGGGCTGCTTGCTGTTACAGCATTTGCCCTCCCAAGTAAGCACTTTGCCTGCCTGCAGGAAGGGACTAAATATCTGCCTGCTGATGGGAAGGAGCCCCTGGTTTCTCTGCTTGCACACAAAATTTTGCTTCACTCAAACTGATCTTTTCTCACTTTTGCTCTCCCAATTCTCTCTCCCATCCCACTGGAGAGGGGCTGCAGGCAGTGAGCAGTTGGCCAGTGGGTGTTCAGTTGCTGGCCAGGTCAATCTAGCACACATTCCCACTGTGTAACATACATAACTGGACTTCGGTGAACAAATTAAGCTTAATTAATGGATTCTCTCTTGTGATAAAGGATCATGGACACACACACACATGTATTTAAAATATTCTCATTAATCTGCTCATTTTTTCCATCTGCTTTCCTTACTGTGAATGTTGCATCTGTTTTACTTCCAACTATGAGCTGACGGGTTTTAATACTATACACCTGGTTCATATTGACTGATTTTCATTGCTTGATGCTACTGTGAAACTATGAAATCTCCTTTATTTCTGTGCTTAGTGCTTATATAGAGCTATCTGGAAATTGCTTTATTTTAAAATCTCTTTTCTGTTATTCTATTTTCTATTCAGAGGCTGCGCTGCATAGCTTGAGATGAAATTACAAAACAGAAAAGTCTCCAATTTTTCAGCTTAATCAATAAAATGATAATAAATCCAAACATTTGTTTTAGGCAAAGGAATAAGGAAATCTTATCTATTTCCCAGCTTGGCAGATCTTATCACTACTCCTCACTATCTCAAAGCAAATTTTCCCACTGGTCTTAAACTTGCTCCTGCAATTCTAACAGGATACAACTTTCCCTTTGCCTTTTACAGAAGTGCCTTAAATGTACAATTTTCAGAAACTAGTACAGCAGTAATAGATCTCTCCATTCTTCAAGAACAGTTTCAAACACTTTGCAGAGTTCAACTTTCAAAAGTGCTACTTCCTTTTCCCTTAGCAAACTGGGTCTCATTAAAAAGATTCAGGCAAAGTGCCAAAATAGCTTAAAAAAAAACCTCATCTCTGAGGCCCTCAATGACATTTAAGTTTGTTATTTCCATAAAACATCTACCTGCACCTTTACATACTGCATAAAGTATCTTCATAAATCTGATCATAAGTGACTTTGGAAATCCATCATTAACATTTATAATTCATATATCTCATTCAAAACTTTTATCCAGGGAGAATGTTTTCATTATTTTAAACTGTCTTTACAATGACGGACCCATGGCAGCCTCAGACTGAAATTTTATTTCCAACCAATATTTTACTCCTGTAAAAGGTGCCTGAAAATTATCTCAGCCAAGCTGCTCATTAGAACTCAGCTCCTGTATCGTAACAGGGTTTAACAAAGAAGAACTGAACCTGTGGTTCAGTTTAATACCAAAATTTAAAAAAAAAAAAAAAAAAACCCGAAACTGAATAAATCAGATTTAATGGTAACACTGTGCACACTACCTTATACAAAAATATTGAACAGCCTGACCAGACATCCTACTGCATTTATAGAGCCATGTAAGAAAACCAGGGAATGCCATAAATTAAAGCAGCAATATTAGTAGTCAGCTGGATGTAACTTGCGATCCATTAATGGGTTTAACCTCCCTAAGATCAGCAGATGAGAGTCAGAAGTGGCTCCAAAAAATCATTCCACTATTAGTTACTGGTGGTATTTTTGTCATTTGCCTGTTCTGACACGGGCACCATGTCTTGGCTATGATGATATTCTGGCACATCCATTTGCAGTTTCCCCTGTTCCTGACAATGCTCTGCCATCTCTGAGTGGATGCTGAGGCAGAATGCAAGACCAGGATGATCTCATCCCTCTGTAGAGCAATCAGCTCTGCAACTCCAGTAACAAAACTGCTGAAGTGTTAAGCCAATTCCATGATCTTCTATTAGCCTAATGCAAGTTCTTGTAATGACCTGATTCACACAAACCACCTCACTCCTTGCTGAAGAACAGGGAGACTTCTTCCCAAGGAAAACAAATTTTGGGTTGTTCATCATCTGTCGATGTACAGGTGCCATGGTTTAACCCCAGCTGGCAACCGTGTCCCCCACAGCTGCCTGTCACTCCCAGCCCCCCACTACCCTGATGGAACTGGGAAGAGAAGCAGGAAAAAAATAAAACTCCTGGGTTGAGAGAAGACCATTTCAATCACTGAAAGAAAGCAAAATATAATAATCATACGAATGCCAATAATAATAGCAATTGTAATGGAAAGGAGAAAGAGAGGAATTAAAAGCCCCACAAAACAGAAATGATAGGTAGCACATCATCCCCCACTGACTGATGCCCAGCCTGTCCCTCAGCAGTGCTCAGTGGCTCCAAGCCAACTCCCCCCAGGGTATATCCTGAGCCTGACATCCTGTGGTATGGAACATCCCTCTGGCCAGTTTGGATCAGCTGTCCTGGCCATGCTCCTTCCCAGCTTCTTGTTCACCTCCTCGCTGGCAGAGTGTGGGAAACTGAAAAGTCCTTCATTTAGAGGAAGCACTACACAGCAACAACTAAAATATCAGTGTTATCACCATTCTTCTCATACTAAACCCAAAACACAGCACTGTACCAGGTACCATAAGGAACAGTAACTATTGCAGCTAAAAGCAGGACAATGGGCAAAAAAGAATAAAGGCATTCAGCAGTATTTCCCTCGGTCCTAATGTAAGAAGGGGCTGAAGAGTGAAGACATGCTCTGCAATAGTCATCCATGCAAGTCACTGAGGAGTGCCACAGTAATCCTTCCTCACTAAAATATTCTTGCAGTTGCCCCTGTGTTGAAAGCTTTCAGTCTTGTGATTTTTTTTTTCAAGAGTAAAACCAGAAGGACAAAATATTTGGGCAGGACATAAATATATTTTGGATGAAAATTAAAGACATCCCTTGGAATCAAGAAGAGCGAAGAGCTTTCCAGCAGATATCTTAGGATAGCTGATGAAAAAAAAAAAAAAAAGTTTCTGCTGAAAATTCCCCTTTTTTACATATTCTTAAGGTTTTATCATTCTCCCATAGGAGATGACCAAATGCTGCTGACTTCTGTGGAGGAAGACCAAAGGTTGCAGCTGTTCAGATGGTTGCACTTTGCTCCCTAGGAATATGAAACTGTCTCTCTCTTGAGAAAAGGTACATTCAAAATGAATAATCAGAAGAGCCAAAGTCCTGATATTTTCCCATAACAATTAAATACAGTGAAAACACAGCACAGTGTTATGTATTACACACACAGAGCCTGACATTTTCATTGCTAGTGTCATCTACAGCTTAAGACTTTTTTCTCCATAAATCAAGAAGGGTATTTTTTTATCCCTTCAGAAAGAAGTCTAAAGGTTATATTTCACAAAACAATGTCACAGTTGTCACACACTAACCACAACCATTTAATAAAAAAGAAAAGATTTTGTGGTCCACAAGCAAAGATCCAATCCTGAGCCACGTGTTTCTCCCAATTTCTGACCACCTTAACAGTTTCAAAACCCAAGCAGGGTAAGCCCCCTGTCATCTAACTTCTGATGTCCAGCCTGTGCTTTCCCACACTATTCCCTGTGTTCCTGTTAGCACTGAGAAACAAACACCTCTCAGATCTACCTGTTCTTGATACTGCCTGTAAGAGCAGAGAGATAACACCTGGAGGATACAGAACAGACTATTTGAGTTGGAAAGGAGCTACAACAACCATCTGATCCACCTGCCTGACCAGGTGAAAGCATGCTGCTAAAGGCGTTGTCCAAACACCTCTCACACACTGGCAGCTGTGGGGCACTGACCACCTTCCTGGAAGCCTGCTGCAGTGTTTGACCATCCTCTCAGTTAAGAAATGCTCCCCAGTGTTCTGTCTAAGCCTCCTCTGGTGTAGCTTTGAACTATTCCCATGCATCCTACCATGGGATATGAGGGAGAAGCACTTCCCTCTCCACTTCCCCTTCTCAGGAAGCTGCAGAGAGCAACAGGGTGACCCCTCAGCCTCCTTTTCTCCGAATTAGAAAATCACAAAGTCCTCAGCTGCTCCCGTAGGACATTGCTTCCAGCCCTTTTACCAGGTTTCTTATCCTCTGGATCCATTCAAGGATCCTTCTCACACTGTGGGGCCCAGAACTGCATGCTGTATTCAAGGTGAGGCAGCCTCAACACTGAATACAGAGGGATGATCACTCTTTTTGACGGGCTGCTTTTGCTGTGTTTGATGCGCCCCAGGATGGAATTTGACCTCTGGGCTGTCAGAGCACACTGCTGACTTCTGCTGAGCTGCTGCCAACAGCACCCCCAGATCCCTGCTGCTCTCCAGCCACTCTTCTCCCAATTTATATTTGTGCTCGGCATTCCTCAATCCCAGGTGCAGCATCCAGCTAAATTTCACCCAATTTCATTCCACTAATGACAGCCCAATGCTCCAATCTATCTATATCCCTCTTGCAAGGCCTCCTGTCCCTCCAGAGAGCTAACAGCACCTCCCACTGTGCTATTGTCAGTGAATTTGCTAATGGTACAGTGAAATCCTGCATTCAGATCAGTGATAAATAAACTGAACAAGCCTAGAGCTGAACCCTGAGGAACACTGCTGGTGAATGGCTGCCAGCCAGATGAAGCCCACAACTCTCTGAGCTCTACCCTTCAGCCAGTTCTTCACCCAGCACAACATGAACCTCCTCATCCCACAGTTGGTCAGCTTGTCCAGAAGGATCCTATGAAGGTATCAATATCAAATGTCTTAGTAAAATCCAGAAAAATTACACATCCCTTGCCTTTCCTTCATCCATCAGGCAGGCAACCTTACCATACAAAGAGATTAAATCAGTTAAACAGGACTTTCCCTCTGTGAAACCATGGTCACTGTACCTCACGACTGCATTATTCTTTAAGTGCCTTTCAACACCACCCAGTGTCATTCTCTCCATAGACCAACTAACCCTAACTAACTAATTAACTAACTTTTTCTTCCAGAAAAAGGTTGGATTAGCAGGTGTGTAGTCACCCAGGTTTTTCCTTCTGCCCTTTCTGTAGATTGAAATAGTAAAGCAAATTAAAGCCCATATATCATAATCTGATCTCAACATTGAATTTGCTGGGGTGCAATCCCTATCAGAAGGAAGACCTAAGTGGCAGCATACAGGATTGGAGTCTCACTTTTTACCCAGATCTATTTCACAAAGGGTCTTTTATATCCATATTTTAAGCCCTGTTTCACTTTCTCAGTGCCACCTGCACCCACAGTGATACTGTATTTAAATTTCCAACTTGCAAGACAGGGCTTGAAAATCACCTTCCTCCATAGTGAGAAGGAGGTTTTTTCCTGCTGGAAACAGAGGAATGTATCAAAATCAAAGTATAATCTAAATTTCCACTGAATAACACATTTTTTCCCCTTGGATTTGTCAGCTTTGTTTTGACTTTGTAATTAAAAGCTAATCTTGTAAAATGTAATTTTTAAAGCATTATTGTAATTTGAAATAATGAAAGATAGAACTGTTAAGGTTGAAAAAGACCTCCAAGATCATCAAGTGCAACCTTTGACCTAATAACAGCCAGAGAGGGACTCTTTGTCAGGAACTGTGGTGACAGGACAAGGAATAATAATAAAATAATTTCAAAATTGAAAGATGGAAAATTTAGGTTAGGTATTAGAAGGAATTTTTTACCACGAGGGTGGTGAGACTCTGGAACAGATTGATTAGGGAGCTTATGGATGCCCCAACCCTGGAAGTGTTCAAAGCCAGGCTGGACAAGGCCTTGAGCAACCTGATCTAGTGGGAGGTGTTCCTGTCCATGACAGGGGGCTGGGACCACATGATCTTTAAGGTCCTTTCCAACTCCACAACATTCTCTGCTTCTATGTCAAATATTCTATGATTCTATGGCAACTAAACCACAGCACTGAGTGCTGCCTCCAGCCATTCCTTGAACACTCCAGGAATGCTGACTCCATCACTTCTCTGGAGCCCACACCAATGCCTGGCCACCCCCTCAGTGAAGAAATTCTTCCTGATGTCCCACCTTAACCTGTCCTGGCAGAGCTTGAGGCCATTCCCTCTCATCTGGTCACTGATTGCCTGGGAGAAGAGGCCAACCCCAACCTGACTATAAGCCCCTTCCAGGTTCCATGCCTTTCTTACACGTGGGGATATCCCCAGGAAACACAGATGTCATTGTCCTTGGTGGAGCTATGCAGTGGCAAATCTGCAGATTTGTAGGTAAACCTCTCATTTTGTTGTAGAAATCTGATCTTCAAGGAACGTCACAGGCAGAATTAGCACGCATCAATTTTTTGAGGCAGATTGTGACTGTTCACTCAGCTTCAGCTCATGGTTTAACACATTGTTCACTCCCAGGCCTGGCACATGCTGGCAGCAGCACCACTGGGCCAAAGCAAGAGCAACAGGTCCAAGGGGCACAGGGGGCAGGGAGAGAAAGGGGCCATTCTGCAGCTTTTCTTACCCTCAGTGTGCTATCCCTGCAGCTCTCACCTCTCCTGTGCCTGCAAAGCACATCCCTGGCAGGTCCTTCAAAATCCTCCAACTGGCAGAGACAGCACAGAGCCAGCTTCCAAGCTGGGAAGTATAAAGGTGTCAGCTTAACCAAACTGACACAGATCTAACACAGCAGCAGGACAGCTGAGGCTTTAAAAACAAAACAACAACAAAAAAAATCCCACCTGGTATCATGTTTGTTTGACCACTATTTCTGCCTGTTCTAGCTCAACAATTTAATCAACCTTTCTGAACTTGTGGTCTTTAATTCTAATCCTCAAAGCACTACATGAAGACTAAAAGACAGAATAGCTTATCTCAATACATTATATCTTTCTCAACAGTGATCACTTTTCATTTTCTCAAACTAAGCTGGAAACCCCTTCAAACAGGATCAGCATTTGAAGTAAATCATGCTATAAAATATAGAAAGAAGTTTTCCCATGGAAAGAGGAAAGCAATCAATTAAAATTCATTACTCTACACATCTTCAAGATATTTGTTTCAACATCTAGATTGTATGGAAGTCCTCCCTGTAGCAAAGTCACCTTTATGGATGCCATTGTTTTACTTTAGGAGATAAAAGCAACCTTGCCATACAAAGGCTACTCGTCTGCATCATTCAAATATGTGTATATGATTTTTGGGCTCCACTGACACCTCAAGCCTCAGAGAGTCTGGTGTTCATTTTGTTCAAAGTCAATGCCACGTGTGTGACAGTTGGTAAATTGAGTGTCTGGTTTCCTGGGCAGGATTCCTCCCTTGTTATCTTTCAGTACCCTGGAAAAGATTGCTTTCAAAATGGAACTTGCCAAGTCAACCGCTTCCCTCCTGAGCAATCTCTAGATTGTGCGCCTTCTGAGTCGAGGTGCTGTCATTCTTTCCTTCATTTAGGGCACCTTGAGAGTAGATGCAATGAAATAAAACCCTGGCAGCCCACTGGCAGTGATGATGGTAACTCATAATGCAATGGAACTGTGTAAGCATTCGGTGTGCACACATCCAGCCATGCATTTAAACACACGCCTCTGGCTATATGCCTACAAACACCTGGGGCTGTCATTGCCACTTGCAGACTGGTGTTACCAAATCTCAAATGAAATCAGAAAAGCAGATGAAGCACAGCAAAGACCAGGCAGTGAGTTAACTGCATGGCATTTCTGTTGCCAAGCCAAAGATTTAAGATTTACACAGCAGGTTCTGCACATCCAGAATACTGAGCAATACTGAACGGGCAAATCAAGAGCTGGCACCTGCTGGTACTTTGTAGCATTCAAGCCTACAGGCACATTCATAAAGTGAAGTACCTGGGTTTGTGCTCTGTTAGGGAAGCACAAGTTTAAACAACAGTTTAAGGTTAAGGTATTGCATACACAGCTTCACTGAAACCCAGATCTGAAGCCAAAGGAATTTCAAATTGTCTACAGACTGAGCAACACTACCTTAAGTGAGCAGTTAGCTTGTGGAGGGTACTCAAGAGACTGACAAAACCTGTAGGAAGCTTTTCATTTACTCCTTCAGGGAACCTGACTATGCCCAAATGGCTCATCACACCAACTGTAGGTGGACAGGGATGAACAGGAGATTGACCCTGGGAGGAAACCAAACCCCACTCCAAGCAACAGGTAGGAATAAATACTATAACAGAATACAGCAGCTCTGCAGCTGTGTCCAAGACAAAGAACTAATCAGCCAGAATATACTATCTGGAACTGTATTTCCTTTTATTCTCAGGGCTTTCCCAAGAGGAAGTTAACACTGGACAGGAGACAAGTATTTGCAAGGAAACCTAATGCAACAAGTCATTAAAAATTAGCAAACATAGTTTTCTTGTTAGCAAATTAGACACAACAGCAGAATACTTGCTCCTCACAGTCCCAGCTTGTGAGGTATTTCACGTTGGGGAGGGTTTCAACTGGCTCAGTCATGTCCAAATTCAGGCTTCACCAGGCCTCCTGGAGACATTTACTGCAGAGCATCTTTGTACTTGCTGCATTCTTCACAGCACTAGGAGATGCTGGAGATCTTCTCACTTGGAAAGCAATTCTTCTAAATTGGAAAGAAGGCACAACACCTTCCCATCATGCTGTCATATTGGATTTTGAACTCTTTTTGACACTAGATTGTGTCAAAAAGGAAATAAAAATAAAAACGCAAATTGACAGCTTCTGCAAAGCTTGGGAACTTTGTTTGAACTCAATTAATCTGGTTTAGAAACTATTCTCTAACACCATCTGACATGCAGCAAAGAACAGAGGTTCTGAANAACCATTAGGGGTGTGAGGGACCACTGTACTCAAGGATTCTAAGAAATGAACATTGTGTTTCCACAGTCTGCTTTTCTATAGGAATAGACGTATGTATATATACACATGATAAATACAAATATATTATCAAGAGAGTAGGCTGTCTTACACAAATTTTTGCTCAATGTTTGCTTGATTACAAGTAAGGCTGTAAAGTATCTTGACATTTTTCCAGATGTGATATTGAATTGGTTAAAATATTGGTTTTGTCACAATTAGCTCTGTCACAGATTTCCCATGGAACAGGGAGGCAGACAGACTGCTTGGAGTTCTCTCTGTTCAGAATGACTGATCCTCCTGAGCAGGTTTTCCTGTATCCTTGCACTACTAAATGTATTTCTGCTAACATACATCTAATGATGTGCCCCAAAGATCTTAAAGGAGGTGGTTCAGCAGGAGGTGGCAGCTCCATGGGCTTTGCTGGTTTCTTTGCCCACATGCACTAGCTAAGAGGAGAAGAACTATACCCTCCTATGCATGCTTTATCCTCTCTAACCCAGACACCATAAGAAAACTCTCCCATGCCTGGAGAGACTTATTAGCAGGGATATCTGAAATTAAAGACTCCCTGATAAACAATCTGGCCATCCTCTTCTGTCATTCCCAATAAGAGCTACTGCCCTCCTTGGGCTTTGCTGGCATGCCACCTCATGTTGACCTTGGCAATAAATACTTCTAAAATTACAGAGATTTCCCATTGTATCAGACAATAACATTATTAGTTATGTGTCTGCCAAGGCAAGGGGCAGAGAAGCACTGATCAACCAGTGCATGGTAATGTCTGCGAGGATATTGCAATTTAAGTCCAAAGGCTTGCCAGATTTACATCAAAGGGCATGGCTAACATCTGTCAGCAGAATCTCCATTTTTCTATTCCTTCATATTTGTAACAGAACTAGACAATAGCAAAATTACTCTTACTTAGCAGGACTGTATTATTCAAAGCACTTTGGAGAAGACTCTTTATACCCATAGAAAGCTTCATAGCATGCTTGCAGCCTATTTTCTATATTTAGGCTTGAATACTGCAACTTCTGCAGGAATACTACCAAAAAAAGAGGTCAGTAACTGTTAAACAGAATTTCATTTGCTGTCATTTATCATATCAGGCTGCTTTTCAAAAAGCAATATGAAATCAAGCTTGTTGAAATTCATCCATATGACAAATGCCTATTTCCTGTCTCTGCTTCAATTTTATAGTGACATGTCTGCCCTTATTAGATTTAGTACCTGCTGAAGTAAAAAGAAAGAAATTCAAAATGGCAAAGAATATCTAAATCTGTGCCACAGACATGTCCAGAAATACTAACTAAAGGGCTGCCTAAACTCCAAAATCCAGGACAACCCTAGTATCTTCCACTTGCACATTATGAAAATTTTCAAAATACTGTGAAGCTCTCTTCAGTCCTTCAGAAAGTTTCTATTAAACTATAAAGCAATAGATACAGTTATTTGGCAAAATTAACAAAAAAAACCCTTGTTCTCAATACACTAGAAGCATTATTCAGTTGATATGAAGGAATTGAATAGATTTAATCTCAAACAAAATTTCAAACAGCTCTGTAACAACAAAAAAACATCATGAGACTGAGGCTGTAAACAGACCTTGCATCTTCCAAAACCACTAAAAACAGCATCAAGACACTTTCAGAAAAGGTAAGCTTAAATTATTAAAATAATAGGAGTGTAATATGCACTTGGACTATGAAAAGGACTTCCAGAATGCCAAATTTCTTTGATAATTCCACTGGTCTAGTTTATAAATTCATTATATGGAGTAGATTACTCACTCTTAGCCTACCTTTAGTGCCCCTATACTGTTAACTCTTAAGACCATGATCAGATGAGAGCAGCTTTCATAATTATGACAGACAGCATGAAGAGCAGGGGGTGGTGGGTAAATTAAACTTTAGCTACAATTTACCAGTCATACCAGGAGCTGGTGTAAAATTGCAGCAGTCTATTAAGGCTGTAGTTACACATAATTATTTTTACTGCCTGCACATCTGATTTAAGAGAGCTAACTCTCCCTCCCAGCTCTGGTCTCCTCACAGCAGAGTCCACTTCCACCTTACTTAAGCTGACTCATTTACTCTCAATGCCACGCTCTAAACTAGAGCTGGGAAATCACACTGATAAAATAATGTAAACATAAATAAATGAAATTTTAATGAAGCTACGATAACTTGCCCAGTTTTGAATCTAACCCTCTGCTGTTCATGAACTATAACTATTTCTTGATTTTGGGAATGTATTTGTGTTTCTGTCACTTGTGTCTAAACACTGAGTGCAGGGAGACAGTGACATTGAAACAGACCATCACATCCATCAGCTGCCCACTGGGTGCAAAGTGTTGGGGTTATTTTGGTCAGTGCTATAGTCTAATATATGTATCACACTTCCCCCTTAGCATGAATGAAAGGTGAGGATGAACTCCCATGTTTGCAGATAGTTTTAAACATACTGGAAATAGCAGAGTTATCCCACCAAACTTCTGTGAACTTCATCCAAACAACAATGAAACTGTAAGGTCCACAGAGGTGAACGACATTTATATTTTTTTCAGTTTCAAATATTGCTACTCTGCCCTCAGCCTTGGCTACAGCACAGTTGAGGCCTGCACTCCTTCTTTGGGAACCTTGGAGCTGCTTTGGGGCTTTTTTGGGGGCTGAGACTCTATCATTTGGCCTCCAGCTGAGCTGCAGCATCAATCCTGGAGTGTCAGCAGAGCTCACGCACTCAGCAGCTCATGCCTTCAAACCAGCACAAATAATTCACAGGCCAGTGGGTGACTGTGACAGATGGCAACCTCTGAGTGATGAAGAGCAAGTTCTCTGCTGAGAACTGAGGTGAACAGGGACAGCATGGCAGGAGAGCCAGGGAAGCAGGGAGCCCAGCCTATCCAAAGTCACAGAGCAATTCCTGTATATTAACAGCTACTCATTTTCATTTCATCAGAACCTCACAGCCTCTCCCTGTTTCCACTCCCTTTACCTCTAATTTTCTCTCCTTCAGTACTCTTACCTTGCCTTTTTCCAGTCTTTTCCATTAGACACATCTCATCCCCTCATGTATCACTTCCTGGGATGCACTGACCTCCTCCTCTCATTTTCTGAGCCAAATATCCTTGTCTGACTTAGAGATGTTTCCAGATTTAAACTCTACAGTTATGAAAGAGATGGTGGCAAAGGGTGTGAGGTTTGTGGAGTCAGCACACAGATACACAGTGCAGCTTCAATCTGTGGTAACACATTTTTAGATGGAGCATCGAGTTTGCTTCTGCTAGTTTAAATAAAATGAAAGGCCACAATTCTGAACTGGGCACAGTCTGAGCTACTTTAGGCAAGCAGTGAGGTACAGAAGCAATAGCAGCTGTAATCACTGTAGGTCCTGATATGCTTAGAAATTAATAGAAGTTGTTACTGCAGAATACTTTCAAGTGATTTCCAGAGTTCAGTTTCTACAGAGCCACTCCCACCCCAGAACAAATGTCCTCACAGGGGATTATATCTATATAATTAATTTAAAGTAGCTTATTTTAGGAAAAGTCCAGGAACAGACAGATCTTAGGATTTGGCTGATCACACAGTGAAAACTTTCCAATCCAATTCACTTTCCCTACAGCTTTGTTCATTTTGTTTCAACTTCATTTCAAGTCTTTACTGGCTGCTAAGGTCACTTCCACTACAACCTGTGATCTTACAGAAGAAACCAGAAAAGGAAAAGCATCCACTGCATTGAGGAGAAACGGGGACAGGGATAGGCAGGGCTGTAGAGTACAACAGTTCCACCTCCAGCAATCAGCCAGAACAATCTGTGGGTTGAAACCAGAGGGAGATCTCTCATGACACCAGGCAAGGAGCTAAAGCTGTGCACAAAGATGTAACACAGTGCTACTCAACACCAGGCAAGCAGAGGACAGGGTGTGTTCCAGGATAATATTCATCTCTCTTTTTTCCAAGTTGACCTGAGCTTAACTGAAGGAGACAGGTTTGAAGTTTGTTTCAAATCTCTTTAAATAGATGAAAGTCTTTGAATTGAAAAGACAGTGGTTCAGGGCTTTCATGTGCCTCCTATCCCTCACTGAGACTACACCCAACAGCCAAGAAATAAAAAGAGAGGTTCTGCCTCCTTACCATCTTGCTCCCTCTTCTCTGCGCCTGGCGAAGTCCTGGTTAAACTGAGGGGGAGGAGAGCTTATCTGCTATTGTAACAGAAGGAAAACATCACATCTCATGCTAACAAAACCCTATTAATTTGAACACCACTGAGAAGTTCAAACTGCCAATAACTGCCATTTTCTTTTAAAGAAGATGGGCTTCAAAATGAAGAAAGGAAAAATCAGTTGCATTGCTAACCACCTTGCACGACTTGTTTTTCCACCCGATTTGTTTCCACCACAGAGTGTGCTTTGTGCAAACTTCTCTGTTCAGAGCACAGAGCTTTTTCTCCTTCCCTTTTCCTGAACTCCAGGAAAGACTCTCCACCATCCCAATCTCCCCAGGTTACATTGGCAGAGCTCCAGAGGGCAAACCAATGCTGATCCAAAGCATTCTCTCTCAGACCTCTAGCTACACATCCATTCATGAGTAGCTCAGCAGAAAAAAAATAACAGTGGTAACACTGACAATGTGGCACAATTCACCACAGAAGACACACAAGATGTGTAAAAAAGCAGAGGTAAGAGATTTTTTTCTGAAACAGATGTTCTGTGTACTGCAAACCCACTTAACTGCCTTTGGTAACACATACAATGCTTGAAAAACCATCATGCCAGAAATCCTAGCATTTTCCAAATGTATTATACCCACAAACATCACCTTTATGACCTTTTATCTTGGGGGTCTCCAAGGAGTTAAAAGACCAGTTTGTAGCTACACTACTATCTGTATTAGTGGCTACAAACCCAGCTCAGACCCAAGTGCTCCTTTTAGTACTCTCCACATTCTATCTTTGCAGCCAAATATTTTCAAAAGAGCCCTTTACTCAAATTTTCAGAGGAGCTCTGGTGCACCACTTAAGCAGCTGAAGAGGGGAGAAACGTGCTTGGAGCTCTGCTGCTCGTGAGATGGCACCAAAGGTCAGACTTTTTCAGTACCAAAGGGCCATACAGCATCCTAAGCACCTGGAAAATGGAGCCACACATTTAAGAAATCAGGAACTGAGTTGGTAACTCATTCTTCTGTAGCCATTAAATACACCCTAAATCAGAAAGCAAATGTTCAGTACCATCTCTGACCACATGAAGTTGCTCCTGTTTTTAGTCTCTTTACCCGCTCTGAGCCAATCTTGTCACCATTGCCTTCAGAAGCCTGATTTTATCTTTTTATCACTGCTGCTACAAGACAGCTGACTGCAATGAACATGTCTGTAATGAAAGCAGCTGACCCAGAAAAGAAGTGCTAACACCAGTCTAGATTAAAAAAACAAGTACAAGTAGATGCTCTCTCTGACTGCAGGTAGTCCATGCTAAAATGCTGGAGCAATACAGGCACTGTAGAAGAAAGTCCCCTGAATCTGCCCATACGCCAGGTTGCTAATGTTTCCTAAATTTTCCACAGGTTTAAATAGGTGGGTGACCTACTTAAAATAATGTAATTAAAATAAGCAAGAGTGCAATTATCTTTGCTATAAGAAGGGCTAAAGTTTTCTATTATTTTATCCTCAAAAAAGCAAAAGCTTTCTTAGATGTATTGTTACGACAAAGCAATTTACTTTTGCAGGCTTTAGTTTTAGACTCTTTTTAAAAATGTGTATATTCATTCACTGACACAAAACTTGCTTAATAATACATGCCTGCTCTACTTACTTGTTTCATTTACCTTACAGTTTTCTCTAATACAAGGAAAGCTCCTTCATGAAAGGATAGATTTTTTATGTGCCAAGCCCAGGACTTACCAGACTTCAAAAACAAGTGTAGCAGCACATGTCTTCATCCAGCCTTCTATTACCCAGATGCTTTTTATCTTCTCTGACTCAAAATGGTAATGCAAAGTAAAATAGTGCTCTCACATAAAGAAAACTGCAAATCCATCTCAACTGGTTTTCCCTGCTTATCAGACTCCAAGCTTTCTCCTAGCCTCTCAATTAATCCCTCCTACTCACAGTGTCTCCCAAAGATCATAATAAAATCAAATATTTATCTTGCATTCCCAAATGGAGCGTGCACACATGAGGACGGAATCAGGAAATCACGAAGCAGAGAGGACTGGACACCAGAACAGCCATACAAGATCACCCAAAGCCATTAAATTTAAGAGCTTTCAGCTGCTGTCAAGCACGTGTGGACCATCTGAGGAAGAAATTCAGTTTAAAAGAAGACCATAAGAAATGGTTCTAATTCCTCCAGGTAAAAGGGGTTTTTGTCAACATACTACAGTTACCATTATAGTTCACACTGCTGACAGTACACATCCAGCAGTGACACCAGTGAATATTTTAAATTACATCTGTCCTACTGTTCACATCTAGGTCTGCTCTGGGAGCAGGAACCCACCTTCACTGCAGCCCAGTCCCTTCCTGCAGTGCTTGTTCACACTGACTGCAGGGACTGGGATCTTGGCAGTGCCAGAGGAACACAAAGCTCAACCTCAATCTCCCATTTGAGAGGTAAGGTGTGCACAGCCCCAAAGCTTCAAACTGCTTTGTAGGATTGAAGAATAAGTAGCTTACCACAGAGGGTCTGGGACACTGTTTGTAGTCAAATCCAAACCTCTTGAGCACAAGGCCAGAATTCTCCTTTACTGCAGAGCTGACACTCCAGTCTGAGAGTTCGTATTTCAGAGTAAAAAAGTAATGAAAGGAGCTCCCATATTTCCTGGTTAACATTTCAGCCTTCTAAAGGGTAATAAACCAATATCTCCCTACAACAACAGATAAGCCAGACAAATAAAATGTCAAACTACTTTAGAAATAAGCTAGTCAAGATAATAGAATGAATCTCTTGAGTAGCCATTAATAGCATGTGGCAAAGATGATTCCAGAGGACATATGATATCTAATACAAAAGGATGTGCTATTTTTGTATCTCCCCTTTAAAATTAATTTAGTGCTGACAGGAAGATACCTGCTTAATATCTAAAATCTTCCCCACATCCTTAGGAGGAATGATACCACTAAGAGTTCTATGAAAAAACCAAAGCAGAGGCTGCATGGTCAGACAGAGGGAGCCCTGTGCTGAGACTCAAGGCCAGGGATCCTTACCCCAGTTCTGCTGCCAGCCAAGTGACCATGGGGGCAAACTGCTTTCCCTGTCACATATCTGCAGTGTGAGGTTATCACACATTTCACGAAACATTGAGATGTATCAGCACAGAGCGTGCTGCAAGAGCTGTGTTTTTATTACCACCAAATTCCCTAGCTGCACAACTAACATAAAGGGAATAAAAACCCCATATCAACCAAAAAAACAGCTAAGCTGTGAGCAAAACAGCAATATGGGATACAGACATATTTATTTGCTTGCATTGCTTCCTGCAAAACAAAGACAACGGTAAGAGCCCGTACTAACAATTACTCAGGGTCACAAAACAAGAATATATCAGCTAGACCTAACTTTTCCTATTGTGCTTTCTGAATGATTTGCCATTATCACTATAATACAGCATGAAAAATACTGCACTCTTCAGCCTCTATTTTTTGATTAACCAGGTGCTCTGGGAATTTCTGTCTATCCCCATTTGTAATTACAAGTTGTTATTGCCATTTTCAATGTGGCTTGCTGGCAATTAAATCTATTTGGAAAGAAAAAACCTTTTTTTCTTCCATAGAAATGACTTATTTATTTTTAAAAATAAACCAGACCTCTTAGGTTAAAAAGCTAGTTCTGATCCTTCCTTCTGCCTAGTTTTATTAAGTTTTCCTCCTTTTCCAGTGGCTCTCACAAGAATTGGAGAAATTCACCATCTCTCATAAGGCAAGTGGAAACTTTGGAGAAGTTTCCAGTATGATAAGAAAGGCCTTGCAGCAAGTTTTTCATAATACCAGTTATCCTCAGGGTACCCAGCCCTCTGAGCTGGAAGGCAGAGATGGGGAGCAAGATAAAACCCCCATAATCCAGGAGAAAATGGTCAGTGACCTGCTACACATCTAGACATAGATAAGCCTATGGGCCCTGACAGGATCCACCCAAGGGCACTGAGGGAGCTGCTGGAAGAGTTTGCCAAGCCACTTCCCATCATTTGTCAGCTGTCCTGGTGAACCAGGGGGGTCCCAGCTGACTGAAGTCAGCAACTGTAATGCCCATCTACAGGAAATGTCAAAGGAGGATTTGGGGAACTACAGAGCTGTCAGCCTGACCTTGGTGCCAAGGAAGGTCATGGAGCAGATTGTCTTGAGTGGCAGCATGTGGCCCATACTGGACAACCAGGGGATCAGGCCCAGCCAGGATGGGTTTTCTGAAAGGCAGCTGGAAGGCTGCTTGACCAACCTGTTCTCCTTCTATGACAAGGAGATCTGTTTAGTGGACGATGGAAAGGCTGTGGATGTGTTCACATGGACTTTAGTAAAGCCTTTGACAGTGTTTCCCACAGCACTGTCCTGGAGAAGCTGGCTGCTCATGGCTTGGGTGGGTGCACTGCTCGCTGGCTAAAATCCTGACTGGATGGCTGGGCCCAGAGGTGGTGGTGAGTGGCAGGTAACAAGTGACAGGATGAGAGGAAATGGCCTAAAGTTACACCAGGACAGGTTTAGATTAGATATTAGGAAAAACTTCTTCACTTAAAGGGTGTCAGGCATTGAATAGGCTGCCTAGGAAAAGTGCTGCAATCATCATCCCTGGAAGTCTTGAAAAATGTGTCGATGAGGCCCCCCAGGTGCCATGGTTTAGTGGTGAACATGGTGGTGCCAGGCTAATGGTTGGACTAGATGATCATAAAGATCTTTTCCAACCTTAACAATTCCATGAGTTGAAGTCCCGGGGGACGCAATAAGCAAAGCCCCAGCTCATGGGCTGAGGAAGGCATTTTTGAGGGCTGTCTCACACAATGCAGTCCTCCCCTTGGTTGAGATGCACACAGATGAGCAGCAAGAAACTCTTGGTTTGCAAATCTTTTCCCTGGTCTCAGATTCCTGGTCCTTTGCATTCACAATTTGGGCTAAAAATCAGAGTTTCACCTTTAGGACTTCCGTTGCCATTTATAGCTGGAAAAGGGCTTCTCAGAGTGAGATTTTTTCACTTCTTATTGATTACTGCTGTCAAAGGAGCCTGTAGGTTTTCTCCATCCTGTCAGCCCTAAGATGTTTAGTATGGCAAACCAGCCTCAACTTGTCAGCAGTGAGGCAAGAAGCGGGAAGAGCTGAAGAAAAACAAACCCTGGCGGGGAAAGCAAAGCATTATTCCTCTCCACAACAACTCCACTCCTAACACCAGGCATGCAGGTAGAAAGCCTTTTCACAGCACAAAGGTCCTTTTAAATCCCTCAGAATCTACAACCTGACAGCTTCTGGTCTAGACTCCTTGTCTGTGTGCAAGTACTACACTGACACAGGCAGCCTTTCCCCCTCTTTCTGTCAGCAAAAGGAACACCACAGCGTGCCATTTTTCCACAAGGTCATCTCCTTGTCTGTACAGCAGAAGTGACTATTCTGGTTTAATCTCACTCCCAGTGACAGCACACTTGAGATAACAGTTCACATTACCTGATTTCCACGGTGAAATACTACCTGGGAGATTCACATTTCTTTTGTATGAAGTACAAACACTTACTATATGCATAATCAAACACATTCAGGCCAAAGAGATGCCCCCGGTATGCATTCATCACATTTACCCAAAAGGCCCCACACCAGAAAAAAAGCACTTCTCCTTAGTCTGTAAACACCACCTTAAAGACTCAATATAAGAAATTTCTGCAGAGAAACAGATTTTCCTTGATTTTTTTTTTTCTGCACACTTTATACAGCAGTGCTGTGCACAATGCTGTAAGGATGAACAAGTAAGCATGGTCTTAAGAGCTGTATCCTCCAAATCATATTGTTATCCTGTGTGAATATTTACAGTAGCAAAGAAGCTTCCCACTCTTCTTCAAATTTTGCCTGGAAGCTCTGCTGGGTTAAATATATATCAATACAAAACCAACAAAATCACTAACAATGCATAAAATTGGGTCAGTCCAACTCCTGAAGGTTTATGTTTGCTGCATCTCCTTGGCCTAAACCTGTAATTCCATTTGAGAGTTGAAAGCAAAGTTGTTCATGTTTAGATACAGTAATTCAGTAAATAAAACAAAAAAAATCCTAGTCTAATTAAAGACCATATTACTGAGTAAATTCTGGCCACAGTACCAACAACTACACTACCTGCTCCATTTAATTGCAAAACCTACATGGACAGAATAGCCCTTTTGAGGGGCCTGTGTAACAACAGGTACTTTAGCTGTCACAGACAAAATGAAGGGAGAAAAATTAATAAAAAGAGTTCTTTTCTAGCATAAATCACTGAGATTTTATTCATTCAGTTCAATTGACACAGGGTAAGGTTAATGATATAGAACATATTTAATTCCACAAGAAACTAACATGGAAGTTATAGATTCAAAGATATACATCAAAAGCAAAGAAAATACACTGAAAAAGGGGGAAAAACCCACACAACCAAAACAAAGAAAGAAACAAACCCCAAACACCATAAAACCAAAGCAGTCCAAGACCTAGAGACGTAGGAGCAGGAGGAGAAGGATTACTGAAAATCAACCAATGCAATGTAAAAATTCCCAAGAGACACCACCCTTTTAGGGTGTGAGATTAACCAAGTCAAAAGTTGATACCAGTTAACATCAGTGGACTTCAATTCCACTTCACACTATGGACCTTGATCAAAGCCTCCATTTACACGTGCTGCAGAGGTCCACAAACCTACATGGACCCAAATAATTACCTGCAATTCCCAGTGAAAAGGGACACCATGTAATGGTGATTGCTCCTCTGAGTGTCCTCAGTAGCTTGCAAACAGGGAGTACTTGCTATTTCCTATCACCTGTATTTTATTTTTAACTGCAAGCCAGAAATTATTTTTCTTTCTAGATTTCTGACAAAATCTGACTTTGCTCAGGTTGGGACTGGTCACTCTGTCAGCTGTAACTGTTTAAAGGAAACCAAAACAGGAAGTATTTAAATAAAATAAAGGGGAAAGACTGAGCCTCTATTGAAAAGCTTCACCACTTCAGATATATCCACCTGGAAGTTATTACAGTGTTTTCTTTCCAGCTTTAGGTTTCCAGAAGATTCAGAAATATTTTTCCCTACAGGGCTTTAGAAGGCACTGAACATAAACACCAATGTATCATCATCTTCCTTTCTGCCTGCTTCAGGAGCTGCACTCTGTGAGATTATCCCAAATATATCTCAGTCTCTCAGCCATTTGTTGCTGGGTGATCAACTATATAGGTACAGCATCTCTGCCAGGTGCTGCAGCACCTCTTTTTTTAATCTGTTTATCTGTCCTTTCCTTCCCACAGTGTGTTCTTCTACACCTTCACTGTTTTTATAACATGATTTCAAGGACTGGACCTGCTTTTTCCCTATTCAAAATACATATTCTGTGAAAAAAAATGCAGATTTGGGGGAAAGAATGAAGATTGGCAGATTTCATGCATGTACCTTCGGTACATAGGCTTTTATTTATTATTTTAATTTTTTTTTTCTTAAACAGTGAATTCTCATAATATATCAGCATTTGTGATAAATTAAAAAAAAAAAAAAAGTGATCTGAGTATGAAAGAATACAGTTGTGCTCGATATTCAGGTAAACAGTTACATTATATAAAGTTAGTTTGCCAGTAAGGAAAAACAGAGGATCTTGGGCTAATAATTCAACTCCCACTTCAATCCCCCCACACAAAGGGCTCAGTACAATGTCTTACCATGCCACCACACCCCAGGGGAAACAAGGAAACACACTTCCCATCAGCAGTAAGCACCATCTCCTGGTGCCAGTCTGATCCATTAAATTAACTGTACTACTTCCTGCAGATTGTCATTTCTACTCTCTACAAAGCCATCCACTGAGGCCTGCAGCTGAAATGCAATTATCTACTCAGAGCATTATTTCAAATCAATAAATTGATCACAACTATTCACATACCTGATGGAGGAACAGGAGCTCAGAGCACTTGATGTGATCCCAGGTGACAAGGTGGCCTCTCTGCAACCAGCAAACCGGGCACCTGCAACACAAGAGCCTGTGTGTCACAAGTTACACCTCTTTTACAAAATGCAAGGAAAACAACTCTTCCTAACCATGCCTTTGGGAAGGATAAAAGAGACACCCCCCCTCATTAACTATGCTAAAAGCAGTGGATTGAAACCTAATAGAGAAAAACCTGGCAAGGTGTGACTGTGAAGGGACGGTGCATGAAGCCCACAGCTTGGCACAACACCCACCAATGGCAGCAGGAGCAGAGCAAGGGGGACACATCACATTCTAGAGCTGGTGGCATCATGTTCTTCACTCTCAATGGGATTTAAGCTCCTTTCTCCCAGGGCACTTCTGAACATCACACACAGCATGTTTCCACTTAGGCCCATGTTCAAGCACTTCGTCAGAACAGGGCAGCATTATCAGCGTCTTTGCATAATCTGAATCCTATTAAACACTGCATCAGATATGAGCACTTAGTAGACTTGAGACTCAAAAAAGACATGTACATAAATTCTACACATCCAGAATATACAACGTACAAATCCAGTACGGGGGGC